>JAJMGM010000006.1:296421-788038 GCA_030568675.1 Suhomyces xylopsoci
TTTTTTTTTTTTTTTTTTTTTTTGAGTTGATAATCAACAGACGTTATGCGCTAATCAAAAGGGGTCAAATTAAATAATATTATATTTGACACAAAAGTATCACCGAAAAATGAACATTGTCAATGAGGAAAATTTGCACGGACTCACATTGAGATCAATACTCCGTAGAGTCCGCTTCCGCACTTACGTATTGTTAATGTAAATACACTACTACACAAGGACAATTTTACACATGTGTGAAAGATACGTTTGTATGAGTAAGCAAATCAATTCCCGTAGGCATTGAAAATCTGGAATTATTCGTATATTCCAGGCGCAGAGATAGCAACGGCATCCGCATTTTGTTGTTGTTTCGATTTTCGTAGATAGCGTATCACTCCTCGGATAAGCCGAAAATCAGAGCTTACTAAAATTATCATGAGCACATAGAGCCGTTGCTAGTACGGATATGATAACAGTATACGGCGTTATTCATTAGCTAGACTATTTACCTTCATTATCAGATTCTATAGCTTCGTCATTGTTCACGTATGCGAGCTTGGTGAGACACTTTTGGACTTGGTGGATTTCCACTGGTTTTTCAATAATGTAATCAAAAATTTGATAGTCGCGAGCCTCTTCAGCAAAGCCTGTGATTGCAACGATCGGCGTACCTGAGTTGGCACTATTGGTAAACTTGATGAGTTTCACTGCATCAATAGCATCTGTTCTCAGCAATCTTAAAGCAGTGAATATGATATCGAACTTGACTTGACTTGTAGCTCTTCTAATCAACTCGTCTCCGTCCGATATAGCCACTACAATACACCCACACTTCTCTAACGTCTTGGCTACACTATGACGGACGATAGGAATCGACTCACAGTACAACACATCCAACTCTTTGAAGTTCGTAGGTGAAGGACGGTCTTCATCGTGGCCGGTGGTTGCAATTCTACGAGAACTCTCTCTTCTCTTCTTCACTCGGAGCAACGCTGAAGACTTTGTATCTTCAGTATCGGAATCAGAGGGCGAATCTCTCAAGGTTTGCTTGAAGAGAGAGTGAACTGAAGATTTGTGCTTATCGGTGGAAAACAACTCTGCGCTGGGCGACAGTTTGTTGAATTCAAATGGGAATTCGTCTCCACTTGAATAAGCACTGATGGCAGAACCAGGCCCGATTTCTTGTCTAAAAGTAGCAGATTGTGGAGAAGACGATGGTTGCTCCAAGAATTTGTGTGGAGAACATGATCTTCCTGGTGCTCCAGATATAGAACCGGTGACAGATCCAGTTCCTGAACCAGATCCAGAGCCAGAGGCCATTGCAATAGGCGATACAGGCCGCTTGAACGGACTACTTCCCTGGTTATTGGAGCCACTAAAAGAAAAACCCCTTGATCTGGCCAAAGGTGTAGAGTCCGACGACGACGACGAGAAACTGTTCCTGTGTTCCAAGTGTTCGTTTTTCAATCTATTGATCACATCTTTATTCTGTTTTTCTAGCACAGAAAGGTTTCTGAAGTGAAACGAACCAAACTCACTCGGATCGGCCAACCTACTAGATCTTCTTTCCCTTTTACCTCCTTCTGAAGTGGAACTTTGATTGGAGTTATTATTGGTACCTGGCACCAATAATGAAGAGGAGCTTCCAGAAGAGTTTCCACCAAGAGAAGGAGAGCCTAGCTCGGTGGTAAAACCCGAGTTTGTTCTGGTCTTATCCATATTGGTATACTGATTTTCTTCATCGGAATCTTCCTTTGGAAACTGGGCAATATCGGCACCACGCAAATCAAAATAGTCGGTAGATTCTGGATCTTCTATCGTAGGCACAAAAGAAGCTTCTTCATCAAACAACGTGTCCCAGTCAATGCCTCTAAAGTAATCATGAGACTTGATTTCATCGGCACCATTGGCACCCAAACGTTTCTTTGGATCCAAGTTGAGCAACTTTTTGATCAAGTCTTTGGCTTCGGGAGTGCAAAACTCCTTCTCTTCTTCCTCCGATAAAGGCGGCCAGTCGATCAGGCCCTTTAAGATGTTCTTGAATACTTTATCGGGAGTATCAGCATGAAATGGAGGATATCCAAATAAGAATTCAAATAATATACATCCAAGAGACCACCAGTCGGAAGACTCGTTTTGGCCCACGCCCTCGATGGTTTCGGGAGCCAAATAATCGGGAGTTCCTACGAAATTCTTGACCTCGTTGCTGTTTTCGTTCAGCGGATCAAACAACGCAAAGTTGGTGATATGAGAGTTTTGATTATGCGAGGGACTGACTTGAAAATCGTCTTCCACCAATGCAAAAGAAGACTCCGAAGAGGTTCTTGGAAGTACTGGCTTGAGAAGGGGACTTTCCAAACCACTGGAATTAGATCCTGATCTATTTCCTTTGAATATAGACGAAGTTCTGTGCGAAAGTGAGGCTGGGATTTGGGGCTGCTGGGAAAACGACTCGAGATACGATAGCGTAGGAGAAGTCAACGAGCCGGCCAATAATGGCGGGCCCACGGTATTTAGCTTTGTATTTTCCAAAGTAGGCGATAAGGAGAAGGGCGTGACAGAACTGGTTCTTTTATGCCCAAATTCAGATAACGGCGAGTCGACTCCAAAAGATCCAGACACGTGTGATAAGGGACTATTGTGAACGGCAGACTGCTGGCTTATACTTTTCCTGAACAATTCTATGCCATGTTCATTAGAACTGCTTTTACGGCGTGAAACGGCCTGTCTTCCAACAACGCCTATTCTAGATAATCCAAAGTCTGTCAACTTGAGATGCCCTTTGGAGTCAATCAATAGATTATCAGGCTTCAAATCTCTATGAATCACCCCTCTTTTATGTAAATCGTCCACTCCCACAATCACCTCCGCGATGTATCTTCTGGCCCAGTCGTTTCCAAGCGTGCCAAGTGTCTTTACTAGTGTAGCACAATCACCTCCATGCAAATATTCCATCACCAAATAGAGATAATCTTTGGACTGGAAACTACTGTAGAGCTGAGCAACATATGGCGAATCTGTTTGTTTCATCATCACTGCTCTTTCAGACTTGACGTTTGAGATCTGGTTCTTGGCGATCATATCTCTCTTTTTGAGACACTTGATAGCCACATAATCGCCAGTAAGCTTTCTTTTGGCCAAGAAAACAGACCCAAACGCTCCTTTACTGATTGGTTTGATAACCTCATAGTCCTTGATTCCGCCCCCGCTGGGCTTAGCATTGGGCGTGGTGGAAACAAGAAGCGGTGATAATGGTGGTTTACTAATAGAATTACGATGCGAGCCCGGCTGGTGGTGGACGTTTAGGTTTAGAGGCACTGTCATGGAGCTTCCTCCTGAACTAGACCTTTTTCCGTGATGTAGCGGATCGTCACCATAGGTTTCGCCTATTGAAGGAGAAGTATGGGGGGTGTTTGTATCGAATCTGGAGTTGATATTTCGCTGGAAAGACGACAATTTCTGCTTCTCTACATATGGAGCTGGCGATAAGTGTCTTCTGGGCAAGGAGAAAGAAGAGCTGGCAGATAAAGAAGGCGGATTCACAAGATTGTCTTTATTACCCGAGTTCTTTTTAGCCAAGTCCAAATCTCCTAGAGACCCGACCAAATCTCTTGAGTTGTTTCGAGTTTTACCGCTAAAACTGTTGGAAGCCGAAGACCTCGAGCTGCTTGAATTGATACTCTCTCTTCGTATTATATCGGAAGTTCTTCCACGAAGTAGGATATCTTTGGGCGTGACTGATTTGATGGATTTGTCCGAATCGTCGTCTTTGAGAAAGGTTTCGGGGAAAATAGTGGATGATTGCGGACTTCTGTTTCTAGACGGACGAGGCGAATGGATTACAGTGTTGGATACTATAGATTTGGAAATATGGGTATCGTCGTTGGAACTGGTATCGATCTCGTCATTTACCGTCTCAGATAAGTCCGTCATACTGATTCGAGGCGTACTTGTAGAAGTGTATTCCTGTAGCAAAGTTTGTTCTTTGATTTTCTGGATGGTCTGACGAACAGTTTCCAACACCAAATTGTCGACCTCCTGTTTGATTTTATTCGAGTATTGAAGCACGGAAACAAATCTTGACAAAATATCTATCTTTTCCATCACCAAAGCTTTGGTATCTTCACCTAGCAACTTTATAGCAGGGTCCGAGGTTTCCAAAAACTTCCAGTTAATCACAGAACTAATAGCTCTTTCTGTGTTGGGAGAAAATTCCAAGTCTCCATTCACATTTGTTTCCACAGGATTGATCATCGCTGCTTCTTTGCATAGGTCAATCAAGCGTTGTAACGTTCCAAAAGGAAACCTTCTATTCATAATCATAGGATTGCTGGCCTGGAAGTTTTTGGTCAACACCTGATTGGCTAGTTTGGGCGATCCTCCAGCTTCATTGTTACTCATTCCTGGCAACGGTATGCCCTTATAATCCATCAGAGGCAAGGATTCTTCAGAAGGAAAAGGCGGTGAAGCTGTGTTGAGAGTTAGGGACTGGCTAGGGCTACTTGAAGGGGAACTTGTAGGCGAGTGCTGCTGACTATTGGGCAGAGAAAGAGGTTTCTGGCCATGTTGAGGCGAAGGCGATTGCAGCTGTTGAAGCAAATGGTCGTAGATTCTTTGGATAAGATTGGCGTGTTCGTTGATAGCATCATGGCAAGCTTGAAGGTCTTCATTGGCTCGATATTCCACAATACACAACTCAGAGTGTCGCTCAATAAACCAGCTGGGAACATGCGATTCACAGATTCGGCACAATATGGTGTCTGGCTGAGGCATATCTCTTTCATCGGTTATTCCCAGTTCCTTGAGATCCACCAAATAACTCTCGAAGATTTCGGATCCAAAACCTAGCAAGTCGATCAAGTTTTCAGGCAACGTAAGCTCCAAGTCTATATGAACAGAAGGCCTGATTGTCCACATGGAGTGGGTAGGCAAGTTTGTTTTTTGGTCATGGATGATTATACCTTGGGCTTCCAATTCAATCACATCTCCGTTATTAGACACTTTGGACGAGACCGTACTGTCGTCAGATTCATAAGAAACCTGAGGATCATGAATCAAATCTTCAGTAGGCAAGTTCTCGGGGATTTGCAGTGGCTCAGTATTTTCTGGCTGAGTCAAATCTTCTACAGAATGATTCGGAGTGGCTTTCCCTGAAGAATTGGTGTCTCCGAAATTGGCTCTATCGTTTGTAGCAGTAATAAACTTGACTTTATACGAAAAGTCGTCTTTTACCATTTGTTCAATAGCATTATTGAATACCTGGTAATCAGCATGGCTATTACCAATAATGATATTGGATATGGGTTTTCGCAAGATCTTCTTTATCCTGGTCCCTACTATGACTTCCCAGTTTTTACTCATATAACTGACGTTTCCGTCCAAGTCTAGTTCCATTACTGCGGTAGGGTTGTTTGAAGAAGCGAGTCTTAGGTCGATCTGTTCTTCCACCGAGTCCATCGGCACCAGGCTAGCACCCACTAATTCTGACGGTTCTGCTAGTTCTAATTTTGTCTGGTTTTGTAATGGCAGAGAAGGGTTGGTAATTTCACAGGGTGAAACGGAACGCTCGATGTTGCGAAAAGGCAGTGATGTTTTAAATGTGGGGCGATGAAACATTCCGGTAGGACTTGCTGGTTTTTGGGCAATAGACAAGTTGTTAGAATTAGAGTCATTATCACTCTGAGAAGACTCGGGGTCCGGAGTAGACTTGGGGTTTTGTTGGTTAAGCCTTAGGGTAGATTCGCCTTTTAACGAGGTCGGAGGACTTTGGGGGTTTTCAACAACTTGGCTCTTTTCTTCATTTTTTTCAATTTTATTGTGTTTTTCCTTATGATTTGTTTCTTTATCAGTTATTTCATCTATTTTCACGTCGTTTTCCAAAACGATAGGTTTCTCCATGTCTTATCTCTTGTTTGAACTCAATCGTCAACTAGGGATGAAACATGAATGGCACAAATTTTGGGATAATCGGAAAACTACACGAGCGAATTGTTGACTGCTGATGTCGAGTAGCAGCACGACGTTGGTGACACTGGCTTGGGCTTGTTTATTGGTGTTATGGTGTGAGTTCTACTTGACTCATGGATTCCGGCGGGGCACGACCCGTAAGCCTCTAAACCGGGGAAACTCTAAAGCACTTAAGGGGAAGTAAAGGGAAAACACTAAAGGAAAAACGCCTAAGGGAACTTAAGGGGCGATAACGGATATACCAAAAACTTATAAACTAGGAGATAAATAGTAGAGTAGAAAACGTAGAGAAAATATATAAGTGTGTTTAAACTTCATTTGTTTAAACCATTTGTAATTCTGGTGTAGATTAGAGCGATCACGGGATGTCTTCTTTGTCTACATGGTTGTCAAGATTACCATAAGAAAATTAAAGATAGGAATAAAGTGTGGTAAACCACACTTTCTTCTCTAAACGTACTTGTACTTTTATTAAATCATGCGGATGTAATTGTTGGAAAGACATCCTATCTTTCGAGTTGAAGAATTGAAAGAGCTTTTAAATAAGGTTCTATAAAAGGCCCACAGAGTTGGATCTGTGTGCCGGGACATAAGCGTCGTAATCTATGTTCATACGGGTCATTAAAAGTTGGATTTTAAGATCCTGCAGCCAGTAAGTAATACTGGCCGGTCGATAATACTTTTGCAATACTTGCGAAATTGCGCAAAAAATATTATCAATGTGTTTACTAGTTGGAATACTGGAAAACAGGCTTGGAGTCTAGTATGGATCTCCTCTTGATGGTCTCCAACAAGTCGCTGTTCTTCTGCTCGTTTTGTTCCAAAATCAAGTTCTTCAAGCACTTGTTTTCCATTTCCAAAGTCTTCAACTTCTTTTCTAAAGAAGCGAGCTTTTCTTGTAACTCCTTGGACTTTCTCTGCATCTCCTGTTCCTTCATTTTTTTCTTAATTCTGAAACGGGCCGATGCCGCGGTATTCCTCTTTCTTTTGTCCTGAGTCGCACTCGAAGTAGGAGACGAACTTTCAGGAGACTGCTGAGGACTCACGCTGGGCTCAATGAAGCTGTCGAAAGTAGGTTCGGACTTGATTGTCGATTCATTGACACTGTCTGGGTATTGGTTGTTTTGAGGTGAGACAGGAAACAAGTTGGCACTGACAGGCTTTTCCTTGGAAAACGCATCCAAGTCAAAAAATTCCGCCTGGGAAAATAAGTCCAAGTCGCTCTGACTTAATCCGTCGCTGAGAGCAGACGGATGGTCGAAGCCAAGATTTAGCTCGTTGAGAAAGTCACTAGTTTGGTAGTTCATGGTCTATACTATCATAAGATGTTTGGAGTATGATAATCTTATCAAGTTATAAGTGTTATCTGGTGCAAATATTTTTGCTTCCGGAGTCATATATATACATGGATAAAATTTTTCGTTGAGTCAGCATAATTATTAAGCCATTATCCAAAAAGGCCCGCCGCATCAAACCGCAGGAGAAAAAAGAAAATCCAAACAATATGGAACGGGAAATTAGCAAGGAAGCACATGAACAACACAACAACATGAACAACCATGAACAACACATTAACAACACTGGTTGAGTAGTAGAGGTACTAGCAGTTAGACCATAGTTAGAGTGTAGGCGACTAATTGATATCACATTCATGTATATAAAAAATAGTATTGGGCAGGGTCTGAGGGGCTCGCCTACGGATATACCGGTGCGTTGTGTTGTTCGTTGCGCATTATTGTGATCCGCAATGTCAATGGTTTGTTGGTCGCACTCGCATCGTGGGGAATTTTATTACGCACCGGCGCAGGTAAGGCCCGTTTCTGCAATCTGACAAATCAGTGGGGCTTACTACAAATGGACACAACCATCAATTGCCATCGGTACTAGGTAATTGCTACGTCCTTGCTACGTTCCGTATCTGCTTGTCGGCGTAAGTGTTTGTAAGCATCACATGCAGGGTCAGATTGGCCACTTCTGGCAGTCTTGTGCTTAAGCGCGGGCGGTTCCGGTGTCCCAGCCCAGCAATTTCTCCCTGCCGCTTCGGGTTGCACGGTGTGTGTGTCAGCACCGGTTTGGCAACGGCCTTCCTAAACAGGCAAAGCGGCCCATAGCCCACCGCATCGCCGGAATCGCTGTACAAATCTCACTCCTATACAGGACACAAATATACAGGACACAACAACACAGGACACAACTACACAGCTAGTATACTATAGTACACTCCTATATAGTATACACACTGTAGCTAGTGATAATATGCAGTACACTAATATAACTTGTTATCCTACAATACTCCTAACAGTACACTATAAAGCTATTAATCTTACATAGTGTACATTGTAGCTATTACTCATATACAGTACACTACTGTAGCTAGTACTCAATCACTCCTATACAGTACACTATATAGTACACTATACATCTAGTGATCCTATACGCCTCTGTAACTAGTGCTCATATACAGTACACTAATAGCAAGTAACCTATAGTACAGACTAATGGTCTATACAGTCACTCCTATACACTCCAGTGCTTCTATGTAGTACCTGCTCCTATAGTGCCTACTAATGGTATAGACAGTAGTACTGATTATCTACATGGTACAGACTAATGGTCAGTACAGTTTCATGGTCTACAAAGTAGAGTACTAATGGTCTATACAGTACACTACTAGCGCTCCTAGTACAACTACTAGTATATACAGTACAGTTGATTTATAGTACACACTAAGAGTCTATACAGTATTTATAATTTATATAGTACACTCTAATAGTCTAATCAGTAGTATTTATAATTTATATAGTACACTACTAGTACATACAGTAGTGATTTTTACAGTACCTTATTTTATGATCTATATTACAGATATATACAAGTATTTACTCTCGTCCTATTCTTGGGTGTTGCTCACTTTTTATGTCTCTTGATAAAACCATCAACACCGTCTCTTCTTCTGACTACCTGGGCCTCCAACTTCTTTGCCGAAGCAGTGGTCTTGGACTGCACCTGCTCGTCGAAACTCTCCTTCTGCTGGCGCATCCACTCGCTAATTGTCTCCGGCTGTTTTTTTCCGGGAATTGGCTGCGGGACTACTGTGGGGGGCATTTTGAACACCTTTCTGAAGGTGGCATTACGCAAGATGAACGTTTGGATGGTGGAACACAACGAGTTGGTAGCGACGTAGATCATCACCGATGCATAGAAGTCCTTGGTGATGATGATCGACAAAAACGGCAACACCATAAGCACCTTTTTCATGGGCCCAGTCATGGCGTGCTGCCCCGTTTCTCCTCCCAAGCGCACGATCGCCAAAATGAGCGCGGCAGAAATACCGTGCAACCCCAAGTAAGGGTCAACGGCAGACAAGTTTTCAAACCAGGCGTACCCTTGGTCGGTGAACCCCTCGACGGGATGGGCCGACATCTTTCTCAAGGCCTGGAAAAACCCGTACGCAATGGGCAATTGCAACATGGGGTAGATCTGCTTGTAGAACTTGATGTCGTGCAACTTCATCAACTTTTTTCTGTCCTGTACCAAAAGATACTTTTCCTGGTTGGACTCGGCCTTTTTCAAGTTGTTCAAGATTTCGTCCATCTGCGGCTTGGCCTTGGACAACTTGGCTGCATTGGACGATGCGGACATGTAGAGCGGAAACAACACTACTCTCGCCACCACTGTAGCCACCGCAATGGTACTCCACCATGGCAAGCCCGTAAGAATATGGGTAGCCTCCAAAAAGCGCTCGATCAACGACGTGGGGCCCCAGCCCTGCGCCATCCCGATAGAGTCCAAGTATCCCCACTCGTTGGAACTCAAGTGCGACACGATTTTGTCTGAATCGGCATTTTCACTGAAAGAAACCAACTTGTCTTTGATTTCGTTGTTCTCTGGCACCGTAGAGTTGAATCTGATCGAGCTAACGGATCCGTATAAAGGCTTTGGCGCTTTGAAAAGCCCACCTTTCAAGTAATGTCCTCCCAAGAGGGCTCTGGACTGATTCGAAGCCCGTACGGCTCTGATTGAGTGTCCTATGCCTAGTCTCAACATCCCTGTAATACGTTTCTTCTCTCGGTATACTGAAAAATTTTTGAAAAGTGGGTGCGCTTACGTAACCATCGCCATATCAAGTGTCCTAGTGTAAGAGTGGTAGGAAGTAATGATACGAAACCAGGTAGGTTCGCTACCGCGAGGATTCTATGGCCGACTCTGCTTGAGAAGAATAGAATTGGTATGCAGCCACTACTTAAAGCTGACCGCAGTGAAATATCTCCACACTAGCAGGCCATCTGAAAAGTCCATCACTCAATTCATAGATGGTCTAATCACCACCAAATCACTACAAAACCACAACAAAACAGACATTATAGAAGATAAGGAATCAAAAGAGACCAGTTTGAATAACCAGTTACAGCTAATGCTAGAAGAGCCCCAGCCCATAAGTGAAATCTTCAAGTATGTCGTCAAAAATTTGAAATACCAACTATTTGACCATTCTTTACTAGAGATAGTGGTCTTTGATGTGATCCAGTCCAATAATATCCAGGCTTCTACAACCCTTCTCCACCTAATATTTGCATCCAACCCCAGCTTCAAATTGGCCAACGAAATATGGTCCATGTACATTTCCCAAGTGTGTCAGAGCATGAACCACCTAGGTGCTACTCTAGTGTACCACCATCTCATCGATAACCTGCAGCAGTACTTGAAAGAAAACATTTCTTTGTACAATATGGAAAATCCCGATATAGCATTTCTCGTAAGTCCCACAATCCTCGAGACGTTGGGGACTATATTTGAAAGAAATGGCGATACTGTCAGAATCAAAGGGTTGCTTTTGTATTTCAAGCGGTTTTACTCGTATATCAACCACAAAAAGTGCTACAAAACCTTGAAGATCTGTCTTGTCGAGTCGTATAGTATCAATCGAGACTTGAGATCCGCACTGGTGGCTTTCACGGACTTGTGCTACTCTTTTCGGGGTCATTCCAATGCCAAAGACTGGAAAAAGCTCCAGAAACTCCAGAAAATGTCCGTTTTTACCAACCATACTTGGAGAAGAAACAATATAAAGCTGAACGAAAATACCTACAGTGCCAAATATCCACTGGAATTAAAGACAGAAACGGATTTGGTACAGGAAAAGGTGGCTCAGGATATGGACTTTGAGTTGTACAACCCAATTATGGACAGAAACATCTACACTTCTCCAAAGTCGGCCTCCATGCCGCTTCTAAACGGCTCCATAACCACCGCCGATATGCCCAACTACCACAAACTAATACTCCAAGAAGTAAAGTCTACTATTAGCTCCAACGATAAAGACATCCTCAGCTTGATATCGTTTATAACGTCCAACCATTTCATGATGAGCGTATTTGTAATACGAAGTTTATGCGAGCTCGGCCATTTCAAAGAAGCTCTGCTGATTCTATTCAAGTTGCCGACTCTTTTTCCTAATGTAGACCGGAACACCCTACTTAAAGATGAAAATTTCATCAATATTGTCCATTCTATTGGCAATACTGCGGATTTAAACCCGTCTATTCAAGATATTTTGAATGATACCATGAGGTTTTATAACGAACAGACCACCAAAAAGCTCTCGTTAAAACTATACACCAACTTGGTTTCCACATTGCTAAAGCTTTCCAATGAAGAAGACCTTTTACTTCACCTTGATCGGTTTATAAATGGCAAGTCACCGGGAGTTTTTTTGCTACTCGAAGATGAAGAGTATGAGAAATTTACATCTTTGTTGGGGAACAATTCCAAGTATACTTCGGTAGTGAAACAACTAAGCACACACAGACAACCACCTAATACCACTTAATAGCATAATACTTGTATATACTACTGTACATACCAAACTTACAAAAGCCCTAATACTAGACAAATCATTTACATACATACTATATGGATAATAGTATTTAACTAATAGTATTTAACTAATACTTGTACATATAGCAATTTATACTAATACAAATACATTTGGAAGCAATACTATACTAATACGTACTGCTACTAATACTCGTATCCAAATAGAGGTAATGAAATATATTGATACTTGTAGGTTACTAGCTTGTACAAGACTATTGCATAGTCAAGTATTAATATTTGTACAATAAACGTAGAATCTGCAGAGGGATTAATACTTCTACTCAGATATGATAATTAGTCTGTGGAATTCTTTAGTACTGTTTTCTTAATTTGAGATACTTTGTTAAAGACTTGGAAAAATCTCAGAAAAATTTGGCTGCGAATAAACTTAGCGCGAAAGTTAATGGTATAGAAATGTTGGTGATATTTAGTAAAGATTATAGTTAGTGTTAATTAGTGGAATTGTAGTTAGTGTTTGTTAGTATACATTAGCCTTAAAATTAATATTCCTGCTTTAATCAAGTTCTTTGATCTTTCTTAAAAAGATCAGATGTGTTAAAGTATCAATGTCTTTAGTAGAGTATACATTTACTAATCTTGTACAAAGTATACTAATCAGTACTCTAATCTACACTAATTCTAATGGTCAACACCTACATAATACGGTATAAATTATTTGCGTAAATATTTTGGTACAAGTCGTGTATGACTGTCGCTTGACAATACATACTAAATTTGTGACAATACGTACATAGAAGTACTAGTCTTTGTACTATACATTTGGTATACTGATTCTGTACATCCAATACTTGAATATTAATTAATACTTATACTCAGTATTAACTGCACGTAGTTGTAAGGGAATAAACCCTTACAGTAGTATACTAATACTCATAAATATAAATAATACTTGTTCTATACTTACATAAATACCAATTAAATTAATTTTCTTATTTTGTTGTATTCTTATTAATTGTCTTTCCTGGGATCGGTCATTTTATGGATCTTGACATCGTCACTATCCAAGTCTCCCACCACCGCAATGTCTTGGGGAGTAATAAATATATTCTGGGACTTGGGATAGTCACGAAGCTCGCTCAACAACAACTTGATACTGATGGACCGATTGACCGAATCCATAAACACATCGAACTCGTCGAGCCCTCTTATTCTCGAGTTCATAAGCTTCCAGATAGACAACAAGAGCGCGATCTGGGCAAAGCTCTTTTCTCCTCCTGACAAAGAGTCGACGGTTCGGAACTCCTTGTCGTTTCTGGACTTGACGAGCAAGGTCAACTTCTTTGCTTCGTGGTTGAATCCCAAGGTGCCTTTGAACCCTCGGAGTTCCAAGGCGTTGCCAAACGTGCGGTTGGCTTCTTCGATGATTTTGTCGATGGTCGACACTAAATAGTTTACTCTTACGTGAAGCATCGAGATCAAGCTACGGTACGACTTTTCTAGGTGGTCTACAGTGGAGCGGGCACTTTCGTACTGGTCCTTGGCCTGGGTCAATTCTTGCTGCACATCTTCCAACGGTCTTCCCACCTGCCTCTCTGCCTGCTGCATCTGCCGATTGGCTTCTTCGTATTCTCTTTCCAACGACTCTATAGTGTCGTCGTCTGTCAATTTGACTCTATCTCTACTGCAAACGTTTTCGGCAATCTGCATCTTTTCCTGTAGCTTACTTCTGCCTGTCTCGATTTTGGCCTGGCACTCGGCTATCATGGTGTTGCGCTTGTCGGCCTGGATCTCATAGTGGCCGATATTGGTTTTGTTGGTGGAGATCTCGGTGGTTAGGTTGATAAGCTGGTCATTGACCTCGTTATCTCGTGCCTGGATCCGCTGTAAGTCGGCCTTGGCCTTTTTCACCTCGCTCTTCAACACCTCAAAACGCTCGTTCTGGGTCTTTATATCTTGGATCAACGAGGTGATGACGTTTTCAAGCTTCTTGACTTGCGACTGCAAGTCGTCAATCTCGGTTTTCAAGAATTCGATCTTGACAAAATCGCCATTGGCGTCGATTTTATGCTTGATTTTGCGCATCTCCTTGACCACCAGCTCCAAGCTTTCACTGCAAGAAGTGTACTTGCTGCGACAGGTACTGAGCAAGGCTTTTTTGGAAGTCTCCAAGCCCTTTATTTTGCGCTTGAGGACCTCCAAATTGTCGTACTCTTCTTTGATTTGACTCTCGATCTCATCCTTTTCTCTGGTATTGGAAGCTGAGCCGGCAGAAAACTTGGCTAGCTCACTGGAATAGAAAACAGGGTCGATTCTAAGAGTGCCGTTGCTTTTACTGCATCGTTGACCAGACTTACGACTCAATAACGAAAATACTCCAAGCACATTGGGAACATTGACAAGCTTATCTGAGTCTCTTCTTTCGCTGGCAATAATGAACTTCTCAATGGTATTAGTATCGACCAAAGTGTACAATACATTCTTATCGGCCACTTCTATCATGTTTAGAAAAGTGGTTTGGCCAACCACTTTCCCTCTTTCGTAGTCAAACTCTTCGAATCGCCGCACAATGATGTTGTTCCTAGCATGGTTTTTTTGCAAGATTCTCGACAATTCTCTTCTGTCGTGCTCATCACATACAAGAAACGAGTCTAGCGACTTTCCTAGAACAGTATTCAACAAGGGCTTCCACTCAATATACTCCGGCTTGACGTCGATCATGGACCCAAGAGGCCCCATCGGTTTCTTGTGCCAGCCTCGATAATTGTCTATCTGACTGACAATGTTCTTCATGCTGTTACCCCACGCAGCATACTTGTCTTTCTGGCTCAACTGGCTTCTTCTTCTCTCAAGCACATTGATGGTATTTTTGCACTGACTAAACTCCTTTTTGGCCGCAACCAAGTCGGGATTCTCCGAGTTTTCAAGCCTCTCCAACTCCTCTCGCGCACTCTTTCTCTCCAGCTTCAACTTCTCTTCCTGTTCCTGGAGTTGCAAAAGAGTCGACCTGAGCGCATCTTTGGCCTGGCCGTTGATCTCGTCGATTCTGTTCTCCTCGTCCACAATCTCAAGCTTGGCGGCTTCGATTCTCTCCTTATGTGACTGAGCTTCGGCCTTTCTATTGTTGATTTCCGTGGCAGACTCTTTGATTCGTGACTCACACAATTCTCGAGCCAACTTGACTTCCTCGTAGTTGGGCTTGGAAAGCGCGAGCTCCGCTTGGATTCCACTGGCCTCTTCTTGTAACTGCTGGTTTTTGGCCCTATACTCCTCGTCGTTCTGCTTCAAATCCCGTATATACCCACTGATCTCCACCTGTTCATTTTGGTACTGGACCAACTTTTTCTGGTAATTTTCGACCTTTTCCTCTACAATGTGCACATTGTACCAAAGAGCTTTGCCATGGATGGTCTGGAGCTGTTTCCGTAAATAGTCAGACTCTTTATACCGGTCAAAGATGATCTTGATGTCCTTGTACTTTTTCTGCCATATTTCCGCCTGAGTCTTGGATTTCTTCAACGTTTTTCTCACCTCTGTGATGCTTTCGTTGGTTCGGGTGAAGTTGTTGATAATAGTCGAAACAAACGCTCCGTCCATAAAGTACTCGTACTTCGACTGGTCGGTGCTGGTGGTCAAAAACTCACGGGCTTTGTCCTGAGACAAAAACGCAAGCGGGTTATCGATGGTAATACTGAACTGATGGAGTATTTCATCAAGAGTGCTCTTTTTGGTCGATATAACCTTGCCTGTTTCCGACTTAATGGCATATGAATTGGCTCCTACTCGCAGGAGCTTTCGCTCCACAATGATCCTGTTTCCGTATTCCATGGGCTTGTACGCTTCCAGACCCTTGTTTAGAAACACCACCGTGATTCTGGCCGTGCTCATGCCGTCTTTTATCAAGTCTTTGATGGAACTGCCTCGATTGGTGTCGGTCGCTTTGGCCCCTAAACACACCGATATTCCCGCCAAAATGGCACTTTTCCCCGACCCGTTTCGTCCTATGATAAAGTTGATCTGGGGGCCTAGCTCGAGCTCGAAAAAGTCGTGACACATGAAGTTTTTAAGCGTAAGTTTCTCGATCACTCCTGCCTGTGCTGGATCCGTATCTCTTTCGTCATCTTCATCCTCCGAATCTAATTCCGAATCAGACGATTCTTCTTCTTCTCGTTGTGTCATTCTGCGCTTGTGTAAGCTCTGTGACATAAAAGAACCAACACTTCCCTCTCCCTAATGGTTAGTCTCTATCACCTCTAGTTTTACAGCTTTAAGCTTTAAAACCATAAAGCATTTATAAAGCATTTATGCTTTATGATAATACTTACCAACACATTGAACGTGCCTTCGTCCAAAACATCGGCAGACCGTTTGGCCGATCCCACTGCTGCAGACATCACTGCTCTTAGCTGGTCTTCCTTCTGTAATCCTTCTGTAGTCGCTTCTGTGAATTTGCGCGTCTGATCTGAAAAATAAATAGAGAGATAGAAGAGAGAAAAGAGAGATAAGAAAGAGGAAGGAAGAGAAGAGAGAACGTGGAAGAAGAGAGAAGAGGGAAGAAGAGAGAAGATGGAAGAATAGGGTAGAGGTTGTAGATGTAGGTATATGAGAGGAGTAGAATTATATATTCAAAGAATAAATACTCATTTCCAGAATACGTTCCACTATGAACAAAGAGGATTAGAGTTCCAGTTGTTTAAATAAGTGCAGTATGTTAAGAATGCGGATGCTAATATGTTCTAGAGTGAGACTTTAATGATTGCGAGGTGTAGAGTGAAGTAGAGTGTTAGGATTAAGAGTGCTAGGATCTGGAAAGTGTTTACCCGTTTTCTTTGACTACTTCAGAGGAGTGCTTTGCTTTGTTAACGGGCTTGTAGAGTACAGAAATCTATATGAATTGGCTCATCATCTACTCCAATTGTCAAGATTCAATATATTCTTGCTGCAAAATTGATAGTCTTGATAAGAGTGCGCATAGAGTGCTTGAGGAGTGATAGTGCGGATGAAGAGTGTAGGATGTTAACAGAGTAGGATGTTGGATGTAGAAGGCTGTAACTGCTAGTTTTTTTGAAGAAAGCTATTAGACTTCTTGGATGCTAACAGTGCTTGATTCTTCATTTATCTTTGGCTAATACTTTCTATAGTGCATTCAGTGTTACGAAATCTATATGAATTGCTTGTCACCCATCATTTTCGCTAAAATTTTACTTTTAGCTGCAAAATTCGTTAATAGAGGTTAAAAAGCGCGGCTGGGATGTTACAATTAACCATAATTAGACCTAATAGAAAAGTAATGGAATACCA
The DNA here is from genome assembly GCA_030568675.1 of Suhomyces xylopsoci. Classification (NCBI taxonomy): domain Eukaryota; kingdom Fungi; phylum Ascomycota; class Pichiomycetes; order Serinales; family Debaryomycetaceae; genus Suhomyces; species Suhomyces xylopsoci. Next base: position 313,507 of record JAJMGM010000006.1, read on the forward strand.
TATATACCTTAGCTATTTTCCACTTTGAGTACTGAGGTGCTACATGTTAGAGTGCGGGATCTCATAACACATACAATGACTCTCATTAGCACTAAAGTACACTAACTCATTACACGATTTTACAAGTGATTTGCGTACTGTTCTCTGTTCTCACTACTCATTTCTCTCCTCCTTTACAATGCAAGTTCACATTTTTTAATTATTGTCAAAGCAGTATGCATTCTTTTCAATTTATCCAATCTTTTATTGTATCTCTTTATTTCCATACTGAAGATCCACCACATCTCCTTAAATCTCTTGTAATTTATTTACAAGTTCGATCTGTCACAGTAGTTACATATTTTATCTTTCTCCTCGATATTGATCTTGTGGATCTACCTCACCTTTCTTGTATTTCTCCATTATTAATCTAAAGATTAACCAATTCTAGCATTCAGAGTATTAAGATTTGCAGTCGATTCGAAACTTAGTTGAACTTATACGATATACGACTTCTCAAGATCTACGAGTCGTTTTTATCTGACTACTACTATATCCTCTTTGTAATTAATTATATTTTCTCGTTGTTTATGTGACTTCCACTATATCTTCTCTTCCTTTTCTATCTATTTTATTTAGAACTTCCCCTCGAAAATCTCTCTAAAACTACTGGCAATAATCTCAGAAACTCCTCCTCCCGTACACCTCACCACGATTTCAAACTGCTTGCCTACATTATCTACGCTCTTGATAGTGGTCAACACTCCATAGTTGGACTGCTGCGTATGGATGATTCCGCCTCCCATCACCAAGATGCCGCTTTCCATGTTATCTGGAGTGGAATGGACCACCGAAAAGCCGAGTCTTGAGAGTAATCTAACGATATTGGACGAGTTGTACCTGTGAGTCAAGTCGACATTGACGGAACTCTGGCCCTCTTTTTCTCCCAAGAGGTCTCCGATTTGAAGCCACCTCTTCTTGAAATCTTGTAAATTGTTAAGAGAAGTCGACGTGGTTTTGATAAGTGCTACAGGGAACTTGAGATTGAGCTGGTTGAACGAGCCTCCGCACATAAACTTGATCGAGATTACGGGGCTCTGGTTATTCTCTACAATGCCGCGGACCTTTATGTCGATTTCAATCGACGATTTGTCGTGAATCGTGGCTTCGGGAAGCTGGGTGATGCTGAGGAGATACTTGGGGTCTTGGGTCCCGGCAAAGCTCTGCAAGTCCAAAACAGTGAACCCAGTGATATCGGTGCCCGCAGTCTTGGCTGAGTTGTTGATTATGACAAATTTGATCTGGATATTGTTTTTGTCTTTGGTTATTCTGTAGGTTAATTTGATAAGCTGGTTTTCAAAGAAGATCCCAGCGTCATAATGCAACATTCTATGGTATCCAGGATACCAATTGGGAGTTAATACAACAGAATCTTCAAATGGATTCTTTTCTTCCTCTTTTTCTTCTTTAATAAGATTTGCGTTTATGTTCTTTGCATTGATGACAGAACCAGCTCTGTTTCTGCCCACCACGCTCTTTCCAATTCTATTCATCAAAGGACTTTCATTCTTGACAAACGCCGGCAATCCCTTGATAATATGGGCCAAGAGTTTCTCTTTAGACTGAGTGGTGACCAACTTGAAGTACTCCGAAGCTCTGGTCTGGATTTCAAGATCAATGGAGGCAGACTCGATTTCAAATAAATCAACTATATCAGGCACAAACGCTTCGTCTGGAAACTTCACCACCATCTTAAGAAACGTAGTAAGTAGCATTGCTCGGGTGACGAGCGAAACCTTGAAATATGAGTTGTATAGAAGTCGAAACTGAACTTCGACCGCAGTATCTGCCAGGTCGTTGATCTGATCACCATACTCTCCAAGAATAAATGCAGTTACTTTTATCAAATTTTCAGATAAAGACATCCCATTTGGTTGGTCCGAGCCTTTGACCAAGTTGGTTATAAGCCTACAAGTTTTTTTCTGGAGATCTTCATTGTTGACGACGATCTGGACAATTCTCTCCCAGATTTCATTGCCAATGTATTCCACCCCACTTGAATTGGATCCTCCTCCTATACTGAGCAATTTAAGCATGGTGGTGACGTACCAGGTGGAATCGTTGGCGAATCTCTCTGCCAAAATGGCGATTTTGATGGCCAATTCAGACTTGAGTGAAAAGTCGGCCACTGGAAAGAAATCCAAAAACCGGTTGACAATAACGTTGTATGTCTGCTCGTTACAGATGGTAAAGATCAAATCAAGAGCTTTCCTCTTGACAGAAATATCTTTATCGTACAACATATGGAACACTTTTGGGAGGTTCTCGTCGAACTTGTTGATGTTTCTGGATAAAAAGTTGGAGTCCAGTCTTGAGGTGAGCTTAATTAAAGCGTCTAGCGATAAGTAACGAGTATTTGTTTCAGGAGAGTCCAAAAGAGTTATCAAAGCACTTATGGCACCGTTGATAGCATCGATGGAAGCGTCCAAAAAGACCGCTAGCGAAACGGCCTGGAACAAAATCGAGCTTTGTGAGTTCCGGTTAGGAAGGCCCTTGATGGGCTGGCTGGCGTTTTCAATAGCTTTGGCGACGATTTTGCGGAGGTTTGCAAGGGTATTTTTGTCGATTTCTTGGATGGAAATGACCGGTTTTCCGGTGGAATTTGTAAGTAAAAAGAAGTGTTCCAACAGCTGGAAGAGCTTGATGATGAGCCACGGCGCGGGCGACTTGTAGTAGTAGTAGTTCTGCGGACATTTATTGTCCATGACCAATTCCCACAATTTTTCACTTATTGGGTGTATAACGGCCTTGACGATCTGCGGCTTGAAATTCAACATAAACAGAATAAGTGGCACGGCAGATATAATCACACCCAAGTCCTTGTTATCGATCAACTGAAGCAACCGGGGGATCCAATTGTTGTTGGAAATAATCACATCGGGGTACAATTTGAGGAGAGTCAACAAGGCAATTGACAGTTTCTTTTTGAGGAGCGAGTTTTTGATGGGTGACGTACAGTTGGCATAGCAAATGTCAATCAACTCGAGCCATTTTTCGGCGTTTTCATCGGTTTCTTCCACCTTTACCGAAGCATTGTGCGAGTGGTTGATATTGAAGTTGGACGCGATGAACTGAAGCGCCAAGCAGTTGATGTCTTCGTTATCGGAATTGAGGTCTTTGACGAGGTACGGGTGGATGGAATCAAGAAGCTTGTCGAAAAAGTGTTTGTGGGAGTGGTGAATGTTCTTGTCGTAGTTGTTAAGGATGGAGATCGCCAAATAGCCCAATTGCTTTTCGGAATACACGGAAGACGTGAGGAGCTGGTACGATTCTTTGAGCCCAAAGTCAATGGTATCGGAGTATCCCAACAAGTAGATGTAGATCACCTTGCAAATGTACTTTTTCTTCTGGTACCCATTGAGGTTGGTGTTGAATTTGGTCTGGATATTGTTGATTTCAAGGTTGATCCGCTTGTGTTCCTCGGAGACGTCTTTGGTGTTGCGGAGGTCTAGAATGAACTGGTTGAGTCCTTTCATAACGGGCGGCATACTGACTAACACTACCCGATACACGAATTAACACTGCCCGATACACGAATTAACACTAACTCGATTTACACTATCGCACTAACACTGAAATATTATTAGTGAGACATTTTGTGGAGTACTGAAAAACTACACTAACAAACACTACACTGACGAACACTAACTTCGATCCCACGAACTCTCACTATATAAAGGTTCTCTGATCTCACTAGCCAAAACTACTATCATCAGCTACATAAACATACTGACGCGTCTATAGTTTCTATCTACACAGTCCTCTTTGTTCCTACACTGAAATACCCTAATCGATCGCACTCTCACTAACTCTCACTAACTCTTATTGTCTCTAAGTACACTTCAGAACACTAGCATAAACCACACTTACTCTCACTAACTCTCAGCAACTCTCACTACCTACATAGATACTAGCACTGCCACTTCTACACTATTCTCAGCAACTCTCACTACCTACATAGATACATTTAACACTGTCACTTCTACACTATCCTCACTAACTGGAAAATTACTGACTGCGCTCACTAATTCTTCCCAGATCAATCACCAATTCTCCCTGACTCTCGCTAAGTAAACTAGAACACTGGACGTTATCACTAATCCCACTACTCTCAATTATACTGTGTTGCACTGTATACTCTTATTTCAATCCTTAACTCACTAACTGCAATAATACAGACGTCACTGGATACTATCATCTCTCTATTTCTCAGTAAAATATCTCTAACTCTTGCGAACTCTCGCTAAGTGACAAGTCCCAGAGCACTAAACAGACTAATCCCAATTACACTTACAATGTAAACACCAACCATCTCTTTAAGTCACTAACTAATGAACTACCGATGCTACTGGAACTCTGTCTCACTATTTCACCATTTCTCACTAAATCTCTCACCAAATACTTTGAAGAAGACTACTAACTGCACTAATTCTCACTACAATTGGACCAACATTAACCACACTATCTCTCACAACTAAGCCAAGACTCTACACTATCCCTCAAAACTATGCTAACACTCTCCACTATCTCTCACAACTACGCTAACACTCTACACTATCTCTCACAACTACACTAATCCGTACTTATTTTCCTAAATTGATCTACTATCTCTCATAAATAATCAGTGGAAATCACTAATACTACTGCAGTTTTGGATATCAGAGTGCTGGATGTTTTTCGGAGGCTCAAGAACGTTGGGATCTTTTAGAGTTTTAGACTTGACGTGCATGATGGTATTGAGTGCTACATTTCTGCAAATTTCTACTAACTACTGCAGTGTCTCTCACTAATTAGTTGGAACACTGGCAATTCTACACTATAATGCACTAACACTAAACCCAGCCCCACACCTCTCTCTATTCTTCATTCACTGCACCAATTCTCACCAACTATGCCATCACTCACCTCCCACTATCCACCACTATACTACTAATTCTCGCTAGCTCGAACCTCTTTTCACCACCACCCTTCTTCATCTCTGGAGAATTGACAAATTCAGGGAGCAGATGAGGGAAAGATTGAAGGATTAAAGTAAAACAATCAAGAGGATCAAGGAATTTGGGACACATGGGAGTAGGAGTAACAGGGTGAATAGGGCAAATATGGAGGGAGATCAGCGAAATTTTAGAGAAATAGAAAAATTAGGGATACGCTGGAAAATCTTACGGTGGTAGATGAATGTACTTAATCTATTTCCGGTGTAAGTGAGATTAGGCAAATACCTTTGTTTCAAATATTTTCTAGTTTTAAAAAGAAGTGTGAAAGAGGTCGAGGTGTTAGCGAGGATAGTGTACTTAGTATTGACACCAGTGGAATAGTGGTGTTGGAATTTTTGGTGTAGTAGGAGAGAACTGTAGAGTCTAATGGTACAATTCTTCACTATCTCTCAGTAAATAGTCTAGTAGTCTACACTTCAACCCGACTTCCAAGACTCAGCCAAGGTTAGAAGTTAGCGAGAAAATAAGTACATAGAGAGAAAATATAGTGAGAAGGAAAAAGACAAAACAGTGAGAGAAATCAAGGAATTGTAGAGAAAGAAAAATTGGATACAAGCATGGTAATATGATCTACACAATAACTCACATATCCCAGTCATACCAGCTTCAATTCTCTATATTTACTTCAAACGAATTAGTGTTAGCTCTTGTGTATCACATCACTAGTCGTGTCTATTTTATTTGTGGAGAATGTTTTTTCGTTATCTTATCGCGCTTATCGGACATTCATCGAGTATTTTATCGAGTATTTAGTTTTACTTACTTATTTACCAATGCATGCTATCCTCTTATTTTCAGTCATTGGACTTGTTTCACTGGTGTATGGGCTCCAGACACCGTGGCTGCCTCGAATACGCCCCAAGGTGATGATCGTGGCCATGTTCCAGCCCGAAGAAGACGCATGGACTTCCCACATCGATTTTCCCCATACAGTCGACGTAGTGGGAATGGCCCCGCAGTATCCTGGAGTGAGATGCACCAGCGACTATTCTATATGTCAATTCACTACCGGTGAAGGCGAAATCAACGCTGCCACCACGCTAGCCTTTCTAGTATCGTCGCCGCAATTCGAATTGTCCAAAACGTTCTGGCTTCTTTCGGGCATCGCCGGCGGCGATCCTTCCATGGTGACGACTGGCCTGGTGACGTTCGCACAATTTGCTATACAAGTAGGATTACAGTACCAGATCGATTCCTCTGAGCTACAAGCTACGTATCCTGACTGGCCAGCAGGCTACTTTGGCTATGGCGCCAGAACGCCGTGGGAGTATCCCAATGCAGTATACGGTAGTGAGATCTTTGAGCTAAATGGAGCGTTGAGAGACCGCGCCGTTGTGGTGTCAAAAAAATACCAACATACACTTGAGAAGGGAAATAGTGCGAATAAGCAGCTCAAAGCACTTTATAGCGAGCCTGCGCTGGGCGACCCCGCGGTGGTGGCGTGTGACGTTTTGACTAGCGACAATTACTTTACAGGAAAGGTTTTGAGCCATTACTTCAAGGATTACGCCAAGCTTATCAGCAACAACACCGCCAACTACTGTTCTGCCGCACAGGAGGAAAACGGACTGCTTGAGGCTTTGATAAGAGTAGCTAGAGCGGGGATAGTGGACTTCGAGCGTATCATAGTAATGAGAACTATATCTAATTTTGTATATGGACCGCCTTCATTGGAGAATGACGGCGTGGGTTACTTCCTTGACCATCCCAAGGGCGGGTTTCAGCACGCAGTAGACAATCTTTACTACGGTGGCTGGCCAGTCGTACAAGATATTATTGAAAACTGGAGTATGTATGATGCCGGAGAGTTTTCTTCTACTAATTATGTGGGCGATATTTTTGGAACTTTGGGCGGGAAACCGCCTTTTGGAAGAGACTCCTACCGAACTGAGCAGTTCTAGTCGCTATTTGCTCTCTGGGTAGCCCTTTCCAAGATCTCGTCAGCTTCTTTATCCTTTAACTCAGCTTCTTTTTGTTTCGCACTGGCTACAAAATCTTTTGTCTCTTCCGCACTCTTCATATAATGGTCTCTATACCATTTTAGCTGGTCAATACTCTCCAATATATCCGATCTAGCAGTATGGTTGTTCTTCTTCTTGGGGTACAACTTCATCAACTCGGCATTGTGTCTATTTCCAAACTCAAAGATCGTCGACACATCTATAAGTCTATAGTGCAAATGGTCAATCACCTTTTTGAATTCGCGCATCATGAAAAACTTATCCATATGAATGGAGTTTCCGGCCATCAACGCCGTTCTCTGAGTAGGAACGTACTTCTTGATGTAGTCATGCAACTCTGTTTCGACCTTTTCCAATGTTTGTTGCGGATTGGCCAATACCTTGTCCACCAACCCCGATTTGGTGTGGTGCTCTATACACCATTCGCCCATCGCATCCAACACCTGCTTGGGCTGAAAAACCGTAGATTCGTAGCCTTGCTCGTCCACCACTTCCAAGTTCCCGTTGGTAATGATGCAGCAGATCTCGATGATATGGTCGTTGAAAACATCCAAACCGGTCATTTCGCAGTCTATCCACACTATGGGGCCCTCCACCGGCTTGGACAGCTTGAGAAGACTTTTCATGCTGTCCAAAGACGTCTCTATCTTTGGTTTCTTTGCAGGTGGTTCAACAGTATTCGGCGTTGACATGCTGGGAAAACGAGTGGAAACAGTTCTTTGCAAAGTCCTATATATACTTTGTTTCGGTACAGCTTTCAGTATACTTCTCAATATACCTCTTGTTGCAATCATTGCTTGATCTATTTTTCAATGAGAATATTTTTCATTGAGCCCTCGGATTTCGCTCGCTGCATCTTTTCTTTAGTTGTGATGAATAGAGCTGATACATTCTACTTGGCCTACTTTCTACTCCACATTCCCATCACGATATTGATCGACTCCAATATCGTGGTGCCCGAACAGTATGCGCTCGAGATCTCCAAAACCATCCTTGATTTCCACGTCCAAATGAACAAAGACGTGTTGTTCATGGGCCCTCGGCCCATTTGGTTCATGGTGTTCGGGGCGTTCGAGCTCGTGTTCCAATTGCCGCTCTTTTTCTACTGCCTGTACCATTTGTACTGGCAAACAAAAAAACACTACGTGTGGATGGTGATCTACGGGTCTAACGCGTCGTTTACTACTTTGGTGTGTTTGGTGTACGCATATAATGTGGGTGCGGATTTTGGATTGACCCCCGCCGAAACCCTCAAATTGTTGGCGGTATACGTGCCTTACTTGGTCATTCCGCTCTACATCATGGTGGACTACGCAGTCAGAATCGACCGCGCACTCTCCCTTCCAGCAAAGAAAAAGATTAGTTAGCAAGAAAATAGATTGATTGATTCTAGCAATTGATACTTATAGATTAAATCTAAATAACTATTTAATTATTAGTTTATAGTTTACTTGTACTTGGCTAACAACTCATCGGCTAACTCAATGTACTTCTTTTCGGCGTCTTCTTGAGAAGTGCCCTCAAGATCCTTCCATGCTTGCCACTTGTACTTACCCTTGAGGTTGAAAACTCCTGGGGCAGCGGTGTTGTTGTCACCAACAGTGGCTTGCTTGAAGAGACCGTACAACTTCAACAATTCGTCGTCACTTGGACGTTTGGTCAAGTCTTTGACGGCGTCAGCCTGCGTGTTAGTTGTCACTCGTCAATTGCGTTGGGTCAACATACCTTTTCGTTGAATTCAGTGGAAACCATTGTAGTGTTTGTGGGGAGTAAACTTTTGGCTTTGGTTGGGCGATTTATCCCCGACTGAACACCTCGCAATAGTACTGCACATAACGAAACATCCAAACCCAAAAGGCCCAACACAACAAGACAACAAGACAACCTAGTCGTTATAGCCTCTACATTAGTACTCTCATTGTACCCTACTCAGCCACTAAACGGATATTGCACGGCGTAGACTGCTAACACCGCATAAGACCCTTACAGATAAGACCCCTTTGCCACTCAGCATTGCCGCTTACAAAGCGGATATAATTCGGTCGTGCTCGAGCCCCAGATATGTCATCACACGGACTCACGGAGTGAAACGCACCCATCTCCTTCTCCGTCCACGTGACCTCGGCTCCGGTAGCTGCAACTTTCCTTCCGCGAGCCCACAAGCGATGCTAACAATGCGAGCCAACAAAAGATACACGTAGCCTAGTACTAGTCACTGACGCCTTAGCAACATCCTAGCAGTTACATCCTAGCGTACCGCTAGGAAGGATATGTACCCCTAGGTTTATTCTTGCTTACTTCTAGACTTATTCTTTATCTACTCTACGCGATTAGTCAGACTTGTTCCAACATGTTCTCAACGGTGCAATGCGGAGATAATTTTCTGACAAATTTGTCTTCCGCGCATATTCGTACAATTTCCGATTACCAATTGCGGACGCAAACGGAGATATTCCTTATGCGATGACAGACTGCTGAATAAACACTGCAGGCAAATTTTAAATATAAGTATGTGGCAAAAAGCAGTGACTTGAATTTCAGATCTCTACGGCTAAACATGTCTTGTAACGGTCCCTGGATAGTCAAATACGACGAGTCTCTCAAACAACACTACTACTATAACGAGGAAGATGGTTCCATCTCCTTCGACACCCCCTGCGAGGTCAAGCGCCAGCTGGCTGACCAAACTTTCGCAGGCGCCTCCGCCAAAAAACGTATATTTAATATTTTGAAAAGGCAGCCTTCAATGAAGAAAACCTCTTCTAACATTATAACCAAAATCGGATCGGTGTTCCACAACAACAACAACAGCAAACATGACCAAACATCGTATCCTTCGCTTACCTCTTCCCCCACCAACTCCAGCCGCGAGTCCTTGGAGTCCTACATCCCAGCCACAAACAATAATTTAATAGATGACGAGTACTTACTCAATAACGTGCAGCAGTTCAAAAATTTTACGGGCACCTCCTTGATCACAAAGTTTGCTACAGATGATGATGACGCGAACAGTATAGATTCGATGTCATCTGAGGAAGAGTCCATAACCTCGCTCAGCGAGGAAAACTACCAATTCGCGCGCCTCAACAGAGCCGAGTACGCAAACGAATATAGCTACAACGACTACCACTACTATTATGACGAAACCAATGAAGGTTTGGACAGGTCGTTGTCTGATCGCGAGGCTGAAAGAAGAGAACTCAGAGCTCAAATGATGAAGGAGCTTGAAATATAGTCATTTAACTGTGGTCACAGGGTTTATTTCGTGTATATACTAATTATTTAATACATTTCGGAACGGAGGAATATTGCAAGACAATTCCCGATACGGGGCTTTGTGTAACCAGTAGTGGTGATGCTCGGATGTTTGACAAATGGAGGCTAGGATGTTTGGCACGTGCAAGAGCACGAGAACCGGCGATATAGACACCCCCCCATAGCTATGCTTGAGCCAAAACGTATATGACATGAGAATGATTGTGACAGATCTATACTTAGTTCGATCTCTTTGACTAAATAAACATTTCAATCAATAAAAAATATAGTACTTTTGATTAATATCAATTTTTAAAATACTTTCTCTCTATTGGAACGGGATAAGATAGTATACACTCTTGGATTTTTCACAAAAGGCGTAGTTGCACGAATGATATTCACTAGTATATAGCTATAAATCTAAAAGATTTTTTTAGTCAGATCAATTGACTTTTTACGTTTCGAATTTTTACACTATATTTTGCACCCAAATGCATGTACAATTTGATAGTAATTAATACCTAAAAATCACGTAGACATAAAATAGTGCGTCCTGTTCTATAAGAAATGGACTTCAAACTGATTTTACCCCAAATGTTTTAGATGTTTATATAACTAGTCTTGAAAGATTGACCTACATCTATCGATTCCCAATCTCAACCATTGAGATAGACACATAATATATACGTGTACAGCCCTTCAAGGTGTATCTTTTGCAAACTTATATCTCTCGTAATTGTTTATATTCACTTTCTCTATTTATTTGTAAAGCAGTTCTATTTCAAAAGGGTAGTGATGAAATGCACGAGACGTTCAGTCACATCTTTGCAATGGTTCACTTATTGCAGTCGATTAGACTTGTCGGCAGTGATGCCACGTCAAAACCTCCACCTGGGTTATCCAGTTTCGAACGAGTATTGGCTCAATTCTTTAAAGAGAGACGTAGTATAGCTTAATATCCTGACTAATCACTTCTTATTCTGCTGAATTCTGGCAATACCGTTGATAATAATATGTTCAGATGGTACAAGTAAGAGAGGGATAGATCATATACATGTACATGTAGTCAGTGATGTGGAATGAACTTTAATACAGCCTGGGAATGGCTGCGAAAAATGGCTCAACAAAGAGAAAATAATAGTGAGAGTAAATGACCAGAGGTGTTTTTGAGACTATTAAGCATACTAATCCAATTAACAAAATTTATAAGGTATTCTTAACTGTAGCACTTGTTATATGAATAAGAATCATATATGGAACTTTCTATACTGCTACTTATTCGCGGTTCCAGAACTATACAAATAGATTTTAATATTTACTTAGAATTCGTAGCTTAGCTTACCCAAAAGAGTAAAGACTTACAGATTAATTTTTGTATCAAGCTTCCTAGTTAAGGACTGCAACATCATTACACAACCAATAAGACATTACCCTAATGTAATTCTTCTCATAACTCACTAAGGTCTTTACATTCGCATTAATGATGCTACAAAATTTTTTGCACCCAAAAAATGACCCTGACTAGACGACAGTATTCACTATAAGATAGTAGCCAAGAGTCTAGAAGAAGTGTGCGGGAACAACGGATGAAAGTATTAGGCTGTCGAGATGCTAATGTTGAGTACTGATGTTGAGTGCTATTTACGAGTGCTTGATGTCATTAACATCATTACCAGACATGCAAGACACAGATTACTGTTTAATTTTTTTTAAATTGAGCAAGCAATGTTGTCGTCTCATTAAACTAGTTAATTATTTGCTAATGTTTGTTGACTCTTGATTTTATTCAGTTGTTCGGTATTTGGAGTGTGTTTGGTGAAATAGTGATATTTACGGGAGTAGAAGGTGACAAGAGGAAGGTTTAGTGAAGTAGTGTATTGAGATAGTATTTAGTGAAAATAGTCGGATTAGAGTAGGATATTCCTGTTGAATAAATTCGCTACTTAGTATACATTAATTAATATCAAATATTTATTGTACAATAGTATTTATTAGAGTTTTATTTCGATTTTTTCCACTAGAATATAGTTAGTATTTCCACTGGATAAGAGTCAGTGTTTTCCTGTGTAGTTTACTGTTAGTGCTTTCCTGTGTAGTCTAATATTAGTGCTTTCCTGTGTAGTGATTATATTTCTATATCAATATCAATACTACGAATCAATTTATCCATTTCGCCCAACACCCTATAGGTACTCTTGGAAATGATCTCCTCCTTCTTGCTCTTTTCCGCCAACTTCTCCTGCAAATTCATCTTTGCATCCTGCAACGCCTTTTCGTTTTCTTCCTGAGTAAGATTCTGGTAAAACATTCTGGTGACGGTCTTTAATCTGGAAAATGGGTCTCCTCCATCGAAAACGTTCCCGGCGTTCTTGGCTTTCATTTCAGCCACCCGGATATTGGTGGAATTGAGTTTTCTATTCCTCTCATTGACTTTAGACATCGACTCGTTGATGGTATTTTTGGCACGGCTATTAAGAGCATCGTCAAGGGCCCTTAATTTTTCCACAATACTATTGGCTTTGTTGGTATCGCCCTGTTGTCTGGCGATCTTGAGCTCGTCTCTGAGCTTGGCTTTGCGGAAAACCACATCGAACCCCGCCAAGTCCGCCTCGCTCTTCTTGGCTTGCAATTGCCGTTTTCTTTCGATCATTTCGTTGACATCTTTGTCACTTACGCCCTTGTTGATGAACGCCTGGATCTGCTGGTACTTTTCAGTCACTTCGTCCAAATAGCTTATCGATTCGCCTGTTTTCGAGAGCTCGCCGTTGTACGTTTCGAGCTCTTCTGGCGTGATGAGCGAGTCCGAAAAAATACTTATGGGGAACTCTTTGGTTTGACGCGAGTTTTGACTGACTTTCAAGTACAAATCACACTTGGAAGTCGTCAATTTGTATGCTTTTTCAGGTATGGAACGCACATCCACAATCTTGACCATTCTGTACATAGGTCTTCTGGTTCGCTTATCCATACCCAAGTTGATCCGCGCATAACAGTCGATGACAGTGTCGTTGAAATCAGCATAGAAACAGTACTTTCCAAGCATGCTTCTGCCCAATTTGATCTTGTTGATGTCGTCCAAACTAGCACGAACATACAGTCTCTTGGGCTTCGATTTGCTGGCTCCTCCCCAAGTAACTATTCCGTCGTCATATTCATCTTCATCTTCAGCATCTTCTTCATCCTCCTCCTCCTCTTCCTCCTCCTCCTCCTCATAATCGTCCAACTGTTTCCTCGACTTCTGCTCCCTCTGCTTCCTCAATTCACTCAACTTATCAAGCTTCGAGCTCTTCACATTACTGCCCTTGGTTCTGCTGGAAGTCCTCGTCTTCACGTTCTGGCTCTGCATCTTCTTCTGCTGCTTCATTCTTTGCTGCAAGTACTTCTTTTCGTTGTACCGTTCCATCTCCTGCGTCCGGTCAAACAAGATCTGTTCTCGTTGGATTTCGTCCATCGACTCCAACCGGTCTCGGTCGCTTTCGTCTTTATATTTGCCTTCGAGGGGGTACGGGTTGACCAAGTCGTCGTCTTCGTCCTCAGACTCATCGGAGTCAGCTCTACTACGCTTTTTCCTCGATAGCACCTCGTCATCATCATCATCTTCTTCTTCCTCTTCTTCGTCTTCATTCTTTCCCCTTTTGTCTAAAGTGGGCTCGTATCCATCAGACTCTTCGCCTGAGTCGGCTCCGCCGGCTAATGCCAATAAATCATCTTCTAAGTCAGACATTGTTTGGTTACTGAAGTAGATAGATAGTGTTGTTGGTGAAATTTGTTGATAAAAAAGTACTGCACAAAACGCACAGAGTACACAGGAACTACACAGGAACTACACAGGAAATCACTAACTATGTACCCCACGGGAAATCACTAACTAGAGACCCACTGGAAAACACCAACAGTAACACTACACAGGAACTCACTTACTCTCACTACAAAAACTTTCACTTGCTACTTTGACTATATATCTCTCACCACACTATCTCTTACTACGGTATCTCTCTCAATGCTATCTCTCAATGCTATCTCTCACTACACTTTTTCTCGCACTATTTTACTGTATTTCTCGCTACTTTTCGTGTACTACCCCACGGGAAATCACTAACTAGAGGACCCCAATTGGTTGCTATACTATTCTATCTCACTTCAGTATCTCTCACTACACCTCCTACTCTACACTATCCTCACTACCCTTCCTACTCTACACTATCCTCACTACCCTTCCTACTCTACACTATCCTCACTACCCTTCCTCCTCTACAATATCCTCACTACATTATCTCTCACCATACTAGTTCTCACTACTGTATTTTCTCGCTACTTTTCCTTGTAATGTCTCTCCCAGAATTGTTTTTCGCTCTACTACCTCACTTGACTCTCACTTACTATTCTTATTACACTACAGCAGTATTCGCTCCCGCTATTCAATCCAACTCTCTCTGCGCACCCATACCAACCTCTCGCACCAACTTCCACTACGTTGTAATTCGCACTTCACCACACTGACTCTCAGTATTTCTCGCTCATTATCCTATATCTCTTATGGACTTTGTACTTATATTATTGTAAGGATTTGTGTACTTGCTTTATGTACTTACCAAATTCCCAGAACCATCCTAGCACTATGGAGTTAACTACACTTTATGAGTTGAATTGTACTTGATGCTCTGTCTCTTACTACACCACTCTCAGTAACACACTATCTCTGTATCCCTAGACCGCTCTTCCCCTATGTTCACTACTAACTTCACTAGCACTCTCACTACATTGCTCTCTTGAGGGGCACGCTCACTACTATCTTCCCTTCTCTCACTATACTGTCTCCACCTTGCGCTACATTGGTCTCAAGATGTTAGGGTTGCGAGTGTCTCGAATCTTTTCTTATGTAGAAGTGTCGGATGTTTTAGAGTGAATGATGATTTCAATTTACTATATAGTCTGACGTGTTTAAGGAAATAGCTGGATATAAATGAGGTGAAAATTATAAGATTATAGCTGCAAAAAGAGATTAATTATTTTAAAATTAAAACTATGAAATGTCTTTGTTCGCAGCATTGTTGTGAGTGCCGGGTGTATAGTACAGGGAGAAGTTGATGTTAGACGACTGGATGTTGGGGTGCTAGGTTTTTTAGTTAGTGCTGGTTGTGATTATCTCTCACTACATTTAACAGGTTCCTCACATCACCGGTACGATTCTCACTAAACATCTTTGACCTCACCAACTGTAACTAAAACACTATCACTAAACTACTTTTACTACTCTAACTGTTATACACCACTTTCGCTACTCGCACATGTACACTAGTCTCCTTCATGTACCACCTTTTTCGACCAATGCCACAAATGCCGAAGTTGAGGTGCACAATAGCCAGATCTTTACTAGCCCGTTACCGACTACTGATAGGATCTGGTC
The DNA here is from genome assembly GCA_030568675.1 of Suhomyces xylopsoci. Classification (NCBI taxonomy): domain Eukaryota; kingdom Fungi; phylum Ascomycota; class Pichiomycetes; order Serinales; family Debaryomycetaceae; genus Suhomyces; species Suhomyces xylopsoci. The sequence continues at coordinate 329,166 of JAJMGM010000006.1, forward strand.
GTCCAAACAAGCTCGTGTGAATTGTATTCGTGATGTGAACAGCAACACCACAAACCAGAACCCACCTGTCTACTCCCCCTACGTGTATTAAACCAGTAAGCTAATGAGGAACATTCCAGGATTTGACTTCAAGCCTATGAAATCCAATAAGAAGGAGTTGCCCGTAAGTAAAGCCTCAAGAGATCGAGAGTTCAAATTTCAAGCATTGTGATTGGTTTTAAGTTAGTATATCTGGGAAGTAATTTTGGAGAGTACCTACAATGCACTTTGTCACTGAAACAGCTGTACAGACATGATAGAGTACCATAACGGCAACACGGATTTATTCCACTACTCCACCGCTTATCAGCATAGGGTAGTTAAACATCTGTATGGGTGCAAGTAATGGCTGCGAAATTTCACAAATGAGTCGCAAAATGCATTCTTTCGACCTGCATATAGCACTTTTTTCCCAAAACGGCTAGGGTTAGGGCTCGCTCTTTCGCACGTGACCGCTCCCACCTACTCTCTACATGCTCTACATTTATCCACTTGAACCAGTGAATATCGTGGTGTCCTTGTATAATTATGTGTATTAAAACATGATCAGAACTTATAATACAACTGGAGTGTCAAGTTTAGATCATAAGTGGATGATACAGTATTATATTGTAGTGATGATGAGTGGAAAGTTGCAGCTGCTTAACGTAATCTTCTAGCTTCACGTTCGGATTCCATCAAGCACAAGATGTCGTTTTCTCTGACTGGGCCCTTGACGTTTCTGACAATAGTTCTGGAGGAGTCTTCCAAGAATTCGACTCTGACTTGGGTGACACCACCACGGGAACCGGTTCTTCCCAAGACCTTGATAACTTTGGCTAAAGTAACTGGAGTTTTAGTATCCTAAAGATGGTTAGTTGGAGTCCGTGTATGTTGATATAGGTGGTTCACTCACCATTTTGTATAGTTCTATATGAAGATATAAAGAAGAAAGAAATTTCAAAAGCGTTTTCTTGTGAGTATAGCTGAAAAAATTTGAAAAAAAAAATCGAGTAACCTGTAAAGTGCAGAGGTGAAGGTGTAAATGGGTTGGGACGGTGCACGACCAGATTGGTGAGGATGTAGTGGGGAGCCAGGTCGTGCGCGGGTAGAGGTATACCAATTGCTGCAAAACAACCAAAAATAAGCCAAAAAATACAAGACAAAAAACACCAAGAGGCTAGATAAGTAAGAAATGACAAGAATATATAAGAAAAAGCCATACATTTAGTGTAGAATTGACTAAACTATTGAAATGACTAGATATGAGTTCTCTGTAACGAATTATTTACTTTATATCTACGAATGTTACCAATTGATGTAATGACTATTGTAAAGCCATGATAATTTTATGAATTATAGATTTTATATATTTATAGAAGATGTTCATTCATATTGACGATCATTTGAAGATGAAACGCATTTGTGCGCTGATCAGATAGAGGAAGGAAAAAAGATGCAAGAAAAGATGCAAGAAAGATGCAAGGAAAAAAGACGCGGGTCTCAGATATCAAGTGTTACGGAATACTTGTGAAGAATTAGTCATATGACTGATTGTGTATTATTCTCTATTTCAGTTTGGATTTATGTCTTACCAATCAATCCAAGAACACATCTAATGCATTAGATGCATTGTGTTCAATTTCATCATGCCGCTAACTCCGCGTTTCGGCCGCTGGTGGCAAAGATAAAGCGATGCGCCTCTTTGAGCAGACCATCAAGATAAATAGTTGTAGAAGACCAGAAAAGTGCGACCAGTAGTCAGTTGTCATTTGTCACGAGATTTAGTAGATGTCTGATACGAGTGTGAGTACGTCTTCTGCACCTATAAGTGTGCCCTACTATTCATGGAAACAGTCGTTCACCGACTGGTTCAAGCATTCAGCATTAGGAAGCTATACCGATGAGAAGGTCGAACACAACTTGCTTTCGAACTTGCCGTTCTATCCTGTTTCCGACGGCACTCGCACTCTTCTGGTCATCAACACAGATATAGGCGACGGCAACTATATCCATGAAGTATGTATTGAAAACACGCTCAAGCCAGTTGCAGGCCAGTCGCCAGAGACCTTGGATATAGTGTTGGTGCACGGATATGCGGCATCGCTCGGTCTTTTTGTCAACAACTTCGATGCCTTATCTTCGGTGCCGGGAATCAAGATTCATGCCATAGACTTGTTGGGCTTTGGGTTTTCGGCACGCCCAAAGTTCCCCAAACTACCTGCTTCCACCAAGGAAGAAGTGTATAAGGTCGAAGACTGGTTTATCGACTCGATTGAGGAATGGAGAAAGAGACGCGGAATCAATCGGTTCATACTAATGGGCCATTCTTTTGGAGGCTACTTGAGCTGTGCCTACACTATGAAGTATAACAAACTTGTAAAGGATGCTAAGACCGGGATTTCGTCAAGTCTTATAGACAAGTTGGTCTTGATTAGTCCGGTGGGTGTAGAGAGAAACAGTAGATCGCTCACGCGTAACGACCGTAGTGCCGCTCCGGCCATCTCTACTTCTGAGCAAGAGAGCCAGAACCAGAAGAGCCAGCCGGGCGGCGACATCGCCAACATCACTGCTAACCAAGAACAGATCGTCAATCTGCAAGTCCTGGCAGAGCTTCCGGAAGAGCTCCTGGAATTTGAGCAAAAGGGCCAGGATTTCAGCCAAACAAAACGTGGCAAGTTCTTCAAGATGTTGTGGGATCACAACTACTCTGTTTTCTCCATCGTAAGAGGAGTCGGGCCTTACAAATCGAGGTTGATTTCCAATTGGACCCTCAGTAGATTTAATCACTTGTATAACAACGACCGTGCCGAGTTCCAGAGCTGGCACGACTACATGTACCGTATCTTTGACGGGAAAGGGTCGGGCGAATATGCCTTGACTCGGATCTTGAACTTCCCTGCCATTCCCAAGTTGCCATTGTTGGACCGGTGTCCGCAAGACTTTGTAAGCATGAACCTTCCCACCCTTTGGTTGTATGGCGACCATGACTGGATGGATAAAAGCGCCGGTCTTCAAATGACCAAGGAAATAAATACTTTGGCTAAGTCCCAGCACATGGAAAAGTTGGCCTCCTATAGCATCATTTCAAATGCCGGGCATCATTTATACCTTGACAATCCGACTTCTTTCACCAAGGAGGTGTTCAAGTTTATCAAGGCAAAAGCCAGTAAATAGCCATAGAATAAATAGAATTAGACTGTAAAGAATAGCAGAATGAATAGATGGTACACTTTTAAGCACTGGGAATGGTTTATAAAGGTTTAAGCAAAGTGTACTCTTGAAAATTACGAGCTAATTATTAGTTACACCAACATAAAGTATATAGTTGATTTTTGCCAGGTAAAAATCGACGAAGGAAATTAGTGTGACGCAATTCATAGCTTTAAATTAGATAGTCTTACAATAAATAGAGATATAGTAACATAGTTCGTGGATTGGTGTAATTTGTGCTATACAATGATACGACTCCATGATCTGTATAAGATCAGGGCCTGATGTAATTTCATACTGGAATACAAAAGTCTTGAAAAGACTTTGGAATGAATTCCTTCCAATTTTTGTACAATTTTGCAAAAATAGCTCAACAAGATAGAATGTGCAACATCTTTACGTATGCAGAACAGATACTAATATACTTTACACAATACAAAAAATAGTCAGTGAGATAATTAATATATAATTACGGGACCATTGTTTATCATAAGGTAGTATGTCAAACTTTTGGATTATGCATAACTATGAAGTCTTAGTGGTTCTCATGACACTGAAATAATTTGCGTAATTTCAACAAGGAATGTATAATCTCCAGTTGTAATTCAGATCCAAATTATTGACGAGTTACTCTAAGGTTAAAAAATATTAGTAATTAAACTTTTATATCCAGATGTACTTGGAGAGATAGCCCCGCTTGTAGTAATCAACGAAATTGGCCAAACTCTTTAGCTGTAAATGATAAGACAAAGTCAACTCATTCTAATAGCTCAAACGATTTTTCTTCGCAAATTTGTAGTTACGGATTATTTTCAAAGAAATTGCAAAAATACTATAGAAACCACTGGCATTCTTAGTCTAGCACAGAAGGCCAAATTCAGTCTTCGTATCAATATTGTTTAATTTTATTCTTGGTCTTTTCATATTTCTCATGTATTCTTCACTTCTTAAAGGTTGGTGGCTGGCTGAAGGCACACCAAGATTAAGACTGCACGAGACAAATTTGGTACGATGCCTACGACGGTCCAGCAGCAGTAGTTATCTCTTACAGGTTCCCGCGAAGACAAAAGCCAGTTCTGTTCTAAATGAAGACGCAAATTTACCAATAAACTCTCATTTTTTCAATAAGTCTGCAATCGTTGAAATTAGATATATTTTATCAAACGAAGAGAATTAAGATGACAAGTAGACAAACAGCAAACGTCTAAATCAGCCAAGATGCCATAAGAGTATATGAAAAGCATCTTGCATCCAGAACTCATTAACATCCAAGCATTCAAGATTCCTAGCACTCTAGCACTCTCATGAATGCTCGAAGATTTCACTAAGTACAATCTTCAGAAACCTTGTTTTTTCAGCCACCGTTGGGCTGCAAATATGGACATGTATTTTGAATAGTGTCATATTGTATGGCACAGCAAAATCTGAGTAGAACGCAGAACTCTTTAAAAAAACGCTGCACTCTTAAAAAAAAGCCTAGCACTTTTAGCACTCCAAGATCCTTGCACTCCAGAACATCCAGAACATCCTGCACTCTAAAAGAAACAATCTTGCCCTCTTAACATCTTAACTCCACTTCCCATACTTCATCGCCTCCACTACAGCACGCAAATACTTAAATTAAACAAAACTTACTTGCTATGTGGTCAAGAAACCAAATTTTTTTCGCAGCCATTGACCTCATGAACATCTTGCAGCTATAATCTAATGTCGTGTCATGTTATATAGTACTGTAGGATTTAAAAAAAATATATAGCACACTTAAAAACCCAGCACTCGTATGGAAATATCCTAGCACTCTAGAGCATCGTGAACATCTTGATCATCCTGGACTATGTCATCTGGCATTCTCAATTTTGCCCTTACATTTATCAGAAACTTTGATTTTTCGCAGCCACTGATCTCCGATAAATGGCAGTATCTTTAAAACATGTTATACTATATAGTTTAGCCCGATTAGAATAGTAACTGGGAAATAATTAAAAAACATCTTAGCACTCTGAACATCGAGCACTCCATAAAACCATCCTAGCACTATGAACAACCCACCACTCATATGGAAAACATCCTAGCACTCTAAAGCACTAAGCACTCAGCACTCAGCACTCAGCACTCTTTGATAGAAACAACCTTGCACTCTTAAACAAACATCCTAAACATCCTAAACATCCTGCACTCTGAACATCCAGCGCAGTTATGTTACCATCACTCTCAAGACTGCTCACAATAGATTCCCACTATTATTTTTCGCAGCCATATTCCATATCCAATATAATCCTAGCTATATCTTTACATCTTTCGTACTATATAGGTAAAACTTAAAAAGGACATCCAGCACTCTTCAAAAATAGTTTAGCATTCTAACAATCTAAACTCCTCTAACTCCACCACTCTACAAACGAACAACCAGACACTCTTAACAACCTGCACTCTCAAAAATAAATAAAACCCTAGCACTCTTAGCATCCTGAGCATCCTGCACTTTAACATCTAGTACTGTCTTTCAGAGAGGTATGGGTGTTCCGGGGACTACACGTGCTTTTACGACTTCCGGTCACCTGGGTCAGCAGATATAGGCCCTCTGATATTGGTACTAAAACCGTTTTGATTTGACCAGTTATAGCACCAGTCAAGTCTGGGTACCATAACAACCACTAAGAAGCTATTGTGCAAGGAAAAGCACCCACGACTATGAACCAGGAGGGTGCCCAATTTGCCCAAAAACCGTAACTCGTCCACGCACGTGAAAAACCTCGGATCTCCGCAATAGTATACAATATCCTCCCTTCCTCTCCAATTCCACTTCAATTCATCTTCCCTTCACCCTCACATTTCCTTTTATCAGATTACTTCTTATTTATGCCTGTTCGTATATCACTCTTAATGTATCTTCTCTTGTGACTGTAACATTTTGCTGTGTGCAGGATGTTTGTTTGTCTGCAGGAAGTTTTTTTAAATTATTTTGAATTTTTAATGACATCTTCAATTTGATAAATGATAGAGATAGTTGTATTATAAGCCATGTCAGTTAGTGAAGAAGAATTGGTTAGTTTGTTCAACCAAGTAGGTCTTGGCGACAAGAAGAGCAAGGAGATTATCAAAAACAAAAAGGTTTCTGAATCGTTGTACCAGATTTTGACCCGTGAGTCCAATGTCAAGGAGTACGACGACAAGAAGTTGGCGCTTTTGCACCAGTTGGCAGTAGAAAGCAAGGGAGCGGATATTCCGGGCAGAGAGCTTGTGACTCAAGCGATTTTGGACGGCAGAATTAAGACCAATTTGCAGATTTCCGAGGCGGTCAAGTACGTGAAGCAGGCTGGAGAGAAGGCCACCCAGGCAGAGTTGGATGACGCTGCTGGAGTAGGCCAAGAGTTGAGCAGCGAGCAAGTTAGGGCCGAGATTTCCAAGTATATCGACTCCAACAAGGCGGAGATCGAGTCCAAGCGGTACACTATGGTTCCCAAGGTATTGGGAGAGTCGAAGAAATTGGCCTCTTTGAAGTGGGCCGCACCTTCTCTTTTCAAGCCTATTATTGACGAGTTGTTTTTGGAGCTTTTGGGCCCCAAAGACGAGCGTGATGTGGTGAAAAAGGAGAAGAAGAAGAAGGAAGAGAAACCCACCAAAAAGGCCGAAGAAACGGCAGAAAGATCGATGTTTTCCGAGGGGTTCTTGGGTGATTTGCATAAGCCGGGCGACCAGCCACAAAAGTACCCTGAGCTTATCAAAGAACACCTTGAATTCACCAAAGGAAAGGTGTTTACGCGTTTTCCGCCCGAACCCAACGGGTTCTTGCACATTGGCCATTCCAAAGCCATTATGGTCAATTTCGGGTACGCCAAGTTCCACGACGGCAACTGCTACTTGCGGTTCGACGACACCAACCCCGATGCCGAGGAAGAGGTGTACTTCAATTCCATCAAAGATATGGTCGATTGGCTTGGATTTGAGCCGTGGAAAGTCACCTATTCGTCCGACTATTTCGACCAGTTGTACGACTTGGCCGAGAAGTTGATCCAAGTAGGAAAGGCGTACGTATGCCACTGTACTCCAGAACAGGTCAAAGCCGGCCGTGGGTTGAAAAGCGACGGCACTTTGGGCGGTGAGCGTTTTGGATGTGCCGAGCGTGAAACGTCCGTAGACGAAAATTTGGCCAAGTTCCGGGCAATGAAAGATGGCCAGTACAAAGTAGGCGAGGCCACGTTGAGAATGAAGCAGGATTTGGCATCTCCTTCGCCTCAAATGTGGGACTTGGTGGCCTATCGTGTCTTAAACACTCCTCACCACAGAACAGGCGACAAATGGAAAATATATCCTACGTACGATTTCACCCATTGTTTGGTCGATTCGTTCGAAAACATCAGCCATTCGTTGTGCACCACCGAGTTCGTGTTATCGCGGGAATCGTACGAATGGTTGTGTGACGTTTTGCACGTCTACAGGCCTGCGCAGCGTGAATACGGCCGGTTGAACATCACCGGAACCATTCTTTCCAAGCGGAAAATCGCCAAATTGGTGACTGAAAAAATCGTGCGCGGCTGGGACGATCCTCGCTTGTACACGTTGGAAGCCATCAAGCGTCGTGGAGTTCCTCCCGGCGCCATTTTGTCGTTTATCAACACCTTGGGCGTGACCACGTCCACCACCAATATCCAGGTGATCCGGTTTGAAAGCGCCGTCCGCAACTACTTGGACCAAACCACCCCCAGATTGATGATGGTGTTGGATCCTCTTGAAATTGTAGTCGATAATGTAGACGAAGACTTTGCTGAGCTGATTGAAATTCCGTACAAACCCGGCAAAGGCGGCGAGGTCTTTGGTTCTCGTAGTATCCAGTTTGGCAAGCATATATATATCGATAGAAGTGACTTCCGTGAGGAATCTTCCAAAGAGTACTTCAGATTGGCTCCTGGCCAGCCGGTAGGCTTGATGAAGGTTCCGTTCAATATCAGCTTCAAGTCGGTTGAAAAGGACTCCACCGGCAACATCACCCGCGTCCATGTCAACTACGACACCCACGAGGCCAAGAAACCCAAGACCTTCATCCAATGGGTCCCATCGGGCTCCATCAACATCAAACAGGTGAGAGTCTACAACCAGTTGTTCAACAGCGAAAACCCGGCTGCTCACCCCGACGGGTTCTTGAAGGATATCAACGCCAACTCCGAAGAGATCTTCACCAACGCATTGATTGAACGGTCCTTCGAAGAAATCAAGGCCAAGTCTCCTATGAACATCGAGATTCCGGGCAGTGAGTTTAATATTAAGGAAAAGCCCGGCAATCAGACCATTAGATTCCAGGCCTTGAGAGTGGGTTACTTCTGTGTGGACAAGGACTCTACGGATGAGGGATTGGTTTTGAACAGAATTGTTACTTTGAAAGAGGATTCTGCAAAAAACTAGATGTACACTGAAAATCACGTAGTGGTGGTATACTGAAATCACGTAGTTAAACTGAAAATCACGTCGTGGTGTACACTGAAATCACGTAGATACACTGGAAATCACGTAGTGGTGGTACACTGAAATCACGTATTCACTCTTCAAGAAATCACATATATAGATTAATGATTTTGCACCCATTTATTTGAATAATTTACTAATTTATTTTGCACCCATCTTATTAATTTTGCACCATTTAATTGATTAATTTACTAATTTATTTTGCACCCAATTAATTTACATGCACTGCGTGTATACTGATGTCACGTAGTGGTAGTAAACTGGAATCACGTATGACCCGGTTAAGCGTTTCACTCTTCAAGAAATTATATATAGATTATTTCGCACCATGTAATTGATTAATTTACTAATTCATTTTGCACCCATTTATTTTGCACCCAATTAATTTACATGCACTGCGAGTACACTAAATCACGTATTGGTGGTACACTGATAGTCACGTAGTGGTAGTAAACTGAAATCGCGTCGTGCTGGTACGCTGATGAGTGGTAGCACGCTGATAATCCCGTTGTAGTTGGTACGCAGAAGTTCACGTCGTGAATAGGTGCGTGATTAGGTAAAATGCCAGGCACCCGCTGGATCAGCAGTGCGAATGGCTCTCCATTTACATAGTAGAATGCAGATTTTGGAGTGCTCGGAAGTTATAATCTGCACCAATTACTTCACATATTTTATGTTTTTTGCACCCATTTAATTGATATAATTTTGAGCCTGTTAAGTATTTCACTCTTCATTAAATTCACATGTATAGATTAATGATTTTGCACTCATTTAATTACACCCATTTAATTACACCCATTTGATTGAGTGATTTACCTTTTAATGTTAATTTACATTTAATTAATATTTTGCACCATTGGATTGATATTTTGCTCCCATTTGACTGAAATTTAATTTATTTGCACCCATTGAATCGATATACTTGCAGTTAGTTGGCTTTATACTCTAATAGAATTCTTAAAGCCGAGGTACTTGATTAATATCTATCTGAAGAGAATTTGAAGCACTGTTTATACTTTCGGAACCGACTACAGGTAGCAAGTGCAGAGGGTTCCACAAAATATTTTTTTTGGTGGGTAGAAGTTTAATTACGATAACGATAAGCGGGCAACTTCCAATAGACTCTATAGTTTCAATAAGTCCAACGGAAGGCATTATCCTTTACATGCATCAGATTATCACTGTTGGCAAAAGAAGGCGAAGATCCCAAAGATGTTCTGCTGACTTCGGATGGCTGGCGATGCGACCTAGTTCGAGTTTAGTATCCCTTAGATCGATAACGCAACCTTCTCACCGTCATTCCCGCAGATATCGAATAGAATACATGCGGACTCAAGTGCCTCATTGGTGATAACTGGAACATCTTGATCAAGCTCTCACTCACATTCAACTCTTTGTTGGCTACATGTAATGCATAAGCGGAAAATTATTATGATCTCAATAAAGTATGTCTTGTTATATTCATTTTATTTTGCACTGATTGAGACGTAGTTATTGGCCAATTTATTTTACCGATAAATTGACATACACGTACTCAACCATTCAAAAGATACTGGAAGGATACGTGCCTCAAATGTAGTCAAACACAGTTAATCTGTCTCCTATATCTTATTGGTTAAGATAGATGATTATTGCGGTTGAAAGAGTCTTATTGATTGCCACGGTCATATCGATAACGTGGGTCGAGTAATGCGAGACAACGTCCTCAGCAATTCGTATGAATAATGGAGTATAATGGAGAAGCTGTATGAAAAGTCGTCTAGGCACTGTATGAGCAAGAAATAGGATCTACAACACTCCCAGTATCTCTGGTACCTTTCGTTAGCTTAAGAAATAGTCACTGAGTATTTACTTTTGCTATAGAAATATCAAAGTCAATGCTACTGCTCAGACATATATATAGAGTTAATTCAACTACGGGAATACCACCGAGCTATTGATCTTAGTTAGGCATTATACTCTTTTCAAGCTAAGCAGCTTGAAGGATTTGTAGCTAAAGAAAAGGTAGGCAAATTTGTATTCGCTGTGGAGCCGTGAAAGAGAACCTGTTGCATAGTTTGCACCCATCAATTTGCACCCATTTAATTTGCACCCATTAATTTGCACCATTGCTGCTGAAATTTCATTTAATGTCTTGTGAGTTATGTAGAACGCGATGCATCATTCGGGCGTGAAGGGGAACAAAGTCCGCCTCCACAGGTGAAACTGGGGAAGACGCGGTACGGGTGATTTTGTGTATACAGAACATTTAACAAGTGATGCGCGATGAGGGCTTGAGCATTGCATTGTGGAAAATCATCAAGTAAGCGGAGACGCGTATATCGAAGGGCGCGATGTGGGGCATAAGCGGGGCGCATTCCTTCTGTGCATTAGCTGCTCCTCGTAACGCTTGTGTTTGTGTAATTTAGATTTTTCACAACTTGTACTCCATGAAGTGACTAATTAGGAAAAACGCGCTACGAGAAGAACCTGAGTAAAGTAGACAAAAGTAGAGAGAGTAGAGAGAGTAGAGAGAACAGAGTAGAGAAGAGGTGTGTAGAATAGAGTCAGTGATTCTTGGTGTTTGTTGGTCTTGTTTGTCGGGTTGACGTACTCCGAGATCTTGCTCATCGAAAATTTTTCATTGCTCTATTGACAATGAAGCATTTTTACCTGTCGTAGTTATTTTTATTCAGGCGCAGTGAACAAAGAAGAGTACAGTGGGGAATGAAGGTACACAAATTGACAACAAGAGGGACCACCCCTGCGAATTTCGAAACGAGCATACGCCAGCGGGGTACACCTATAGTGTACACCTAGAGTTCAGTACAGCTCAGTTTGACCAGAATATGGTCGCTTTGGGAGAAATGGAGATTGGTGTGGATACGCAGGGGGTTGGAATCCGTATGAGCCGTAGATTTTTTCATCGAAAAAGCCGGCACGGAGACGACAGGAGCCACGGCACTCCGAGATATGGCCCCGAGATGGCCCCGAGATGGCACCGAGATGGCACCGAAATGGCACCAAAACTCGGTGCCTAGTTTTGGTGCCCAATCCCTCTCTAAGCCATGTCTTGGTTATGACACTCCCAAGCGATTGATCTTTAGTTTGGAGCCTCAGTGTTGATCGGGTTGCCCGTCGTCTGTTTGTGATCGGTTTTGCCCCACCGCTTATCTATATTTTCTACGCACCACATTTAACTTGCACAATGCGATAGCAAGATAGCTTAAATGGGCAATATTGGTAGTCAGCGAGCAAGCTACCAGCAGGAACCACCAGATGATGTGGTAGGAAGGGAAAGTCTTGACGTGGGGGTGGGGGTGGCAACACCATTCCCAGACATCCTGCACCGTTGCTGCCGTTGAGGTCTAAGCCAGTAGATCAAAGCCATGTAAGATTAGCAAAGTTTTTGTGTTTTGTTGCGCAAGAATAAGAGCACTAAAAAGATTTTCTTTGTTCTGTGCGTGCCGCCTTCGGAGTACTTTGGCCGCGACAGGAGGCGTACGACAACGGATCACTGAGCCATTCGTTATCATGATCAATCCAATAACCACCATACAGATATCCTTGTTTGCCGATCTACACATCTATGTAATTACGAGGCTCTCTCTTACACTTGTTGGCCCCTCTCGTACTGCTGGCCCCACGCATTCCAGGCGTCGAAAAAATCCCTTGCTCTCCGAACCATTTGGGGTTATCTTGGCGAAGCGCGGAAAATGTGTTGGGTTTCAGGGGCGGGTGTGGTGGCACAAACAATAGTTAGTCTAGCTACTCCGAGAGATGCCAACAAACTGCATGGCATAGTGGTACCACTGCGGGGGATCTAAGGGTTTCAAAATATCGTTACCAGAACATCCTAACCAAAGTAATTGAAACATGTGTTGTAAAAGTGTGTATATACTGTTCTTGTCTGGGAAAATTGTGTGTGGTATTTGTGGGTATTTGTGGGTATTTGTGGGTATTTGTGTATACTGTGCTTTTGTAATCATGGTCATCGGTGGTGATTTCTTTTCTCCATGAGACATCTGACGAGGATATCCATACGAGTGCTAGATCCACTCAGCCCCTATGCTTATCGCCATCCTAATTAGACTATTAGGGTCCCTGTATGCTCTCCACTGACAACATCACTCCACATCCCCAGCTCAACACTCCTAACTTCTCTCCCCTATTGTTAGCTTCTTCTTTGTACTTTGAATTATTTTTTATCTTTTTTTTTTTTTTGATCACCTTTAATTAATAATTCAGTTTTTTTTTTGCGATTACCACTTATAAAAAGACTGCCCTTTGCTGTTTTGGCGACCGCGAGTGTTGCGGATTCTATAGCATCAACAATAGTACTAAACAGTACTAAATCTACTAGTGGGTTCTAAGAAGCTTGTACAGGTACAGCGGACTAGTAAGTGTATCCACAAATACATAACAGAAACACAAACCAACCCCAAAATCAAACCCCAAAATCAAACCCCCAAAACTCCCAAAATCAAACAAAAATCTCCCAAAACCAGAAAACTAATACCAAAAAAACTTAAATTATCACAAAACATTACTGATATTTTACATTAACAGTTTATCATTACCTTTGTTTTTATTATCTGTTATTATGTCTACGGTCACAGAGGAACAGAAGCTAGCCGCCGATGTGGCTACGGTGCTAACGCCGCCATCTCCGCCTGCATATTCCAACCACCACAAACTCTACAGCCCCTCAATTCTCGCCGTCTCGTCGTCAGACTCCTTGGACTCCAACTCCAGCTCTGCATCCACCATCAAACTCACGCCCAGCGCCTCGTCGCCGTCGTTGCCCACGTATTTCGAGGCCAAAGAAACGCCACAAACTCCGCTTAGAGTGCCGCCACCTTTACTTCGTAAGAAATCGGGCGAGCTCGTCAAGAGCTCGCTCAAATTGTCGTCTCTTATCCCAAAATCCATGTCGACATCGCATCTTATACCTAACAAGTCGGTCAGATTTGCCAGCAGATTGGCCAACGTCAAGATGTTTGACGGTTTGGACAGCCCCAGCGCGGTTTCCTCCGTCCAAACCACCCCCTTGCACTCGCCTCCCATGCCGGAAGAACTCAGCGACGACGGCGACGACGAATACGACAACGATTTGGACTTGGACTTCTCCATTCCCACAAAAATCAATAATAAAACTAACCGTAGAGCTAACTCCAGAAGAAACGACTATTTCGAGTGGAACTGGAACGGCCACTTCAAAAACAGTCTCTCGAATTTTGACGGAGATTTGACCTCAGATACCTCCTCGGACGACCAGTTGAACGACTGGTACTCTGCTTCTGCCCCCGTAGTCTCCAAGCCTAAAAGATACAGAATCGACTCTTGCGACGTGCAGAACCACCGCGTGCAGAACCAGCCACCCGTACTTCTCAATTCAGTAAAACTCCTCGAGGAAAAAGACGAGACGTTTCTCTACGGGTTGATAAACTGCCAAAACCTTGCATTTGAAAAGCATCTTGCCATCAAGTTGACCTTGAACAACTGGGCAACCAACTTGAACTTTTCCCACAAAATCATCACTTTCCACAAATCCATTCCTCACACCAACATCGACCAATTCCAGTTCAAAATCCTCTTGGGCGATTTGGTCGAGCTCCAGCGTAGTTCGTCCAACGATCCTTTCAACTCTAACATCAGCATTCAAATGTGCGTCAAGTACACCGTGAACAATCACGATTACTGGGACAATAACCACAACAGAAACTACCACATTGTCTTGAAGCCCTGCAATACCTTTTCCAAGTCGACCCCTGCACTTTCCAGCACCAAGAAGTTTGTAGACACAGACGATTCGTTTCCTCAGTACGACGAATTGGTATCTAAACTAATCAATTTTCAAAACACTTCGGACGGTTACACTAGCTCGTTTAGCGGACACAGCGACGTTCAAGCCAGAATCGACGATTACACTTTGGACACCGACTCCCCTGTGCGTAAAACCACTCCTGCAAGACCTCCTTTGATGAAACAATCTTACTCTGCATCTGATATATTGGCCGGGCCAACTCAAAAGTATTCACAATCGTACAAATCCAGACAGAGCAAAAAGGAGTCCAAGGACGACCTCAAATTCAACTCGCTGTCGTATTCCGACTTGTTGGTCAACTACTGCTTTTCCGGAGGCTCCAGTCCTGTCAAGGCCTCGAGCGCCCCTATGAGTCCATACAAGTCCAATGAAAATGTTTTTGGCATTTCGTTTGCATCTTCATGTTCTCCATCTTCTACCTTCCATTCTTTTAGCGACTCCATCCACATATAAGAGAGTTTAGGCTCTTTGACTCTTTATCCGTGATTCTTCACATATACATTGATCCTGACTCGCTTTGCTTTAGTTCTTTCATTAATTATTAATTGGTCATTTTATGGTTCTTTTAATGGGTTATTATATAGCGTTATTTATAAATACATTGTTTCCTTGAAATAATTTGACCAATAGTAGACTATTTATTCAGATGAAATTATACTTCTTCAAATTAATCAATCACCAGTAGACTAATTCTGTAAAACTAACCTGATTCAAATTAATAATTCGACCAAATAGACTGTTAATTATGTCACCAATAGACTTAATTTTTTACCAGTAGCCTTAATTTTAAATCAGTAGACTATTAATTATATCACCAATAGCCTTGATTTTTAACTAGTAGCCTATCAAGGATATCACCAGTAGCTTTGACTTTTACCAGATATACTTTAAGACTAATGAATTTAAAATGTAATACTCTTTTCGGTAACTATAACTCGCTATCGCTCGTTATAGCTATTTTATTCGGTAGACTAATAAATTGTAAATGTAATGCTCTTTTCGGTAACTATAACTCGCTATCGCTCGTTATAGCTTTATTCTGTATACTAATTCTCTAACCAGGGCCTTGAGGTCCAAAACGAGTCGTCGTTAATTATATCAACATGGTACTGCGATATCACCGCCTTTTTCCTGGCCTTTTCCAACCGCTGCTTTTGTCTTTCGCTCAAATCAGTCTCATCGCTGGGCTTATAGTTGTCGTACTCTCGTACTATTATGGTGCCCTTTTTGAACATTTCAGGCTCGTTATTATAGTTGATACCAAACTCTTTGAACAAAATCTCGTTTTTGTCCGCAGCCAATGTTCCGGCCAACTTATTCTCTGCATCTTTCGGAGTCATTCCTCCTCGACATACCAACGTCCAAAAAGCGGTATTGTACAAATTATTTATATGGCAGTCGACCTGCCGCCAGCTGAAATAGTCTCTCACCACTTTGAAGTTGGGGTACACCACGGCCCTAGCATCGAACATGGGCAACCGAGCCACCTCGAGCGGCTTTTCAGGAAACAATTGGGCCCAGAACTGCGCATAGTAGGCAGTCATGGCCGATGCAAACGTAGTGATCAATTTCAATTCTCTTCGCTCATACATACTACAGCCTTTTCTTAGCAAGAACGAGTACTCGTCCGAATCGCCATATGCCATCAATACGTCCGAATAATGGTCTACTATGGCGTGCGCCGCTTTGTTCATCACTGTGAGCGCAGTCTCATCGTTGGGCTTTGTGAACTCATAGTGCTGGCTGAACTTGTGAAACCCTTTTCCGTCTACTCGTATAATGAGATAGGTATCGGGTAAAAGGTAGTTTTCTCTTTCAAACTGCTTGACGTACTCGAACCGTGATTTGGCCATTTTCTACTACATTTATTACAGTCTATATGTACTGATCATCAGGCATCGAGGCCCCTGGGCTCGGCCTGCACACAAACCTCATCGCTCACCTGACCACCATCATCCCCCAAAAACACCCCCCAAAACATACCGCTTCATAATATCACTCCATGAATTGTACCATTGAAGTCAGTGTTCTTCATTGGACTCGACGTAGTGTTCTTCATTGGACTCGACGTAGTGTTCTTCATTGGACTCGACGTAGTGTTCTTCATTGGGGTAACCATCGACGTAGTGTTCTATATTGGGGCCTGCATACAAAGCTCATCACACACGTGACCGGTGCTCAAATTCTTACGAGATGAATAAAACTTTTGAAAAGTTCAACCCAATCAACCAAGCAAGCGAGAAATGGGAGTCCAGTTCAATACACTTGAGAGGGAAAAGAGGTTCCAGAACCCTCCCAAAGACAAGAGTGCGTTCCCATTATTGACCGAAGCGGTAGCACCACATATCGGCTCGTTCAATGCGTTGACCGAAGGCCTCGGCGGAGGATTATTGAATCTTGCCGTGAAAGATATCGGTGCGAAAACGATTTTCGACTCCAAGGATCCCGCCAGATTGGGCAACAAGTTGCTGGTCAGAGTAGAGAGTGTTGAGATATCCAAGCCGCTTGTGGCTGCCAACGACAAGCTCAGTCTCAACCGTAAAACCATGCCGTCGGAGTGTAGAGAAAGAATGACTACGTACCGATCCAAGTTGATGTTGAAGGTCACGTGGAACGTCAACGATGGCGATGACATAACCGAAATCAGAGACGCGGGCCAGTTGCCCATCATGCTCAAAACCAACAGATGTCACCTTGAAAAGTTGAGTCCGGAAGAGTTGGTGCAGAAGAAGGAGGAGAGTGACGAGTTGGGAGGATACTTCATAGTCAATGGTATCGAGAAAATCATCCGTATGTTGATTGTGCAACGTAGAAACTTCCCCATGGCCATCATCAGAGGGTCGTTTGTGAATAGAGGACGTAATTATTCCAAGTACGGTGTGCAGATCCGGTGCGTGAGACCAGACCAGTCGTCGCAAACAAATGTGTTGCACTATTTAAACGACGGTAACGTGACGTTCCGGTTCTCGTGGAGAAAAAATGAGTATTTAATTCCGGTGATGATGATTTTGAAGGCCTTGGTGGAGACCAACGACAGAGAGATTTTTGATTCTATCATTGGTGCCGACACTTCCAACTCGTTCTTGACGGATCGTTTGGAGTTGTTGTTGAGAAACTACAAGACCTACAACTTGTACTCCAAGCAAGAGACCTTGGCTTACTTGGGAGACAAGTTCAGAGTGGTTATGGGCGCGGAGGCCAATGTAAGCGACGTAGATGTTGGAAAAGAGGTTTTGAAGCGAATTGTGTTGGTGCATTTGGAGTCCAATGCCGACAAATTCAGAATGTTGGCCTTTATGATCCGTAAATTGTACTCTCTTGTGGAGGGCCAGTGCTGTCCAGACAACCCCGATTCGGTGCAGAACCAGGAAATCTTGCTTGGAGGTTTCTTGTACGGGATGATCATCAAGGAAAAAATCGAAGAGTACTTGCAAAACTTGAAACTCCAGGTGCAGTCTGACCTCAACAGAGGCACGGCCGTCAACTTTAATGACAGAAAGTACATGACGCGCGTTTTTTCCAGAATCAACGAAAATATCGGCCAAAAGTTGCAGTATTTTCTTTCTACCGGTAACTTGGTGAGTCAGAGTGGTTTGGATTTGCAGCAAGTCAGTGGGTACACCGTTGTGGCCGAGAAGATCAACTTCCACCGTTTCATTGCCCATTTCCGAATGGTCCACAGAGGTTCGTTCTTCGCGGAGTTGAAGACCACCACAGTGCGTAAATTGTTGCCTGAATCGTGGGGCTTTTTGTGTCCTGTACATACGCCCGATGGATCGCCTTGTGGTTTGTTGAACCATTTGAGTCACAAATGTCAGATTTCCACCGAACAATCGGACGTTTCCAGACTTCCCGCCGTCTTGGCCAGCTTGGGTATGCTTCCTGCCACCACTTTTGCAGCCGGGCCCAACTTGTGCTGTGTGCAAATTGACGGTAGAATTGTAGGGTGGACTTCGCACGAGCAGGGCCGCATTTTGGCCACCACTTTGCGGTACCTAAAAGTAGAAGGCCACGCCGATATTCCGCTTGACTTGGAAGTGGGCTACATCCCACCTTCCGCCAAGGGCCAATACCCTGGTTTGTTCTTATTTGCAGGATCCGCCCGTATGATGCGTCCTGTCAAGTACTTGCCATTGAACAAGACCGATATCTTGGGTCCTTTCGAACAGGTCTACATGGATATCGCGGTGACCGCGGCCGAAATCGAAAATAACGTGCATTCGCACGTCGAGTTCTCGCCAACCAACATTTTGTCGATCTTGGCCAATTTGACTCCATTTTCCGACTTCAACCAATCGCCCAGAAATATGTACCAGTGTCAAATGGGTAAGCAAACCATGGGTACGCCCGGGGTGGCCTTGGCCCACCGTTCCGACAACAAGTTGTACCGTCTTCAAACGGGCCAAACCCCTATTGTCAAGGCCAAGTTGTACGACGACTACGGGTTCGATAACTTCCCCAACGGTATGAACGCTGTGGTGGCCGTTATCTCCTACACAGGTTACGATATGGACGATGCCATGATCATCAACAAAAGTGCGGACGAGCGCGGGTTTGGTTACGGTACTGTGTATAAAGTAGAAAAAGTAGATTTGGGCCAGTCGCGCCGCCGTGGTGATCCCATCACGCAGCATTTCGGGTTCGGGGACGACGAGTGGCCCGAGACTTGGCGCGAAAAGCTCGATGCCGATGGGTTGCCGCTCATTGGGGTCAAGGTCGAAGAAGGCGATCCCATTGCCGCCTACTACGACGAGACCTTGGGCCGCACCAAGGTCAAGACGTACCATTCGTCGGAACCGGGCTACATTGAAGAGGTCAAGTTGTTGGGCGACGAGACCAATGCTGACCAGGAGTGCCAGCAGCTCACCATCAAATTCAGGGTTACGCGTCAGCCTTTGATCGGGGACAAGTTCTCGTCTCGTCACGGGCAGAAAGGTGTGTGTTCGCGGAAATGGCCTCAGGTCGATATGCCGTTCTCGGAAACCGGGATCCAGCCCGATGTCATCATCAACCCCCATGCTTTCCCATCTCGTATGACCATTGGTATGTTTGTGGAGTCGTTGGCCGGTAAGGCCGGTGCCCTCCACGGTATTTCCCAGGACGCTACTCCATGGCAATTTAGCGAGACCGATACCCCCGCAGACTTTTTCGGCGAGCAGTTGCGCCAGGCCGGCTACAACTACCACGGTAACGAGCCCATGTACTCCGGTGCCACCGGTGAGGAATTGCGCTGCGACATCTACATTGGGTGCGTGTACTACCAGCGTTTGAGACACATGGTTAACGACAAGTTCCAGGTGCGGTCCACCGGGCCCGTCAACTCCTTGACCATGCAGCCTGTCAAGGGTAGAAAGAGATCGGGTGGTATCAGAGTGGGTGAAATGGAGCGTGACGCGCTCATTGGTCACGGTACCGCGTTCTTGTTGCAGGACCGTTTGTTGAACTGTTCTGACTACACCCAAACCCCAATTTGTCGCTCGTGCGGATCCATTTTGACCACCCAAACTTCCGTTCCCCGCGTGGGCGCCATGGCCTCTGTGCGGTGCCGCCGTTGTGCTTCGCGCTTGGACGCCGCCCAAGGGTTCGTGGAAGACCTGGATATCTGGGAAGACGGCCAGGGCCACAAGTTCGTGGGCGGTGACAACACCACCACCGTGGCCATTCCATTTGTATTGAAGTACTTGGACTCCGAACTACACGCCATGGGTATTAAGATGCGCTACAACGTGGCCACCTGTTAGCCCTTTTTTATTATTGCATATATAGTCATGTTATTGTATCACAAATCAAGTAAATTAAGTTAACAATTAGTAGATCATTAAAATTAATCAATAAACTTGTATTTTTCCACACTCGCGATGGCTGCAAATGTGTACAAATACAAAAGTATAATATGAGTGGTGCACAACCACAAAAGAACAATAAAATGCACGGTGCGATCAAATCTCAAAGTCACCGAAAAATGATCAATTAATAGTTGAAAGTAAAAACTATGCATTGAAGAGAGTTCAAGGTGAAGTTACGAAACAATGTAGTCACGATGAAGCAAATATATAAGAACAAAAGTAAGGAATTTTGACTTATCGAGAGGTTATTGTTTTCTTGGTGTATTCACTAACCAGTAGTATCTATCACCACTTGCGGTGGGTGCGAATTTGTAGCAATGTAATCGCCATTAGGTTCATCGACGGTGGCTGCGCGGTGGGAAGCTTCGCTCTCTGTATCGCAGATTCCCGCGGCAAGGTGTCGCGCCACGAGACGACGGTGGATCACTTCGCGCGGGGCCTCGCACATCCACGTCTCGTCCACATACTCTTGAAGTTGAGTCCACCCCTCATCTCTTAAGGCAACATAGTTGCCTTCCACCACTACAATCTGGGTTTCGGGCCCGATCACTATACCACCATCCACAGGATCCTTTATTTTGTGGTCAAACGACGGGGCCACAATAGCCTTGCCTCTAAAATCGGGCGAGTTCAATTGCAGTATCGTGCGCACGAATCCCGCGGCATCAAACGTCGGTGGAGCTCCTCGCGTGCGAATGGCCTCTTCGGGGTCCGCAAACTCTGCAAGCTGGGCCCGCGAAAAATGGAACCCGTCCTGCGACAAAAGCGCAGCCTCCACGTGCTTGTTGAGTTCTGCCACCAATTGACTGGCCAATGTGGTTTTGCCGGAGCCTGGTGCGCCCGCTATAGCCACAATCAACCGGCGATTAGATTTGTTGCGGTGGAGCTCGAGAACATGCTCGGTGATGGCTGCGAGCTCGCTAGCTTTAAAGTGAGCCGGCATAATCTGTAGTATAGTTTAGCAGGTATAATAGCAGACTTTGAGATAGTGAGAAAGGCTACACGTAACCAGTAAAAAGTAATGTAGAGACGGAAGAGTGAGCTTTTCAGTCTATCAATACCCACTACGGCAGTTAACTGTATTACGTAATCAGAAAAGTTCACCAACTTAAATTTAACAAGTACTTCAACTACATTAGTGCCAAAACCAGTACATTTTCGGTTATTTTCAGTACTTATGTCAGTGCCGGACCACTAGTTTTCCAGTAGTTAGTAATAAATGCAACTCCCTACTTCGTGGCACACCGTCAAGTTGCCAACTGATTTTGGTGCTGATGCTACTGAAGCCATCTTTGGGATCCTTGACAATAATAATAGCTACGATATATATATGACCAACTTTCAAAACGTATGGCGCGAACAAGTCGATGATCACCAATTTCTCACTAGAGCGGCCCTGTTTGGGTTGGAGGATTTGGACACGACCGCGTCTCGAGAACTATTGCGGCTATTACTAAAAGCGGTGGACGACGCAACCACCCACGATTTCACCTTAAGAAACAACGAAATCGTGCTACTGGTAAGTACAGGCGATATAAAATGGCAATTTTCCATGGCCCCGATGGCAGAGTCGCAATCGGTGCGGTTCTTCGCTCAGTTGAACCAGCGCCAATTGGCTAATCACGCGGTGTTGTTACAGAAAATCGCCCAGCTACACCATATTATCGATATCAAAGACACATACACCAAGTTTTTAGTGGAAAACTTCAAGCTTAGCCACGGTCTTGATCTTATATCGAGTTACCGGCGCAACAACAAGCACGATCTTGAGGGGTTGGAGCCTTTTAGCGAGGATAAATGGCTCAAGAGGTTTGTTTTTACCGACAATGAGATCGCCCGCGCTATCGCAGATACTCATACGTGGAGCGCACAGCCGCGTGAGAAGGTTCCAGAGATCGTACCGCGGAAAACAAGTCCGTTTTACACCTCGCCAATAAAGAACGACAAGAAAGAGACCAAACCAACCTATGAGGCGAAAACCCAGATTGCCCAAAATGTAAAAAGGTCTGCCAAAGAGAGCACACGCGAGCATCCCCCCAAAAGGAAGCGGTACGGTGCGATTAAGCACCGCAGTAAATAGTGCGAATATACAATTATTTGAAAGTACCGATGAGCTGTGCCCACCTGTCATCGAGGATGCCCAACGCCTCGTTCTGCGCCGGGTCCATCTTCTGTTCGTACAATACACGTAGCACCGACGACCACAATCGATGGAACTCCACCAACTCGTCTATATCGTGGGGTATCTGGGTGAGTTTCGGGGTCTTACGGCGGCCCTCTTCGTCAAACGGCGTGGGAACGCGCGAGCCTCCGCCGCGAAAAATCTCCTGGAACACCGGGAACCAGAACCGGATAATCACCTGGGCACAGTCGTGGAGGGTCACAATGGAGTCTTTGTTGTAGTCACGCACCAAGTCGAGGTCGTCGCCATAGACAGAGTACATGCATTTGTGAGTTACAGAGAGCATGAGCTGCTGGACCTGGAGGTGGACCAGGCGCGCGGCGTCACTAAAGGTCAAGTCCCTTAAGCTAGCGAGGTTTGTTTTTTCCACGGTATTGTCGCGAAAGTTTACATCGCTAGCGCAGTTTTTCGAGGTTTTGTCGCTAAAGTTTACCCATAATTTAGCGAGGTTTGAGTTTTTTTCGGGGTGTCTACGCGCGTTTTCTCTGTATACTGTCTCAGCAATTAGCTTACTGCTCATGTCTTTTCTATAGCTTACAGTCAATATGTCGTTGGTGAGCGCCTTGAGACACAAGTTCTTGTCGTTGGACATAAGCACCACCAACGAGGCTGTGTACGCCTCCGCAAAGTAGAGGCAGCAGTCGAGAATGGCGTCGTCCTTCACACAGTTCTTATCGAGTTTCTGGGTTTTTTTCTGCCCGCGTACATACTGCGAGTTGTCGGCCAAGCTGGCGTAGATCCAGTCGTTGGCCCACCGTGCCAAACGCCCTACTGATTTGCCCGACAACCGGTCGGGCTCATTGGTCGTGGCCTTGGTAGAATTCTTAAGTCCGTCCAATTCCATTATCACCGCAATTGGCACCACTATTTGTAGATTGTACTCGCCCGCCATTTTTTTCAACTCGTCGATTACGTTGAGATGTGAGAGGATAAAATTGGTGTCCACCACCAAGAACGTCACGCTCGACGGGACTACGGCCGATTCAGGAGTGTCTGTGCCGAACGGATCCGAGTCCACATCCATGTCGTCGTGGCCTCCTCTACTGTGACTCACAAAGTCCGATATTGCGTTCACCTCGTCCATATCGTCCACCGCCATCATCTCGGTGTCGTCATCGTCTTTGTGGTGCTGGTCTATTTTGGATTCGAGGTTTCTTAGTATATACCCCGTAGGCTTGTTTTTGCGAGAGTCCTTGGCCACTATGGTTCTACTACTTTGGGCCTTGCTGAGCCCATCGCTAGAGTACTTGGAAGGTAAAGACATTGCCCATGACTAGAGGAGATGGTACAGACCAGCTCGCGATGTTTTTCGCAGTCCACAAAATGCGAAATTATTGGTATCAAAAAAAGATATCAAAATGCGAGTATTATTGGAATCAAGAGTCGGACTCGATGAAAATAAACTAAAGAAGGAGCTAATAGTGATTCTAAGAATATAGGTAGTGTACTACAGTTTTGATTAATATGATAGACGTGAGAATGAAAAAATTTGGTAGTTTACGTAAAGTCATACTTTTGGAATAATGCGGTATCTCTTCTCTTGAAAGGTTGGACCAAGAACGTAATTTATGTTTTACAATTCGACATTGACCTAGTTGAGTATGAAACTACTGAATTTATTCTAAGGTCCAAATGAAAAAAAAAACTTTTAGGCAAAAATTGTAATAATAAATGCTTCGAATTCCAACATTATGTTAGAGCTGGTAACACAAGTTAATTGATTGTATGAAGTGTTAAGAAATGGAGGACCACACAGTTATTGTATAGGAGAAATCATTTGCTTATCAGTCAAGGTTTTAAAGATTTTATGAGCATCGTATGAAGGTTCGATTTCGCAGTCATAATTTGCAGCCAAAAAGGGAGAATTTTGAGGTATCACACAGACTAACCGTACATACTTACAGAATATTACAATGCCATTATTATCAGATAACATGTGTATACCTTCAACAATGTGGTTGACAAGTATTTATCTCCAATTCCGTTGAAAAAATCAATTAGACAGTATTGCACATTGGAGAATAGTTCTCAAACTCGTCGTTTCTGGTTTGTCTTATATAAGTAATGTACAATTTTAGACAGTAAGTAGGTTTAGCTACACTCGCTACTCCTGAAGTATTTAAGCTAATTCCTTTTCTTATACTTGAATCAGTCACTCTACAATCTAAAAAATGGTAGATCATGTGTGTTGATTCGTCCTCACCTTAATCCATAGACTAGTCGTAGAGCGGTAGAGTGTACGGAAAAGAGTTAAAGGATTAGAATAAATTGAAGCTAGTTGAAACGACAGGTAGAGACTTACCAGTATTAGTTCGTGGGTTATATTCATCACACCTACATTTTATTTGACTGTGTCAAAATATTTGTGCTTTTATGTAATTTATTGAATTTATCTGTAAACCCTATTCATTTATAATCCACCTTTTCTTACTACTCCTGAGTAGTAAGATCATTCTGAACTATTTCAGAGTTTATGAATTTATAATTTCCAAACAAAACTCAAATAAACTGACAAACAAACTGATGAAGATAATGACAATGATCATCCAGGTGATTCTGTTGGTGTTCTTTTCGTTCATGCTGTCGCTGACAATATCCAGAAACTCCAAAAACACCTTGCACCGGTCGTTGAGCACCTGCACCCGCTGGTCTATTTCCAAGTACTCTCTGACAGCAGTATACAAAGGGTGGAGAGCGGGCTCAAAAGACCAGAAAAAGTCGGGTGTATCGAGAATAGAGCTGGAGAGATTGACATCTACACGTAGTTTGAACAATTTGCCCGACTTTTTGAGTAGCTGGGTGCGTTTCAAGCCGAGGCGGCCGGTAAGAGCCAACTTTTTGGGGAGCTTGGAGATGGACCCGAGAATGTTCACCATGCGGCTTTCAAACAAACAGAGCTTGGTCAGCTGCGCTATGGCATGCGACATGGTGAGCTTGATGAGATGGTCGCCCGAGCGCAACGTCACCATATCGTTATATATTCTGGGCCGATGGATCTGGTTATCGTACTCAAAATGGAATTCTTCGGTCTCGATATCCTGCTCGTCTATGGGGTTGATGAGCATGGGCTCGGGCAGGTTGGATGCAAAGGCCAAGTCGGCAAGGATGTTTTTCTCGTGAATTTCGGAGAAGTTCCAAAATACAATGATGCCGTACTGCAACACAAACATCTCGGCATGGTGCTTGCTGACGTCCAGACTGGGCGGGTTTTCAGAGGAAGATTCTGGGGGGCCTGGAGAGCTACGCAGGTGCTTGGTTTGAGGGGTTTCGGGGACGCTTTCTTGACTACTGTTTTCACTATCTTCGCTGAAACGAGAGGTGTCGAGAGGAGGAGCAAAGAACTGGGGTTCCAGGGGATCGAAGGGCGTATTGTTGTCGAAGTTTTCGAGTTCCGGGTCCATGGAGTAGTTGTTTGCGTCTTCAGGAGTCTCTACACCCGAGTAATATTCATACAAATGGTCCCTTTGTTCGGTACGATTGATAAGTTTCTCCATATACCGTTTGTTGGGCAACAGTTTGGCCGAGTTATTCGATTTTACCCGGTACCCTTCGTTGCCAGGAAGAAGCGGAAGCGCGTACGGCACATAGAGCGACTCGTCGTAGGTCCTGGGCTTGACCTCGTGGTTTTCACGCAAAAACTTGGCCACCGCCTTCAAATTGAACTCTTCGCAGATAAAGTACGCCGTCATCCGGGTGAACTCGTGCGCCCTGGCTTCTTTAGGCATCAACTCGGCTCGCGACCGCTGGATCTGCGACTCGATTCCGCCCTGGCCAGACGTAGACGCATTGGACCCGGCCGCGACGTTTTGCGGCGGCGGCGAGTTGTACCGCTGCTGCTCGGGAATAAGCACCAATTTCTGGGACGTTTTGGACGTTCTGGTGGGCAAAGACTGCGAGAGCTTGGGGATGCTGCGAATATTTTTCCGCGCGCGCCCGTCCGCTCCGTTTTCGTTGGTGCTTCCCATCCCGCCATTGTAGCTTCCCAACTTCGGTGGTGATCTTGTACTTGAAATCAACAGTGGTAATCGGCTCTGGCCGGATGGTATGTCGCTTGAGTTGCTAAGTAGCTTATCTACGGAAATGTCAGTATACTTGTTTCTGAAGGCCAAGCGTTTCTGAAGGGCACTATGGTGCTGATGCTGTTGGAATTGGGGGTTGTGTTGGTTTTGTTGCTGTTGCTTCTTGTAGTTGTGGCCTGCAAACGGAGCCCTCGTGCCTTTGAGGGTGTGGGTTCGGGAATCGGTGACCAAAATGGAAGGCGATCTTTTGGCCGTGGGCCGCGACGGTTCGAGCGGCGGCGACCCTCCTGGTGTACTTGTTCTCATATAGAAGATATATAGAGATAAAGCAAGGTATGTTAGACTTTTTAGTCTTGTAGTGGTCTCTTCTGATTTGTGCTGGTCATGCGCGCAAAAAGGTATTAATATTAGTGAGAATTGTAGGGAGAGAGTGAGAAATGTAGCGAGAGATTGAGAATTAGTAGTGAGAGAGTGAGAATGAGATCGAGAGTTTAATAATACTGATAGAGAAGGTTATTGGTATTGCTGTAAGTATATCTTAGTATATATTGATATATATTAGTATATACTCTCAGTAGTACATATTAGTTACATTTCCATTAGTGTATATCAGTGTTCATAAGTGTTCATTAGTGTATAGTGTGTAGTGCGTAGTGATCTGTGTTTGTAGTTTTTATGCGCGCAATCAAGTCTACTTAAATTTTCTGGAGAAATTTTCATTTTTTTCATTTCATTCATCATCAGCACCATGTCTTTTACTTTGACCGTAGCTGCCAAGGCCCAGTTCGTGGCCTACCCCACTGTGATCGCCGTTGGCTTTGTCAACGCCAGCGATGCTGACATTTCCATTCCTATCGAATATGTCGACGACAAGTCGGCCGATGCCTCCACCGACGCATCCATCAAATTGGTCACTCCAGAAGGAAACACCATTTTCAATCAATTGGATGCCCTCACGTACTTGGCCGAAAAGTTCCCTCAAATTTTGGGTTCCAAGAGCCCCGCCGAAAATTTTGCGAAAAACGCGTTGGAAAAATTGTATGTCAAGAACTTCAAGGAGTTGGCCGGCACCTTGGAAAAGTTGGATGCTCACTTGAACTTCAGATCGTTTATTCTCGACTACCACTACACCATCGCCGATATCGCCGTGTGGGGGGTGTTGAGAGCCAACCCGCTCATGGGGTCTGTGCTCAAGAATGCAGTTTATGCGAACGTATCACGTTACTACTCGTTCCTCGCGCAAGACGCTAGGTTTGACCATGCCGTGGAAACCATGGCCAAGAACGTCCAGGAGTTGAGAAAAGCGCTCAAAAACGCCAGCGCCGGCGGAAAGAAGGAAACCCACAAGGCTAACTTCGAAATCGACTTGCCAGGTGCGGAAGAAGGCAAGGTGGTCACCAGATTTCCACCAGAACCCTCTGGATACTTGCACATTGGACATGCCAAGGCCGCTATTTTGAACGAGTACTTTGCTCATGCCTACAAGGGAAAGTTGATTGTCAGATTCGACGACACCAACCCTACCAAGGAAAAGGTTGAGTTCCAAGACTCCATCATCGAAGACTTGGCGTTGTTGGGAGTCAAGCCCGACCAGGTCACTTACTCTTCCGACTACTTTGACCAGATGTACGAGTTGGCTGTGCAGTTGATCAAGGACGGCAAGGCTTACTGTGACGATACACCGTTGGAAAAGATGAGAGAGGAAAGAATGGTGGGCGACAAGTCGGCCAGAAGAGACAGAAGCGTAGAAGAGAACTTGAAGATCTTTACCGAAGACATGAAAAACGGCACCGAAGAAGGTCTCAAGAACTGTTTGAGAGCCAAGATCGACTACACCGCCTTGAACAAGACCTTGAGAGACCCTGTTCTCTACAGAACCAACTTGACTCCTCATCACAGAACAGGAACTACTTGGAAAATGTACCCCGTGTATGACTTCTGTGTGCCAGTAGTCGACTCCATCGAAGGCGTCACCCATGCCTTGAGAACCAACGAGTACAGAGACCGTAATCCTCAGTACGAGTGGATCTTGAAGGCCTTGAACTTGCGCCACGTCAACATCTGGGACTTTGGAAGAGTCAACTTCGTCAGAACGTTGCTTTCCAAGAGAAAGTTGCAGTGGTTTGTAGACAAAAACTACGTAGGCAACTGGGACGATCCTCGTTTCCCCACCGTCAGAGGTGTAAGAAGAAGAGGTATGACTGTAGAAGGGTTGAGAAACTTCATCATTGCCCAAGGTCCATCCAAGAACATCATCAACTTGGACTGGTCTGTGATCTGGGCCTTGAACAAAAAGGTCATCGACCCTGTAGCCCCACGTTTTGTAGCTGTTGAAGCCAAGGATGCGGTTCGTGTCAAGCTTTTGAACGGTCCTAAGGAACCTTACACCGAAGAAAAGCCCAAGCACAAGAAGAATCCGGAGGTAGGTGTCAAGCCGGTTGTCTACTCCAGCAACGTTTTGATTGACCAAGAAGACGCTGCTACCTTGAGCGCCGACGAAGAAATCACCTTTATGGACTGGGGCAATGTGATCATTGCTAAGGTTGAAAAGGAAGGCGATATCGTCAAGTCCATTGAGGCCAACTTGCACTTGGAAGGCGACTTCAGAAAGACTTCTAAGAAAATCACTTGGATCGCCGATACCAAAGACAACGTCTCCGTAGACTTGGTTGATTTCGACCACTTGATCACCAAGGACAAGTTGGAAGAAGGCGACAACTTCGAAGACTTCATTACCCCGGAAACCGAGTTCCACACCAAGGCCATTGCTGACTTGAATGTGCGTAACTTGAAGGAAAGCGATGTTATTCAGTTCGAAAGAAAGGGTTACTACAGAGTCGACAAGCCTTACGAAGAAGGTAAGGACGTTGTTTTGTTCACCATTCCAGACGGTAAGACTGTCACCAGATACGGAGCCAAGAAGTAGATAGTGAAGTTAACCTAAAGTTACAATAAATAATTCTCTCCTTTTATAATAGAAGATGTTTCTATCTTTATAAATGTAGAAGACAAAGAGTAAAGATTCAATTAGATAAACATCTTCTGCCTTTATAAATGTAGAAAACGAGGAGTTTACCAATTCAATTAGAGCATTCTCTCTAAGATATACAACTAGAGCTTTAGCATTCTGGTATGAAAATTATAATGTATCATTGACTTGAATTTTAGAATTACTATAATTTTAAATTGTTTTAATATCCAGAAAATATATCAATGAGTCGGTCATGCAAAGTACCAGAGGTAGCGGGAATGCTTCTAAAAGCCTCATTTCTATTTATGACCTTTATCAATTTCTTGCAACCAAGATTAATGAAACTTCGTTGTCAAAGTTGAGTGATTTTTTGCACCCAATGAGCTTGTTGCAGCAACAGAACTTATTGATTTCTATAACCTGCTTGTTGGAATTGTGTGATTTTTGCAACCAACTAGGTAATTAACAATGGACAAATAAGCCTTCTAGCAATCGACAATTGCAAAAATGGTAAGAAACCTCTCTGGATCCTTCAAAATCGTTGCTCCTTTACGGTTCCACAGCGAATATAAATATGCCTACATTGCTAGAATTTCTTCAAATAGATTAGCTAACCAATTTGTTTCAAGAAAAAGGTGTAAAGCCTAACAGTTTACATCATTATTAATTAGAGTTGTATAGAGCAAATACAGTTCTAAAATGTCCAAGTTATTTCATCTCTTCCCTTATGGCTTGGAGAATCTTCATGATGTAATTTCTAATTTTGAAAAAATAAAGCAAAAAATATTTCAAAATAATGATCATCAAACTATAGCCTAAATTAGGCGATGGGAAGTAAAGGATAACTCTAAAGCAAGATATTGAAGGTATACCTTAAGATCAACTCCATAGAGTAATATAAACTGCTAGTATTATTTTTGGGTGACCTTGACATTTTTATGATACCACTGAAGAAGTGTATCAAAGAATCTCAATAGAGTATTATTTTGAGCTTATCATAGTGCGCTCCGTATGATTCGAATTTCTAGACGATAAAAGACTTTAGAGATAAAGTCTGTAGTACAAATAGCGTATATAGAAACTAAAGCAAGCCTACTACTTCTGAACGTACCAATTAATTATCTTGCTAACTCCTTTGGGTTCTGGAAATTCTGGTGCTAGGATGTTTTGTGTTGGGTTTGAAATGCCTCGGAACATGTTCTGATGTGGTGATGCTCTAATGTAACCACCTTGTGGAGGGCTGGTGTTAGGTGTTAGTGAAAGGCGGAGGTAAAGCACTTCAATAAAACCCCACTTGGAGTCGGACTTAAGATTGCCTCAACAAAAAGGTACATCACTTTGGTTACGAGCCTCGAACACCACACACAATAGCATTTTACCCCAGACCAGATCTGAATTACACATCATGAAAAATTGGATGGGTACCCCAATGGGCGGACTTTGGATTCTAACGGCATTTGACCACAGACCACAAATTCACACCACTTTACCCCATCCAACGGACTTTAGATTTGTCGATATACACAGTAGAATTACCCAGACCAGATCCAAATCACTTTACCCCGTTCGACGGACTTTAGTTCTCGAAACACTATATAAGATGTAGATCTATCTCTCTAATTCTATTTCTCAAAGTCTTCAAAGTCTTCTAACACTTAATACTCACTAAAAAAAATGTCTGTTCCAACTACTCAAAAAGCCGTTATTTTCGAAACCAACGGTGGTCCATTAAAGTACACCGATATCCCAGTTCCAAAGCCTGCTGCTGACGAGATCTTGGTCAATGTCAAGTACTCCGGTGTTTGTCACACCGACTTGCACGCCTGGAAAGGTGACTGGCCTCTCGACACCAAGTTGCCTTTGGTCGGTGGTCACGAGGGTGCCGGCGTGGTTGTCGGAATGGGTGAAAACGTCACCGGGTGGAAAATCGGCGACTATGCAGGAATCAAGTGGTTGAACGGCTCTTGTCTTTCTTGCGAGTACTGTCAGCAATCCGCCGAGTCAAACTGTGCCTCCGCTGTGTTGTCTGGTTACACTCACGACGGTACCTTCCAACAGTACGCTACCGCCAACGCCGTCCAGGCTGCCAGAATCCCTAAGGGTGTAGACTTGGCCCAGGTGTCGCCCATCTTGTGTGCAGGAATTACTGTGTACAAGGCCTTGAAGACCGCGCAACTCGCTGCAGGCCAGTGGGTTGCAATTTCCGGTGGTGCTGGTGGTTTGGGTTCCCTTGCCATTCAATACGCCAGAGCCATGGGATACAGAGTCGTGGCCATTGACGGTGGTGCCGACAAGGGCGAGTTCTGTAAATCGTTGGGCGCTGAAGCCTTTGTTGATTTCACCAAAACCAAGGATGTCGTTGCTGAGGTAATCAAGGTCACCAACGGCGGTGCGCACGGTGTCATTAATGTCTCTGTCGCCGAGTCGGCCATGAACCAATCTGTTCAGTACGTTAGACCAACCGGTACTGTTGTTCTTGTTGGATTGCCAGCCGGTGCCAAGGTCACTGCTCCGGTCTTTGACTCTGTTATCAAGTCGATCAAGATCAAGGGTTCATACGTCGGAAACAGAGCCGACTCTGCTGAAGCCATCGACTTCTTTGCCAGAGGTTTGATCCAATGTAGAATCAAGGTCGTTGGATTGTCTGAATTGGAAAGTGTCTACAAGTTGATGGAAGAAGGTAAGATCTTGGGTAGATACGTCGTTGACACTTCCAAGTAAGTCTGTCGTAGACATTAAGTTGAGCTTGCTCCTTCGAAAAAATTAAATTATTTTGCACCCAAAAATGAGAAAATGAAAAAAAATATTATGATTATGAATATATGTGCTTGAATATTAAAAGATGTAGAGCAAGTGAGCGTTCGAGCAAGTGAGCGTAGCGAACTTGCGAGACTAAATAAAACGAGAGAACAACATTCTAATACATGATTATCTAATAAAGCACAGTCAATGACTCTCACTATCGAGCGAGTGAGCCTAGAAAACTATGTGCATGAATATTGAGTAGCTTATAGTGAACTTCGAAACTGTAAACTATGACACAACTTGATACATAGGGAGTGTTATTTTTTTCAGCAATTAATGACTATGCCAGAAATGCAATTGGGTCTACATGGATAAAGGGCAATGGACTCCTTGCTGGTGGTTATACATGTAAGTCTTTTTATTCTTTACTTAGTCTAGTGTTAGAGTCTACGGCATTTAAGATACTTTTCTACTGTAGTTTATTCGTTACTATACGTCATTGTTAATTCATTAAACCTTGTGCGGCCTTCTTTCTCGAGAGGCTGAGATGGTACCAAGTAAGGTGATGAAAGAAAGTAGCTGTGCGGCCACAACTGCCCACAAAAACGCAAACATCTTGACGCCTAGCGACGACCTGTGCCCTGCCTTGTTAAACGCGTCAACACCTTTAACGTGGGTAGCAGTAATTAGCGATGCGGCAGTCACCGTAAACACAAACGCAACAAACACCAAGCCCGCGCTAAGGATCCCGGTTATGAATCCGGTGCAGCAGCATGATAAAAGCACCGCCAACAATGCCAATAGCGTGAGCGCCAAACCAATGAGCAAAAACGCATAGGCAATACGGGTCCCGTAGTAGAACAACGATCTGTCGTCACTAAAGATAGCCGGCAAGTCGGCGGTGGAGCCAAAGTTATCTTTGGGCGAGTAGGGAAAGGCCGCATGAGTGGGGCCGCAATTGGAGTTTGTGCCATCGGTCACGCCGCAGGTGTTGTATAACGTCCAGCGCGTGAGGGGTCTGTCTGCGGAGTCAATTGCGGAAGTATCGGTCTGGGACCAGTAGAATTGGTTTAGCACCCCGCGGGTGTTTGCACCACATAAGTTGAGGAAGACCAACAAAATGGCCGAGCCAACAAGGAACACGAGTGGGAAGAGAGTAACGAGGCGTCTTAGCATGATAATGATGTACCGACCAATACCCAAGAATTTGCAGCACTCATATATATCGAAGGAACTCCAGGGGTTAGTAGCCATGGCGCGGTTCCAAGACATTAACGGCAGGGTATTTTTAGAATGGAGTGGCTAAGCAATTGCACAAGCGTGAGCAAGGCTGCATGAGTTTCCCTAATTGGCGTACAGGTACGGCAGGCTTAGCGAGGATATGACCATCGTTAGACTGCGACCGGATAGAGACGACCATAGCCTGTCAAGGCAGAGACTGGTGTTTCCATTTTTAGGTGATCGAGGCTGAAGCGGCTGTATCATATTGATGATCTGTTCGCGGCCCTGACCAGATCACGCTGCCTTGCTAAATACAGGAGCGCCGAGACCAGTTGGAGGGCTGGGCAGGGTAGGCAGGAATTGGCAGGAATTGGCAGGAAAATGGCAGGAAATGGAAAGGAAATTGGCATGGTGAATTGCGGAGTGACCAGCAATAGTGGGGTGGATCAAATAGCTTCATGAGACTGAAATGACCAATATTACAAACGTATTATTTAGGGTGCTAATAAAGTTTAGATGATGTTTAGTTGTAATAGAAACAGGAGCAAGTGGCTAGAGCTACATCAGTGAGCTACTGCAGAATCTGATTGATAATACCATAGCATTGTGAAACTAGAACAATTAGTCATAGCTGAGTAAAACCAATAAAAAGAAGAAAAGCGTAGAATTAAAAGAATACAGACAATTAGAAGAGTAGAGGAGCACTGGTAATGCTTACAGTTGACAGTAGAGACCCATTAATACCATCATTGAGTTTATACCCCAGCACATTACGTTGGGCACAAACAAAACGTAGTGCGAATTTTTCGCAGCCAAGACTGCTGGACCCTGAGCAACTCGAGCTAATGTTGCCCAGAGATTCCACTAACATAGCAATCATATGTATAGATTACTATAGTTGTATCAAAGGTGGGATTCCGTAAGTATTCGTAAGGTTAATCCGTAAGTCAGTGGTGTGCATCACCTAAAAAAGTCTTCTACACTAAGAATTGACTGCTTATAGTTAAAGTATAATGAAGTTACGCTACTAAGTTCACTACTAATAAGTACTATACACAGCTGCTAGTTCTTGGGCATAAAAATATTTCATAGTCTATTAGAACGTATCTGTAACATTTAAGATTATGCTTATTAAATTTCGCAGCGACAAAACATTTTTAAATTGACCATCGCTGATCCAGATAGTACTAGCTGATCTCACTGACACACCACAATAGCAAGTCAGTAGTTATTGTTTATAGTCATTTGGTTATTTTACCTGTTGATGGAGAGGCGATCTAAGTAGTTTGCATTAATTCCCAGGCAGGACCATTTTTCATGAACAGGTCTTCCAAGGGCGTGATGCCAGTGGTGGCAGTCAAGCAGACGCCGCATACTCCACCTGTTCCGGTGGTGGTATGGCGGTCTAAATGCACAGAGTCAGTAACCTACATCAAAACAGGCAAGCCGCTCTACGAAGGGGCGAATGGCGTGGTCTACAAGGGGTGTGACAACCTGCGGGTGCTGACGCTTGTGATCAAGGTGATCAAAAAGTCGCCCGCACAGACGCCGGCGCAGTACCAGGAAACGGCGATGCGCGAGTATGCAAACATCAAGGCGTGCAACAACAAGAATGTCGTGCAGGTGTTGGACGTGGCGTTTGCAGCAAATCAGCACACATTTGCCATCATTATGCCGTACTACAAGGAGGGGGATTTGTTGGGGTTTTTGAGCTCGATGCGGCGGTTCAAAATCGAGGTCTCGTGCAGCATCAAAGACGCCATCTACAAGCAAATCGTCAAGGGGGTGCAGTACTTGCACTCGCACAACATTGTGCATCGAGACCTCAAGCCCGAAAATTGCTTGATTGATGGTGCTGGCGTCATCAAAATCAGCGATTTCGGCTACAGTGTAGATATGAGCGACACAGACAAGTTCCGCGACCATGTGCGCGCGAACCCGCAACACCTCCACTGCGGCACCACCAGTTTCAAGGCGCCCGAGTTATTTCAGTACGAGTCCGAATTGGCAGACAACACGTTTGACTATGACGACTACTTTTGCAACAAGTTTGCCCTTCTGAACACCCTAGACTACTGGTCGTTGGGGGTGATGTACTTGACGATCTTTCTTATGAAGACGCCTTGGAACAGCTCCAACATCAAGGACCCCAAAAATACCGCCTTTATCAATTTTCATAAACACTATCCTAGTAGTACCTCTGATGTCAAGCGTCTTATGAACGAGCTCAATGACCGCCAAACTACTTTTGCGCGCAACAGAGTCATGCTTTTGTTCAAGGATATCAACTATGATTCGCGCGAGTTGATCCTAGGCTTGTTGAATCCGGTCGCGGTGCGACGTCTTACCACAGACGACTTGCTATTGTCGAAATGGCTCTCTCAGGTCTACGCCAATCCCAAAGACTTGCTAAGTCTAAAACCAAAATAGTAAAAAACATAAAAATACATACTAGCTAACTCTACTAGGTGATCACATTTGGTACATTTACTGGAAAGAATCATATCTATTCTTCATATACTTCTGGTATTTCTAGGTAAACTCTACTTCTTTTAATCTAGCTATTAGGTCGTCCAAATCCATGTGGATCTGCTCGGAAATCTCATCCTCGATTCCATGCAAGAATCGTGGATTGTTGTAGAGCTTTGTATTTGAGAACTCGCTGGAACCGTCCTCTTCATCTCCCTCTCCACTCACTTCTACTTGCTCTGCTACTTTCTCTACTACAGTCTCGACTACCTGCTCTGGCTCCTTCTTCTTACTTTTTTTTCTGCTTTTAGGTGCCTTGTTTTCAATCACCCTCACCGCCAGCTCCCCTAATCCTCTGGTACTTCCTTTCTGTTTTGCAGCCTTTTCATTTTTGGCTCTTTCGTCCTTTGCACCAGCAACCTGGCTATTTTTGGTTCTAATTTCAGTATTACTCAAAGCCATTTTCTTAACAGATAGGTAAACCGGTAATTCTTAACTGCCACTCTTCTTCTGTATCAATAGTATCTGTTTCAAATCGAAATCACCACATTTGAAATTGCCGCAAAAAAATAGCTTCAAAAATAGTGCGCAACCTATGAGTAGACGACTTATTATGTTCGTGATATGACTTTTTCTACACTTCAGATATCCATTTTATCCTCATATTGTAAAGTTAGCTTCAACATGAATAAGCGACCAATGTATCTTGTTCAGAATAGCCAGTCGTAATATGCATAGATCTTGTTTGCAGCAAGTCTCACGAGGATTTGCAACTTTGTAAATTTTTTACAAAAATTCGAAGATACTGTGAAATCAGTCACAGAAAGAATTTCCCAATTGTGCAAACCTTTCAATACTTAACACCTCAGTATAGATAAGCAAACTTAGTTATATCAGCATTGAACTAATACTTAGGAATCTTCTCTCATCTCTCTTTCTTCTCCTTCGCTTCTCTCCTTTCGATCCTACTTCGCACAATAAATGAACACTACTTATGACACCATATTGATCTTCTTTAAAAGACTACACTAAGAAATAGAGTAGTCAAGTTAGGAGGAAGGGTTGCTCAAAAAATTTATATCGTTTTGTATAAATAAAAGGAAAACATAATGAGGGAAACCAATTTAGTTTCAGTGCTAATGATTAACAATCAAAAAGAGAGATACTTCTGATCAGAATAAGCGTGTAATGTATACATTTATACTGAGCAGAAACACTTTTAGGCACAGTACTAACACTGTGTACTTTGAGCATGAGATATGCAATTAGCGACAGAAAATAAATCCAAGATAAGCCGTTTACTTCCTGATTTAGACGGGTAATTATAAAAATTATTGCTAAAAAATATTTGCGACATGGTGAATTATTGCGAAAAGTACACTGTGTCTGTAGTCTATTCGATGACATATGCTGTCAATACGGCAATAAAGGTAATTAGATTCGAAATGTCTCTCAGTAAGCTAATTTGCAGCTAAGCCTAGCCCACTTGAAACAGCACTTCCAAGCACCCTTGCAACCGGGCTAATTGGGAAAGCCTATGAATCACTTGAATGCAAGTATATAAGGTGGCAGTCCTGCTGTATTTCAGGTATGGTCATGTCAACATGTTTGGTCAGAAGGTCTATTTAGCTATTTTAGCCGGTTATTCGTCGTTTGTGGCATCTCTTCCCACTGAAGTCATACCCAAGACCCTTGATACAGAGAAAAGGTTCTTGTCAGTTCCATTTAGCGTCACACACGCTAATTTAAGTGCTGATTCCACTGGACTTAGACACACTAAAAGAGCATTTGGAACTTCGATCTCCAAAGGAGAAACTTACTATCAATTCGATCTATTGGTCGGCTCCAATCAACAGCAGGTGGGGCTTTTGATAGACACTGGGAGCTCGGATACGTGGGTGGTGGATAAAAACGCACAATGCTCCGGCAATACTCTATGTAAGGAAAAGGGTACCTATGATCCGACCCAATCTTCCACTTCTCACAAGCTTGACGAAACATTCTTCATACAATACATTGATCAAACAACAACCAGTGGATATTACTATTTAGATGACGTCACCATCCCCCAGGGACCAACACTTAAGCAATTCCAATTTGCAGACAGCACTGCCGTTTCCGAACTTTTTGGCATTTTAGGTATTGGTTTGATTGCAACTGAGCAACCAGTTGATACATTTGAGGGGCCTGCCTATCCCAACTTTCCATTTGCTCTCAAAAACCAAGGTTATATCTCTAAAGCGGCTTATTCTGTCTACTTGAACGACGCAGAAGCTTCATCAGGTACTTTGCTATTTGGCGGCATTGATAATGCGAAAATAGAGGGTGGCTTGCTTGAATTACCTGGGGCTTTTACTGACAGATTAGGTATTAATGTTGATTTTTTCAGCATTGACGGCTCAGTTTATAGTGTGGCAACTGGCTTCGTATTTGACACAGGCTATCCATACTCGGCACTTCCTCCCACTATCGCAGATGCTATCGGCACTGCTTTGAGCGGAGGTGAAAAAGTTGGAGGTGTTTATCCTTACAACGTAGATTGTGCTCAACCAGACAAAAATTTCACCGTCACCTTTGGTTCTGGAGATAATCAAAAGGATATCAATTTTCCATACTCGAGCTTCGTAGCACCATGGGGACCAATTGGAGGTAGCGGGCCTACCTGTAATAGTACCTTATTGTATAGCTCTGATGGTTCAGACCCAAATGATTTGCCAACTTTTGGTCAGAATACTTTTAATTCATTCTATCTCGTCTTTGATGTTGAAGGAAACAATATTAGTGTGGGCCAAGCCAAATATACCACAGACTCGAATATTTCCAACATTCAGTAGTTAGCGATTATTGATAGAGTCTTGAGGTTGTTGCATTTTGGGTGCAAAAAAAATCGCACTCGAATATGTCAAAAATGGCTCGTACAGGTAAATAATATTTCAACAATATTTTTTAATGAAAGACTTTATTAGAACTTGATATGTACGCTATTTTCCAATACTAGCTGACATACGTTGCTGTTAAGCAATAAATTGAATATCAATGATAGAACCTGTCATTAACTGACTGGTAAAAGTTTATAAATGAGTGTTACGATGGTAATATATTGTCTTAGACTTTTCGTAATCACGGCAGCAAGGCTAATTCTATGACTTTATCAGAAGTAAGATGAAAATCATAAAGTTATTAATGTGATTGGTTTGGCGATACAAATCGAATCCTCGTTCATATTCAAAAGCCATATATTGAACTGGTTGTCCAATTTGAAAATTGGCAAAGTCTTTCCTGGGATCTGCAAACTAACTATCTATGACCCTTACAGCACACCAAAGACAGAATCAGCCATCTTGTTGAATGAGATGTGAACGTAAATATCAATAGAAAGGGCCATTTTATTACCAGTTTTCTTGGGGAGAACGACTGATTCGCTGGCATCAAGAGTAGCTGAATAATCTTGAGTGAACAGCTAAACACACACTTGAGAAACAATAACATCTATAATACTTTCTTCTATTTTCCTTCGTACTTTGCTTCTCCAAAACGACATGGAGCGAAGCTATATATCAGTGGAGAAAGTGGCTCTGGTAATTATGGAAGTAGTTTGATAGGAGCTGTTGGTTACGGCCATTCCCATGCTTAGAAGGATACTTGTATTCCACAATCAATGGATTTCCTGGGCAGCTGCCACATCTTTGGTAGGTTACCGGTACATTTTTGGATTGTAATCGTAGCTGTTCCACATAACATGATTGCCTCCAATGCTCGTCCAAGTTAAAGGAAGTAGTAGTCGATAAGTAGTGGATCGACTTTCCCCCGCTTTACAACTATTAGTGTCATTAACTGAGGTAACTACCAGAGGGGTTGTTACTTTTCAATTACATCTTTTTTTAGATCTGGTTTTTAAAATATCTGTGTCAACCTACTACATTTGCGGGGCTCAAACAATGCATAACGTACTTAATTATTGTTAGAACAGTTAAATAAGTTTTAGGTGCAAATATCAAAAGTTGCACATTTCTAGCCAAAATAAAGTACATAATGTATAATTCAATCGCATTATATTATATGACATGAACAAAAACTGATCGGCATAACTAGAAGAAACCAAAACAATTCAAATAACAAAATACTATGCTAATTAATTGTGCATTTTAGTCAAATTTATTCAATAAAGTCCATAAATCAATTAAGATCTGTTTTACTGAATGGTGAATTACTACAAATATTTGACTTACATTTATCATGTATTTATTGGTTATAGTATATATCTAATACTTGTTTTAAAGGGTGTCTTGTACTGCGTACTTTTCTTTTCACTTAGTCTTTGCGATTTATTAAATAATCTTCCTATATTCTACTCTAATGGTCTAAGGTGACTCGTCGTTCAAAAAAGGAAACTTTCGTATACTCTTATTTTTGAAATACTTGATAAAATTGCAAGAAGATTTACGATTTTTGAAGTCTTTAAAATCTTAGATTTTTTGGCTGCGAAAACTACTTAGCGAGAGGTTAGTAAAAATAGTACAATAAAGTAGTTACTGGTTTGAAATGGTACCATTACTCTAGATAATTACACTTACACCCCTCATGTCTTTTTGCTTATAGTATTATCAATATTTAAGCTAACTTATTTATGGTAAGCTCCTTGCACTCATTATAATCTGGTATAGACATTCGCAGCCATTGTAATATTTTCATGAGTAACCCATCCAGTACATTTACTAGAATCTATATCACTTTGCCTAATCTCTCTATACCTCTCCGCCTAATCTAAAATCTATACCTCTCCGCCTAATCTCAATTCATCTCGCTATCGCTCGATGAATCATTCTACACCTTTTGTAAATGATACAGGACATAAATGATAGTAATAATATAGCAATAGAAAACAGAGAGCCAAAAAACTTCGAAGAAGCTATCTGGATTAACAAAAAGGCCAGCCAAGGCTGGATGATGATGATAAAATATAGTAGTAATAACAATCAGTTAGCAAGAAATAGAATGTGTGTATCGACATAGCAAGGAGCATATGCAGACGGTGGACAGCACTATTAGTAGTGATAGATGAGTTCAGCTAAGCTAAGCACTAAAGAGCCTAAGCACTAAAGAGCCTAAGCACTAAAGAAGCCTAAGCACTAAAATAAATGCCCAAACTATTATAAGGTTTCGAAATAATTATAAAGCTTAAGCACTATTAAAAAGCTTTAGAATAATTATAAGCACCATTAGAAGCTCAAGACCAATAAATACTTAAAGAACTAGTATACTTTAAGCATTATGATGTTTAAGCGATTCTTAAAGTACCTTATAGTGAAAAGGCTATTTCAATGATTCAGCAATAATTTAAATCAGCACATAATCCAAAGCACTACTTGAAATGCTTAAAAATATTATAATTCCAATATTAATGTTTCAATCAATATTATAATTTTAAGCAATATTAATGCTTAAGCAATATTAATTTTAAGCAATATTATAATCTTTGCAAAAGTAATGCTTAATCAATATGAGTTTTAAACAATATTATAATACTTTGATCAATATTATGATTGTTTAGTCAATATTAATGCTTAGGCAATATTATAATTTTAATATTATAATTCTTTAAGCAATATTATACTGCTATAAGCAATATTAAAATTTTCAATCAATATTATAATTCTTTCAGCAGTATTATAATTTTGAGCAATATTATAATTTTTAATATTATAATTCCTCAAGTACTTATTTCCTACAAGTGCTAGCGCACTTGTAGAAATTACTTCTGATGGTAACTCAGATACCCATAATTACCAACTCCCCCATTACTTATATTTCCTACAGGAGCGGTAGTGGTTGGAATTTGATTGGCCGAAGCTCTTCTTGGATTTCCAGGACCGCGAACACCCAACGGGTTCTTGGAAAACGACAATCTGATGCCTCCTTTGCCGTTGCTTCCATTTGGTCTGGGCAAAGCTCTTCCGTAGAGCTCGGCCAAGGCGCGCGTGGCATGTGCTACGTCCTCGAATTCTACAAAACACATGGGGCCATGATTATGGTTGCTGGAGCCGCCGTTGGGCCCGCCCGACTGGGACTGGTTTTTGGTGCGGAAAGACAAGCGGCGGAAGCCTTTTTGCGGCGCAAACAAGGCGCGAAGCTCAGCTTCGGTGGCGTCTGGCGGAAGGTTTCCGACGTATAGGGTGTTACAAGGCGGGTTCTGGTCCGCCGGGTTTGCAGGCGGCGGAACTCTTGCGAGAAGGGACAAGTCGGGGACTTCTTTGAGGTTGGTGGAGGACGATTGTCTGGAGGAGGATGAGCCGGAGGAACCAACAGAGCCAACAGAAGCAACAGAGGCAACAGGATTGGGATTAGAAACAGGATTGGAATTAGAATTAACTGAATTAGCTGGATTATTCGAATTTACTTGATTAGAATTTACCGAATTCACTGGATTATTCAGCGTACTATTCACTGAATTCACTGGATTAATGACTGAATTCGACGCAGTGTTATTCAGCGTACTATTCAGTGTATTCAGTGTATTTTCTTTGCTTTTTGGCATGATAGTGAGGTTTGACAAGCCGGTTTGTGCTGCTTGTAAGGAGGATTGTTGTTGCTGAGCGGATATTATACCTGCTGCGGTGGGTCCTGAAGATAAAGGTGGTTGTGGCTGGCTTTGGGACTGGTTTTGTTGGTTTTGAATTTGACTATTCTGAGACTGTTGATTCTGAGACTGCTGATTTTGTTGGTTTTGTTGGTTTTGCTGATTTTGTTGATTTTGGTTTTGCTGGTTTTGGTTTTGATTCTGTTGATTCTGATTTTGGTTTACTTGTAATGAATGCATTGAAGGATTATTGTGAAAGAACGCCGAGGATGTTCTTCTGCGGTCTGTTCCGTTGGAGCCATTTGAATTTTTCCAGTCAAAATGGGCGTTCAAGCCGGGTGTTTGCGGTGCGGACGTCAAAGGAAGCGAGTTTTGGTTGGGGTTCGCTGAAGAAGGCGTGGATCCCCAGGGGTCTCTGACCAAATTGTCGTATTCTCTGGCGTCGTTTTGCGATTCCATCAAGAGGATGGATTTTCCGGTCAATTCAGACAAGTCAATGGCAGCCGGCTGGGATGTGTTGATATTGCTGAGAGGGTTGTTTGCAGCGTTTCCGGAGAAAGGATCGCTGAACACAAACCGGCTTCTTTGGTTTCCAATCGACTGTCTTTTCTGGAAGTTGTCGAAGCCGTTGATTTGCTGGTTTGGAATATTAGGCTGAATATTGGGTTGAATATTAGACTGCATATTAGATTGAATCTGATTAGGTTGAATATTGGATTGAATCTGATTAGACTGATTTTGGTTTTGCTGAGATATCTGGTTTGGCTGCGATTGTGGGGTACTATTAGGCTGAGAATTGGGCTGAGACAGTATGGGCTGGTTTTGGGAGAATGCGGGAGACTGGATGGAAGAATCGTACTCGACTTTGACGGGCGGATACTCGGAGCCGAAAATGTACTTGCCGTCGAGCAACTTGGCTGTGGTCAAGCAGGTGTTGATGTTCTTGAAGTATGCATAGATGACGAAATCGTTGACTTCGATGTTGACGATTTCGTCGATGACCAATGCAAATATGAGGGTGGCATCTCTTTTGGAGAGATCGTGCGGGACGTTGCTGAGTTTGAGGAGGCTGGTGCCGTTGGAGGGCGATGGGAATGTGGTTAGGAGCGAGCTGAGGAGCGGCTGTTGGGGCGGAAACTGGTGCTGCGGAAGGGTGGGGTTCAATATCAGACCTGGCAACGTATGGAAGGCCAAGTTTTCGGATGTCATTGTTGTCATGAAGTGAAATAACTAATATTAAACTAATGAGGATAATGGATATTAGTAGTAAGTATTAATAATGGATATTGATGGATATTAATAGTATTAATGATAGTATTGGTAAAAGTATAATGAGAAGGTAGATGAATACTGGTGAATACTACTAGTTATTGTAGAAAGTGGTTATTGCAGATATTGGTTTTAATGGTAGATATTTTTGATATCTGAAGTTTGGGACGTTTGGTGAAGTTTATTGATATCTGGTAGTATTTGTGAAGTTTCTTGATATTTGGTAGATTGGCAGATT
This sequence comes from Suhomyces xylopsoci, assembly GCA_030568675.1. Taxonomy (NCBI): domain Eukaryota; kingdom Fungi; phylum Ascomycota; class Pichiomycetes; order Serinales; family Debaryomycetaceae; genus Suhomyces; species Suhomyces xylopsoci. The sequence goes on from JAJMGM010000006.1 coordinate 373,200, forward strand.
ATTGATTTTCAGTGAATCAGGTGGTTTGGTAAATCTGGTGGTGTTTGATATTAATAAACTAGTGGTGTTTGATGTGTTTTGTTTCTTATTTTACCGCTGGTCTTCTCTCTTTGCTTATTCTCTTCTTCAATGAGACCGGCGGCGTTTCCTATAATCCTGCTAAGGTCCTAAGATTAGGAATGAGTGCTGTAGTTCTGGTGAGCCCTAGAGTGTGGGTATTTTGACGTGGAAACAACGATACGGGTGTTTTCGGCCAGGAGTTCACGGCGGCCTCAGTATTTCAACGTGAAGATTGCTTTTAAAACAGGTGGTGGTTGTAAAAGTGTCGGTGGTGAGTTTTACTGTTTTTAATTTAATATTTTTTTTGTCTCCGTTTCAACGGTCACGGTGCGAAACAGCACAACAGGGACACAGGAAAACACAGTCTAGAGGGAGAGAAGAGGTGGTTGAATAGATTAGGTGTAGGAAGCTATACAGTAGAATAGTTCAGTAGAATAGAATAGAATGTAGAGTAGAAATAATAGCTTACAAGTTAGTTTGGTAGCTTTTAGTTTGTTAGTTTATTAGATTGTAGTTGTGGGTGTTTGCGTAGTGACCATCAGTAGTGAGCGAGCACTTAAAGAGCAGTTGACCAGCACTAGTAATTATAGAGAATGATATTGTGGCTTCACGTTTGAAGAAGTCAGCATGGAATGGTAACTTTTACTGTCTACGTCGCAGGCTTTCTATACTCTGTGTCCTTGTTCTACGTCTTAGTCTATGCTTGTTTATGCTAATCTATACTAGTCTATACTAGTCTATACTAGTCTATACTAGTCTTTGCTACTCTGTGCTAGTCTATTCGCACGTGGAGCAAAAAACCCCGGAAACTTCGTTTGTCCTGTTTTCCAGCGAGGGTTTGCCCCTCAATTAAATTTTTTGTGCGGCTGGCTTAAGGGCGGACTTGGTGGCAATCTCGAACCAGTTCTCGCTGAGCGTGGCGCTGGGCAGGCGGGCTCGACCAATAGGAGGCTGGTCTGCGGTCGTGCGCGGCCCAAACGCACTTCTCGGTGCGCGCACGTCCTTTCGGTACGAACACGACCGCGGCGTGGCTATGGACCTACCCTGGGTGTTTACGGTGTCTCGTTCCTTAATTGTAGGACCTTGGGGCCTCCACTAAATTTTGCGACATAGAAACTTGATACTGGTTTTGCCCGATTGCGACAGCTTTCTGGATGAACTTTTGTTAGCGCCGACCATAATTTGAATCACTGTAAAAAGTTTTACGGCTGGTTGTAGGTCTAACTAGCCACGAAATTTCAACAAGAGCCGCCTCGGTATTCGCACCGGTTTCCCGGGCCGACTTGATGAAGAAGAAATTTTCACCATTTGGTGAAAATCTCGCAAGTATAGAGTGAAGAGCACTCCCTCGACTGTAGTGTTAACCACTGAACTTCTTCTTGTACGTAGATAATGCGAGTTTGTAGGATGTTTGGATGAAAGGTGTTGTTGGTGGGATTCATTCAGTCACGTGCTAACAATAAAGCCCTCTCAGGGTAGGAGCACCGCAAACACCAGAACTAGCAACTTTGTAGAAGTAGTAGCATTAGTAGGTTCCTTTTACATATTGTCTTGGTAGTTTCCTCTCACATATTGTCTTGTGTTCGTTAGGAGTTTTCGGACATGTTTGACTCAGGTATGTGTCAATGCCAGTTTGACGTATCCTGCACGCGGCGGCATATAAACTGCAGCACACGACAAGCTCGGATTAACTAAGCGAGGGTGTGCAGCATGCAGGGTTGGCCGCTAGCAGTTGGACTGACTGCAACTTGTCTCAATGGTACCAGTGGTGTTCAATTGAATGACGCACCGTCTCTGGCAATTGCTATGTGTTATGTTGGTTGAATTTTTGGCTAAGCCCGGAGTTTCACCAAAGTGAGTGCTATGACTAAAGTTAATACTCAATTACACGGCTGAACCTGGGGCGCATGGAAGGATACAAGTCTGAGACACAGCTGCAGTCTAGAGAAGTAAAGAATTGGAGATGTTTAATAGGAGTGCTGGACTCAGGGATGGTATTACAGTAATAGGCTCAACGCAACTTATTCTAAATTTGAATTTATGAGCAGTAGAGGTTAGGAGTCTCCTTAAAGAAACTGATAGAAATAGAGGCTAATAGAACCTATAAGAGGCTAATAGGGGCTGAAAAGACTAGTCAAGAGTATGAAACGAAAACACTGGTACGACAATAACCCAATGAATGAGCTACAAAAATGACGAGAGAAGCTATGACGACCCACTTGAGATATTAAATTCAGTGATTTTTGTCCTGAAATTTTATTCTTCAAAAATGGTGTGCGTTAATGAGGATTATAAATATTCTAAAACAAGTATCAGACCACTTTTTGAAATTAAAACATAATTTATGAAAATTAGAAATTATGGTTTAGCTAGGGTAATCTGAATGTATTCGTAGGTAAATGATAAAAGATTCTGTGAGAGACGTATTATTTGCAATCTATAACGCTGGGCGTCACCCTTGCTTCGTTATTTACACATGAAGGAGTGCGGAATGATTATCTCAGCACCACAAACTCGCAACCGTATCAATCTCGCCTAATTTTCTGACTACTGCAAAAGATACATATAAAATATCAGATAATCCCTGTTGTACAAAGTACTCTGCTCTACACAAGTCATACAAGAGCCACTCCATATTCAGAATGTAACTAGTTGTTCATGTGCGAGTGACCATGTGAACGTAACCTTATACAATCAGTCCCTAATTATAAACCATTCTAGCACACATCCCACAAATATCGGGGTAACATCTAACTCTTGATTGAGTTCTGAAAATGTACTAATTTGATTTCAGCGCGCAAATGTGGTGCTGCAAATGTGGTGATTCTGCGAGTGCAAATGTGGTGTTTCTGCGAGTGCAAATGTGGAGCTTTTGCGAGCGCGAAGTGCGAGCGTATCAGAAAGTGGGGCATACGTTGATACTACTATATATAACTCTCCTTTATATATTAGTCTCTTGTCTTTTGGTCTTTTCCTCAAGTCTTTTTTGCCTCTTCCCTTTTCTAGTTCACCTTAGAGTTTTTTTGTTGTCTAGTCTTCCTTAGCGTTTTTTTGTTTTCTAGTCTTAGTATTCTTCTTTCTATTCCTCCTCTTCGATCATTTTACTGAGCATACCAAAAATGCGATCCCGATGGATGGCTATAGGATCGTGCTCGTCACTCTCAAAGAACTTATTACGCTGTATATCGCTGTCGTCATAATGTACATCGTCAGGCAAGTACGAACCCTCAGTATACTCGTAGTCGTCCTCTACCAAAAAGCCGCCCTCCTCGCTCTCCTCGCTATTTTCCGTCTCGTGCGTGTCGCTAAATGCACCTGCGTCTTCGTCGCTAGGATAATCGTTCTGATAAAAGTCCTCTGCATTCGAGTCTTCGTCGTCTGACATCACGCTAGCTTTTCTGTCTTCTTCATCTGACTGGTACAACGGATCGTCGTCGTCAAAGAACCGGATATACCCGATTTGCGCCTGCGGATGGTTCGCGGTCGTCAATGGCTCTTTGTTAGAGAGATAATATACGTCATATACATACTCGGAAACCTGTTTTTCGATTTCGGAAAGTTCAGAGCTTTTGGTCTCGTTATGCTTGCCTCTCTTTTTTCTGGGTTTTTCCGAATTTTCATCTACATTCAAGTAGTCGGTGATCATATCCGAGAGCTCGTTCGGAATTATCGCATCCTCGGAAACTTGCTGGCTCGGAATCACGAATTTGCGCTTTTTGGCTTGTTTTCCGTCGCCAAGATCTTGCAACACCGACTCGGTTATGGCTGCATCTTCTCCATTGTCGAGATCATCGGTTCTGGAAAGGGTATAGAAGGTGGGGTCTGGAGATTTGGGTGGTGGGGTGTGGATGGGGGACGCCACTTGCGACGAGGGCTTTGACCGCTTGGCACTGCGGCTTTCAAGGATAAGCGCCTGGAGCGGATCCTGGTCCCGCTTCCGCTTGATACGAAGGACTCTGGGCGGAGTATACATGGGTTCTACAGCTACGTGCTTCCACCCAAGATTCGAAATGTGGTGGGGGGGCGCGCGCTTACCTAATCATCTGCGTTATATTACGTAAGCTAGTTATTGATGGCGGTATAGATGTTAAAAGTGACGGCCGGAAACTGGGTGATTTCGGCGCTGACATTGCCCTCGATGCCAAAACTCAGGAGAATGCCCCGAATGATCCCGCACGGAAGCCAAAGGTGTGCCTGGGACTTCACCACCGTGTCTTGGATGCCCTTGGGGCTGCTCAAATGAGTAATAAGTTTATAGCTATTATCCACGAGCACAAAAGTACCTCTGTGATTTGTCCTCAAGTTATCCATTTGCTTGTTGTAGAGCGATTTCCACACGTCGCGACACACAAATTTCATAATATCAAGTATATCTACGATTTTGGGCGCGTTGCTCGCCTTATTTTTATATAGCAAAAGCTCAGCCAACTTGAGGCCGAGATCGTATCCATACTGCTCTATACGTATGGTGACATCGTCACTGCCTAAAAGGTTCAGATCTAGCACATTGACGGTGCCCGGAAGGTCGTGGCTGATGCCAGAAAGCGGTTTGTCGATCGCGGCATACACATCTTTTTCGGCGTAGTCTTGAATTTTGTTGACGTCTGCTAGTTTATGTGATACTCTGGTGGATGTAGATACTAATTCCTGGAGGAGGAATTGGAGGCATACGGAGTTGACTGACGAGTTTGTGTCGAGGATATCTTCGATTTCGGTTGTGCCGTTGATTCCGGGAGATGCAGTGGGTGCAGCAGGTGCTGCAGGCACCGGTGATGCCTTAGGTATCGATGCAGATGCCATTGTGTAGACTAGTTCTAGTGTCTGGTGTAGTTCTCTAAATCGATTTGAAAATTGGAGATAGCGATTATATGCAGGAACATACTGAACATTCTGGTAACGAATACCCATAAATATCATTATGAATATGAGATGACAGAAAGCAAGAGGCAGCTAGTCATTACTCTGATGGTCTTAATCAACTGATATGGTGAAAGAGTAGCTGTTTTATTGCTGGTGTACTGTACCTTGTCCTCAATGAGAAGTCTTTAAATCTGTGCGAATGATGTTTTTGCACCCAATTAGTTAAACACCAACAGATTCTATTTGTCTTATAGTGTGTACGATTTAGATCATGAATTTTGTCTATGTAGAGTGGTACTCACATGTGAGGAGTACTCAGCAGATCTAGTTGTATAAAGTACAGGCTTTTGTTCGACTTAATTATAGAATCTATTCAGTGCAGGCTTTTGTTTGAGTTTATTAGTTGTTTTACAAAGTAGTCAAGCTCATTTTGAGTCTATAAAAATTATTCAAACAAGGTAGTACGAGCTAGTTTTGAGTCTATTTTTTGTTTCATATAAAGTAGTCGAGCTTATTTGAGTCCATTTGAAATTGTTTTATAAGTCTATGTAAATTGTTTTATGAGTAGTCTAGTTTATTTTGAGTCTATTATGTAAAAAAGTACCGGCTTTTCAACACTTGAGAGACATCCAAATCGCCCCTTGGAGGACACTCCAATACCCTGACCCTGTGCAAAACAGGCGTAAATGCAGACAAATACAATGTCTCATTCTTTTTTGGCTCATCTACTCGACTCGTATACGTCTCAAGCGCCTTGCCCTTGGTGGATATGTACAATTCAGGGCCCAGCGAGGCGACGAGATCGGTGACTTTACATGCAGAGTCAGACAGAAGCACTAATTCGTGGCTAAGTATCTTGTTGATCGCAGCTAGAGAAGGCTTCCCGCCGGTGTCATACAGCGCACGAGCAGCTTGGATTTGAGCCACCAACTCTGGATAGTCCAGGTTTTTGATCCATACGAGCTGGTACGAGTTTTCGGTGGTATACATAATATCAGCACGAAGACTTTCAATGATACTCGAGGTATGGAGCCGCACAAACTCTTCACGTAGAAGACGCGAAAGAGTATCTGCATCACTAGGATATGTCCAGAACGAGTCATGCACCGATACAAACCCAATGGAGTTGAGTTTGGCTGCAACCGCGGTCATGAACATGTGGAGCGAGTCCAAAGAATGTATGAAGTTGGGTGCTATGGCGTTGATCTGCTTGCGAGTGTTGATGGGTGCGATTTCCGAAGGCTTGTTGATCTTGATGCTTTGCAAAGACGTGGGGACTACGGCGCCTTTGGTGTTCTTATATAGCTGCACTACAGGGAACCCCGAGAGAGAAGTCCACATCATGGGCTTGTAGAGACTGGGTCTGAAGAAATTCATCACCGTGGTAGGTGAATCGGGATGGTGGATTTTCAGCACATACTTCATTGTCTCGACATCAAACGAGCTTATAACCCTTCTACAGTTTTCGACCAACCAGTCCTGGATCATCTGGGCGCCCGAAAACAACTCCGAGACCGAACTAAGAACTAGTCCTGAGAGGTACAGCGCCAACTTGCGGTGCTCGGAGCTCATTTTAGCCACCAATTCCGCCAGCAACCCATGGGGATTGTTGTGCTGGTAGCTTTCGCAGAGTTCTTTGATTCTGTCTTCGATCTGCGCCGCTCCTCCGTACCTGGTGACTCCGTACACCGTAGTCATGATGGTCTGCTTGATGAGCTTGCGGCTCAAGATCGGATTGGCTATCTGAGCCAACTCACAGTTCTCATAGTCTCTGTCTACTTTCTTCTGGACTATATCGAGAACTTTAGAGTAGACGTCCTGGCGATGCTGCAGCGGTACCAAGTTAACAGAGACTCCACCATGGTAGTCTGCACCGAGAGCAGCATAGTGCTGGAGCCCGTTGCACGAACCGTCTTGGTGCACCGGAGTTCTACATCTAAACATACGTATATCGTTTCCCAGGCTCTGCCAGCGGAGTACAGCCTGAATCTCCATGCTGAGGGCCAAGGTCTGCCACGGCTTGTCGGCACGCATCCACCATTGGCATTCCATGGGGTTGGACGCTGCTTTCAACACCTCGGGGACAATCTGCTCAAAATACTCGAGTCTTTGTTCCATATCGAGTTTGTCCTTCCCGTACAAGCCTACAAGGTGGTACTTGAGCCAGTCAAAGCCGGTATCGCCTAGCGGCTTGCTGTGCCAGAACATCATAAGACTACGGACTACATCCTGTTGGTAATGAGACAACAACGATACCATGGGATACGCTCTTCCTCGAAAGTCTACATTGTGCGGAAGATAGAACATGTCGCCGTTGGCATCGAACGCATTGCACACCTGGCAGATCATATCGTATTGGATACGAAGGCCCTTGAGATCGTGGAAATCAGCCAGGTTTTGGTCGAGGTGCGATAGCTTGGGTGGAAGTTTGAGAAACCCCGAGTCCATGCCCATTGCCTGGTTAAATACCTCTAGTACTCTCGAGTTTACTGCCCACGCAGTGCCACTGATACTGTTGAGCCCGGCGTACAACGAGTCGAGCTGGCCCGTGGCATGGGCCCGGGACAAGTAGTCCAAGCTGGTTTTGGGGTCGGCCGTGGTGACGATGGGCTTGAGATCGTTCAAGTAGCCTCCGTTGGTGGGCGACTTCCATGGCTGCGGCGGACAGAGCATGGGAAGGTACACGGACTGGTTGTAGGATATAGAGTCGTAGGTCTTGAACTGGTGGTAGAGGTACGGGTGGATCCGCACCACGCCTAGCTGCTTGGACCCTTCGTACGGGATCACAGCATACTCGAACGCTTTTGTCAGCGGCCACTGCGTGGTGGTGTCGTGGTGCAACGCCAGGGCCGCGCAGGCTACTTGAAGATCGCGCTCCAGCACCTCGAACTGGCAATTTTTCATGACTACACTGGTGAGAGCAGTAAAGAGCTTGAGCCCGTCTTGGTCGTCAAACGTCTTGAGGACCTGGTCGCGTATGTGTCTATACGACGGCTCTTTGTAGAGTACTCTCGTGAACGAAGCGGCCATCTTCTTGACCAAGTCTACAAGCCGCACATGTTCCTGGGGCGACGATATGGTCATGGTGAGAAGATTGGAGAGCACTATGGTGAGCAACGTCTTCTTGGGAAGCAAGTTCCAGTGCACCAAGTACGTCTGGAGCACCTTTTCGTGTATGTCCAAGTGGCCCGGATCACTACTTTCGAGCCGTCTACACAACCCGTTAAGGTACTTGGTGCTGGATTCGATCCACGAGTACAACAACGCTGCGTTGTCGGACCTAAACCGGTTTACGCTGGTAGAGGAGTATTTGGAGAAGTCGTGAACCAAGTCCAAGCAGTGCGCCTCGACCTGCAACTGGCGCGCCTGGTTGAACTGCGTGTACTCGTTCATGAACTGCACTTGCTCTGACGACAGTAGCTGATCGTAGTACTCGTAGAGCTTGCCCGGCCTGAAGCTGCCTGACGAGATGTACTGGCATAGCCGTTGGAGATCTACAAACCCGCGCCCATCGGTATAAGGGTCTATAGAGGTGGAGGGCGTGTGGGGTGCGTACTCGCGCGCGGCCACTATTTGTTCCTTGAGACCCGTCAAATCCAACTTTGTCTTGGTCGCACGGCACATTTCGGCAAACTGCGTCTGGTGATGCCCCGCTGCGCGCCAGATATCGTGCACGTTTAATTTGAACTGTTTCACCACGCGCTTGGTATATTTGGCGATACTTGTTTTCATGATGGCCTCGTTGGACTTTTTGGGGTCGGTGTGCTCGGCATAGCATTCTACGAGGCGTAGCACGAACTTGGTCTGGATAAGCCCCACGGTGGCACGAAGGTCGCTGCTACGAACATCTTTTAACCGCTGGTGCTGGGCCGCAAAATCGTCGATTAGGAGCCGCAAATTGTGCACCAATATTTTTTGGCTGGTGAGTAGAAGTAAAAAACACGAGTAGTACGCATCGATATTGGCCACAACCGCACTGGACTGGCTTTTTTTGTAGTACTGCACATTTATGCCCGAGGCTATACGCTTTAGTAGCGTTCGTGAGCGATGGAAATCGTGGACTACGAGCGATTGTAGAAAGTGGTTGATATGCATGGTGGTTTGGGTGGTGTTTTTGACAACATTAGTGGGTGTTTTAAAGGGTGAATATTCTATACATCGCGGCCGTTTCTCGAGATTACCGGGGCTGGCACGAGAGCTGGCACTAGAGCTAGCACGTCGGTAACCCATTGTGCGGAATAGACTTGGTGTTGCTACACTGGCTCCATATACACTAAGGGTGCGGTACATGATATAGTGGAGTGGTGCCAGAGCGTATGCATGGACAGAACGAGTGATGATCATCGCATGTCAATTATTAGATCTCGCGAAAATTATAAATTAGTGTGGGTGCAAAATTAGGCACAGAAAAGTGAGAAAATGCTAATAAAGAAGTAGAGAAACTGAGAAGACTAAGTAAAGTGTAGGTGATCTCAGTATTAGAAACAGAAAAAAGACTAAGTAAAGAGTACGTAGAGCTCAGTCTTGGTGATTAGCTATTTGACAGAGTAGCCAGGCTTAGCAAGAAAGCTCGACAGTGAGGGCTTTGTAGTAATATGCATTCAAGGAGTCTGTGGGTTTTATAACGTTTATAATGGATAGCGTTTACAATTGTTGTTTGATAGAGGTTATATGTGTCTGGATACAGACTAAGAATCGTTTTAAGGTGCTTGTAAGGCTGCATTCGACTCATTCTGCTACAATTCTGATACAGTTCTGCTACAGTTCTGCTACAGTTCTGCTACAGTTCTGATACAGATCTAAAACGGACCTCCACCAGTGCCCCTTAGTTACCTATAATCGCTCCGCATACATAAATGGAGGGAAAAATCTCTTCAAAAAGAATACTTAATTTAGCTAAGCTTACTTACTGACTAAAGAGTATGAAACATATGGCTAAATAAGCACTCAGATGGAGGTACCCTGAACATGCCACTTTCAGCAGTGTACAGCCAAAAGTATATTCTACGGTTACTAGCTTCCTGGTTCTCTATGTGTGTTCCTAGATTCGGTTGGTTTTTTCTGTCGAGTACTAGTTAGTGTTATTCAGCGGAGCACTGTTAAGTGTTTTTCAGCGGTTAGTGATTTTCAGTGGAATGAATATTTTTTAATTTTTTTGGTAGCGCCGCGCATCTATATATTCTTATCGCGTTGAAAAATGACTCAGATTAGACCCCAACATGAAATCGTGGTCTACCTCAGTCCGTGCTGTTAGATATCTTTCCAAAGCCGAGCGTTTCGTTCCTCTGACCGGAGTCTACCCTAAAGGCTACTTGGTTGGCGGAATCCACAGCGGTGTCAAAAAAGACGGCAAGACGCTTGATTTGGCCATACTAAAAAACGATTTTGGCAAAGAAGCGGTCGCTGCTGGGGTGTTTACCAAGAACAAATTCAAGGCTGCGCCAGTTCAGGTGTCTTCTAAGATCTTGAAAGAGACCAATGGACAAGGCATTAACTCCATTGTAGTCAATAGTGGAAATGCCAACGCTGTGACAGGTTCGCAGGGCTTGAAAGATGCGCAAGATATGGTCGCAGTGACCGATGCGGTGTTGGAAAACGAGCCCAATTCCACTTTGGTGATGTCCACAGGGGTCATTGGAAACAACTTGCCTATCGACAACATTCTTGCCGGAATCCCTAAACTCGCTCTCAGCCATTTGGGCTCTTCCCACCAGCACTGGCTCAACTGTGCCAACGCTATATGCACTACCGACACTTTTCCGAAAATGGTAACGAAGCAGTTTGACATCGACGGAAATACCTATACTTTGGCCGGTATCGCCAAGGGTGCAGGTATGATCTGCCCTAACATGGCCACATTGCTAGGTTTCTTTGTAACTGACGCGCCTGTAAGCTCCGGAGCCTTGGCCCAGATCTTGACCTATGCCACCGACCGCTCATTTAACAGTATATCTGTAGACGGAGACATGTCCACCAACGATACTATTGTAGCTGTAGCCAATGGAGCCGCTGGAGGCCCATTAATAGATACGAACTCGCCTGGATATGCAGCCTTGCAGGACCATGTCACCGACTTTGCCCAGCAATTGGCTCAATTGGTGGTCCGCGATGGAGAGGGCGCTACCAAATTCATCACCATCGAGGTCAAAAACGCTTTGCTGTACTCCGATGCGCGTACTATTGCTTCTACCATTGCCAACTCTTCGCTTTTCAAGACGGCAATGTACGGCGAAGACGCCAACTGGGGCCGTATTTTGTGTGCCATCGGCTACTCTGACGTCTCTAGTCCCGATTCTGTAGTTCCTGCCAACACAAGTGTATCGTTTATTCCTTCTGATGGCTCTGCACCATTAAAATTGTTGGTTAATGGCGAGCCTGAAAAGGTCGACGAAGCCAGAGCTTCGGAGATTTTGAAGGAAGAGGACTTGGTGGTGGAAATCGACTTGGGAACTGAAGGATCGCAGTCCGCCAAGTTCTGGACCTGCGACTTGACCAAGGAGTATATTGCCATTAATGGAGACTACCGTTCATAAATAATAGAAAATTATATACAGTTATCCTAAAATTAAATATATTCGCTATAATAGAAATATCAGAATCTAGACCATTGAGTAAACAGCATAAAGAATCAAATTACATTATAATTACATAGATTGTATTGCTATTGAACTGCATACCTATTGGGCTAAAATAATGAAAACTATTACGTTATATAAAGTACAGTATTGATTATCTTACTGAAGAGTAGAATTTTCGGTAGTTCTCGTAGTCTATTTCCATTAATTTCATAGACTATACTATCTTGTTGATTACTGCAAAATCCTTAATCTTTTTTCTGTGAATATGAAAGTGATTACTATAAACTTATTGAAATAGTAATTTCTTATGGATATACTGTAAAGGTACAACCACTTTGAATGTTACGTTTTAGAGAATGGAAGACTACCATTGAGACCCTAAGTGAAACTCTTCAAATGATTGATTGGTCTTGTACATCATCTAATCCATACAAGTCTACTACAAAGTTCCTTATTCTCCATCCGTAATCTACATGTAATATCTTATTGGTAATCGTCATATATAATCTCTTATTGGTAATCTTAATATGTAATCTCTTATTATAATTTTTATCTTCTATTTTTTGCACCCTTTTTTATTTGATTTTATTTGACGCGACTGAAAAATGCATCATCATCAACATATTCATGGTGGAGTGGCCGTCATTGGGAACAACGCGCGTGGTGAACTTTCCCAGAGTGCACGGCGTGGACACGCGGCAGGCCGAATTCTACTGCTTGGCATTGAGCGTCGAAAAACTGAGCGGAGAGCGTGTGCCCAACTCACTTATAGTCACCGACTTCACTCGAAACTCCCAGTTGTGTCAAACAAGACACCCTATAAAGTACCAGTTGGACGGATGTTTTATTGATGACGACCAAACGGTAAACGTGGGAATATTCCACGAAAAAATGTTGGTGGTCGAAAAACAGTATGCGGAAAAAACAGGCCAGGTACTTGGGTACGAAGACATGGCCAGCCATGCCATCAAAAAGAGGAATCTCTACGAGAAATTGGCTGTTCTCAAGCTTACGGTGTCGTTCAAAGAGTATAGAGGGATTCTCCAGTGTCGGTGCTGGGCAGCAAACCTCGTTGATGCTCACGACGATCTGGAAGAATTGGCCGAATTATATAAGCGTATTGTAGACAACTTGCCTCGTGAGTTCTTTGACAAACTAGGCAATGTTCCGGGAAAACTCATCCCTGTCCGGTACCTTGATCGTATCAAGTCCATCAGTCAGTTCACCCAAGTCCAAAGCACCCAGGACTATCGCACAGCAGCCGTGCTTCATGATCTGATTCCAGCCTCTTCTCAGTCATTAGCTATAGAGTCGTCTCCTCTCTCACAGAAACAGGCGGCAGTCTACTCGCAGAGCTCCAGCGAATATACTAGCGGGAGCGGCTCGGAGTCCGCCCATTTGGCTACTCAGGCAGCACAGGTGGTTGTCAAAAACGAGGTTTCTGATAGTATAATTGCTGATCTGGAGCACCAGGACGACTACGAATCGGACGAGGAATCGAGCCAGCAGCTTCTGTTTGGCCAGGCCGAGCCAGCTGCTCCGCTTTACACCCTTGCCCAGCTCAATGGTTTGGGCCCGGCCTTGGACAACAAGATATACCGTACAAATGTATATATAGTAGGCAGCATACCTTCCGACTGGACCCACGTTTGTGCCAAGCTGTATGTTTTGGAAAAGTCGGGCCAGTGTGCTGCTCTGGACCCGCAGCTCCTCAAACTAGAGCTTTTGGTGACCGACTCGCCACCTAATACCTTCTCTGTTCTTTCGCTGAAAAACAGCCTTACCGTTACCTTTACCGGCCAAGACTTGGCTGATCTCTTTGAAGATATTCCTGTAGAATTGGTTTACGTCTCACTTCAGGAAGCATCGAGTCAGATGGACAAATTGCTTGCCAAAAATGAACTCCAGCCCTTGGAGTTGTTCAAGAAAGAGATCAGCGCAGGGCCCACCGAGAAAGCTACAGTATGGAGTGCTCGTAATTTTAGAATACCTGGATTAGTTAGCTATATAAAGACTCATTGATCTACTGCAGAGTGCATTTGAGATCGAGGTGCGATGGAGCTGGTGCGACTGGCGACTTCCGAGACGATATCCTTGAAGGATTTCATGCTCTCGTCAATGCCTGAAAAGCTTCTGACGATTTGCACCACGGGCCACGGCACAGCACGAAACACCGGGATGAAATTACCGTAGAATGGCAACTTGATTTCTCCCTTGCGGCCAATTGCAATGGCAGAAAACACACTGTTGGCGACGTTGACCGGGTTGAGTTCGGGTGCCAAGAGCGCAAATGGCGTCTTGACTCCCAGAAACATCTTGGTGCGTAGCTGACCAGGACATACTAGTAATGTTTTCACACCTGAGTGGTTCCAGATAGGCGAGCCCAACTCATAGGTGAGCGACTCATGAAGGGCAATCAAGCCTGACTTGGAGGCTCCGTACGCACTCAACCGAGCCGGACTCATGTATCCCAAGACAGAGGCAATGGTGATAATGTAGCCCCGTTTCATGGCGATCATGTCGGGTAAAAAGGCCTTGATGGTGTAGAAACTGGCCAAGAGGTTGGTCTGGATCACCTGTTCCACCTCGTCGTAAGTAAGATCCAATAATGTTTTGCCCTTTGTGATGGCAGCATTATTGATCAAGATAGTAGGAGTTCCAAGCTGCGCAACGATGGCTTTGTGTGCCTCGAACACTTGGTTGCGGTCTCCGACATCACACTCAAAGTACCGAACCCCCTTTACCTTTTCCTCATCAATAGGAACCACCAAATCAAGCACTGCCACTTTCCCGTTCAGGTTTGCGAATTTGAGCACAAGCTCTTTGCCGAGACCAGAACATCCGCCGGTGATGACAATGACGTCTTTAGAAGCCTCGAAGTAGTTTCCAACCAACGCATCGGAAAAGTTGCGAAGAAGTACGTTTGCACGGTAGATAAATGCTCCCATAGTTAAGTAGACAATAAAGTAGATGATAAAAGATTTTTTGCACCCAAACACAAATCGAATTTATGCGAAAGTGCACAATCAGAATAAATAACGAAAAGGTTTTAGTTTCTTTTGATTACTACGCCACTTTAATTGTAGCTACTAAGTGTTTTGATTATATATACTATTTTTTTATATGAACCATTTGGAGCAGAAGTGGTTTAGTACCGTAATATCTGATCAAGAGATGAAGAGACAGAGGAGCCCCAAAAAGTGTAGCTACTTTAAGTGCCCAAAGAACCCAAAGTACCCAAAAGTACCAAAACCAACCCCAAAAAGTCTCAAGTTATCTCTAACATAGTCTTGCACTTCCTTATATTGTTTTACTCGCCTTTTTATATTGATTTTCTTATGTTCTTGTCTAGTTTGTCTATATCGGCACGTGCGCGACACAAAAAAATAACTTTTCACCAGAAAGAAGAATCCAATAGTAAGACTATAGAAGCAAAGATGTTTAAGAACTTACCCAAGTCCAGAATCTTGAAGCAGACCGCGCGTCTCAACAAGATCGCCGGTGCTGACGGCAAAGAAAACGCCTTCAAAATAGACGCCAACAGGTTTTCCACAATCGAGCTTCTCTTGATCCAGAAAAATATTCACGGGCCTTCGGTGGGCTTGAAAAAGTTCTGGAGACACCACTTGCCTACCTTAAAGTTTCACAACGAGGACATCAACTTTGTGATGACCAGAGTAGCTGTCGAGACCAAAGATGACGTAAAGAGATGTCCTGCCAAAGTGGTGATACATGGCCGCAAAGGAGAGAGATTCAGCGTGAACTGTCTTGGGAAACACAGTGATGATATTCTTGGAGAACTAGTCAAGAAAACGGACGCCCAAGCGGTGCCACCCAACCAAATTCCCGTTGTTGGGCGCAGCGACGCAGCATACTAGATCATGTAACTTGTAAATATACGCACATAGAAAATTAGCATTAGTAGTGCACCACAGTCGCAACCTCACTCACCATTATGGCTTTCTCAATATAAGATTCGCACTAAATGAGCATAAAATGATTCGCACTAAATGATCGCACTAAATGATCGCACTAAATGATCGCACTAAATGATCGCATAAAATGATCGCATAAAATGATCGAAAATTCGCGATTATCAACAGAAAATTTATAATTATTACAGACTTGATCAACAAAATAAACAGTCAAAGATTTAGTATATAGTCTTGTACTTAGTCATATAAGATTAGTAAATAGTCATACACTTAGTCATATAGATATAATATATAGTCAGCAAAAACATCCAGTGATTTAAGCGGAACAATATTGGACTCATCATTAAACACTGCTTGGGCGTAGGAAATAGTTCTGTCGTCCAAGTCATAAACAGTATAAGTGGATCTCAAGAACACATCACCCAATATGTCTACTGTGGTATTTGTAGTATCATAGATCGACCATACGAGACAATTGGTTTCGCCTTCTCCAAAAAGAAAATTGGTGTAAGGAATAGAGATGAAGCCATCAGCCAACTCGAAAGTAAAGTTCCTTCCGCCTTGGTCGCAAGGAGCGACCCAGAAAAAACCATCGAAATGAGCTCCTAGATCGCTATAGATTTGGTCAATAATCACGGTAGGAAGACCTGTGGAGGACGTGCCTGAATCTAAAATAACTGGTTTACCAGTGCTCTTGATGGTAGTGCCGTTGGCTGTCTTGATCCCTTTCCAGTCAACTGCTAGATATGGGTATTTTGTAACAGGACTTTTTGCCAAAGTTCCCTCGTATTTTCCATAGTCAATTCCACCAAAAATCACCGTACCAGTATTGGCATCTTCATCGTCAAGGTAAAGAGAGTAAGCATTCTTCGCGATAAATCCTTCTTGTTTCAAAAGTGCAGGGAAGTTGGGGTAAGTATAGTTTGACTGTTTAAGTGCTTTGGGGCTCTCTAGGTCAATGAAACCAATTCCAAAGACACCGGACTCGAACAGGGTAGTATTATTTGCAATAGCGAATTCAAAATTTGGGACAGCGACACCGTCAATATTGATAGTGTCCTTGATGAACCCACCACGGGAATTAGTGCCACCAACGTAAGTAATGTTGAACGGAACGCCAGTATCCACGGCAGTTGCCGAATCGAAAGTGAAACACTTTGTACAATTAGGAAAGTTTGCTGCAATCCACAAGTCCGAACTTCCGGTATCAAGACTAACATCAAAGCTTTCTTTGTAAGAACCGAGTTCAATTGCAACCGTGTACCCAAAAAAGTCAGCTTCGAATGGAGTAGGGAGAGTACCAGATCTCTTCTTAGTACCAGCGTTGAGCTCAGTAACATTGGAGACAGGCGATCCTTTATGGACATCGAAACCAAGCGTAAAAACCCCATCGCCTCTTTTTGCCAAGCTTGGAAGACTCAAGCCGTTTGGCAAGCTTGGAATAGCTAAGCCGTTGGCGAGCATAGCAAGAGCTGTCATGACCATGACATTTTTGGTGAAAAGAGCACAAGAAACCATGGTGATTGGATAGTTAATGGTTGTGGACGGAACTTCAAAAGCTTAAAACTATTTATACCATCTTTACTCCGTTGGCACCTCTGTTGGAAGTAACAAGTCGGAATATTGTAGCTTGTTCAATTATGCCAAAAGCACTCAAATTTTCGCAGCCGTTCGTAAAAAATAAAGTTTGTGCATAAATAATTATTGCGAAAAGTAAGCGAGGCTCTCAGCTAATATCAAGCTTCAATTGAATGAATTTGGCGCAGCAATGGATATTGCCGGTTTCGAGCGTGTCATGTTAGGATAGTTACTCTTTCATTAGTCTAGAGGTATCCTCTCCTAATATTTACTCGTTATTTTACTATTTGTTGAATTCTGATTCTAACTTGGAATGCGCAATAATTACGCAATAACTTTTCAGGCACTCAAACCTTACTTTACTCCTATCGACATATCGCACGGATACGGTAGGCTTGACAAAAATTGGCATGGTGCCGCGAGGATGAACGGGTCTAGAAGTTGCCATATGTAACCGTGAGCGATATGAAATGGTGGAGCTTTCTACACTGAGTGGCTTATTAAAAGCGTTGGGTCTTGGTTTGGGAGGTTTTCCATGCGTATCTTTACAGGTATTCGGAAAAACTCACCTAGTCATTCACCTAATTAAAAAAAATTATAGGGAACCAATTGAATACTCAAGTATATAATGTCAATTTCGATCATGTTTTTCTACTTATGAATGTGTTTTGTACATCAGTTCATATCTAATAGGCTTGATATTCTTGGTCAGATTAAACTAGCCTGAAACTTTTAACTCAGAAGTAATTGAATTACCTTACCCCTCGGAACTGGAAAAGAAAATATTCTCTGCGAGGTTTGGTTGTAGATCAAACAATGCTTCTAAATCGAACAAGATTGGGTCTCTTGGGTCTTTTCACCAACAATCCCCGGCACTTGAAATCATCCGGCGCTCATATTGAAACAATAACCATCCAACACTCAATATCATAAAGCACTCTTAAGCACCTGCACTCTAACCATTCATAGAAATATAATGTCCGTCATTATTACAATTATGTAAACAGAACAATAGAATAACAGAGATTTTCTTACTAACACACTAGTACATTGAGTATGTATAATCAGCAGTACAATCAGCACTTGATAAACTTGTTCTGAGGCATGGCATTAAAATTTCTAAATAACGTAAACTACTTAAATAAACATCTATTAGTGGAAAGTTTAAGTACTCGTTACTTTCCTTGACTGGCCGGGAAAAGTACGATCAAGAATTAATTATACAAGAAGTTATATGATAGACCTCGAGAAAGGAGGCTATAACAGGCCCTGTCAAAGGAGAATTATCGACTAAAATACAAAAAACATCCTAACACTCCGCTTTAATTGAGCACGATGTTAATTCGAATCTTCTTGATCATTTTCTTGGAAGTTGTGATTGATTTCGATTTGTTTTGCATCGACAACTATGAAAAATTTTTCTCTGAGCTCTCAGTCAGCACATTTTGCACCCAATTAGTCAGACTAACTCTGGTTCTGAAAATGCAACATATCAAAGTGTACGGATTACTTTATTGATCAATATGCACTGAGACATGCGCCAAACTTTTAGTTATTCACAAAGAGTATATTATGATGTAGATGATGTATTAATACAATATAGAGTACAAGTATTAGGCTATAGGAACCTGGAAGAGAAAATAATTTAAATGCTAGTGGTGGTAATATAATGGTGGGGAGAGGTAATGTAGTTGTGAGGTACAGAATAATTAGTAGGATTAGGGTGGGATTAGCCTACTTGAGAGATAGTGCTTCCAGTTAATTAATACATCTTTTCTCTGGAGTATCTATGTGCCTTCCAGTAATTAATATTAGTGCTTCCTGTGAGTATATGTTGATGTTTTACAGTTAATATTAATGCTTCTTCTGGAATATTAACTAGTCCAGTGGAGTTAAAGTGCTTTCCAGAATTAATATTATTTATCTCTAATGGAAATTTATTATTAGTCCAGTGGAGTTAATATTGGTGCTTTCAAGTGGAGTATTAACGTTGGTGTTTTACAGTGGTGTATTAAGGCTAGTGTTTTCCTGTGTAATGTTGGCCTTTTCCTGTGTGAGGAACTCTAGAAGTTTATCCTTTCCCTTAATTTCCATCAACCTCTTAATCTCTAAGAGCTCTTCAATCTCAGAGTCCGTCACTGTGTTTTTCTCCTTACTTTCCTCCTTAGTGTTTTCCTTAGTGTTTTCCTTAGTGTTCTCCTTTAATGCTACTTTGACCAACTCGGAAAAATCAAGCTTGGGCTTCTTCAACTGCGCCAAACCGTTCACAGCCTCACGTTCGGTCTCATTGCTCTCGATACGAGCACTGCACTCGTAGTCGCTTATAGAGTCGAGTATACACTTCTTTGCACCTCCCTTCTTAACTTTACCTACGAAATCAAGCACTATCAGCCGCTCGGGAACTCGATATATAAACGAAGTGCCGGCTTCGTGCGACGACAGCAAGCAGATAAGCCGGCTCATTTCGTCCGGTACTTCAGCCGAGACGCCTGTTCTGGTTGCAATACTGTTCTGGAAATAGTCCGGACTGGTAAACTGCGGGTGTTGGTCGATTTCCTCGTCCTCGACGTCTTTGTAGCGTGTGCGCTCCACGTCGGTATACTCGGGGCGGAGCTTTTTGAAGTCTTGCGCCTGGTACTTCATGTACTCCTGGAGATTACGGTTGCTGCCGATATCGGGCTGATCGTCGTACTTGATCAAAATGTTGCTGAGCGAGGCCACCTTGAGGAAATGCGCTTTGAGACTGGGATTGACCACCAAGGCGTCTTTGAAGTTGCGCAACTTGTACTTTGAAAGCTCCTGTTTGCTCAACAGCTCCTCAAATTGCGCCCACGCTTGCTGGAGCACTACATCCGGAAGCAAGCTCTCGATATGGTTGGGACATCTCCACTTGGACCCGATCGTTTTGGGCCCGAACATCGGCTCGCTAAGACAGTCTATATGGTACACTAGAGGACAGTAATCACAGTGAGTAAGCACCCTGTTGTGGAGGCCCAGCTCGCCGCATTTATGGCACAAATACGGGTTATTATTGTCATCGTAGAGCGAGTCGATTTCCAAGGTAGGATCTCGATTATACCCGCTAATTTGGGGCCCAGAAGCGGCTGCTTTCTTGGTAAGAGGCGCCGGTTCTGGTTTCTGGGTGTCGTCGGTGTATTCGCCGTTGGCACCCGTTTTTATGCCTATAAACGTATTATCTCGTAAATAACGAGGAAGCTCGAACTCGGCCGGATTTCTACACTCAGCCTGGTTCAAAAGCTCGCTAAATATACCTACATCGTTCCACTGCACCATCACCGCCGGGTTGCGGAGCGCCAGGCACTCTTTGCAGTACCAGTCGTCTACAGGCACCTCTTCGAGCGGAGGATCGCAGCACGTAAAGTGGAACGATTTGGGACATCCTTCACAGCAGATGAAGATTCCTGAACCTCCACATGACGAGCAGAAGTCCTCATTGTCTCTGGCCGGCCCTGGTTCTACGGGGGGCAGCGGTTTTGTTTTTGTGACGGGGGACAATGCGAGCGTGGTGTTGGGTTTACGCGGCGATATGACCTTTACACGCTTGTGAACACGGTCAAACTCGTACAGCTTGAGGGAGCGAGGCCGCGGAGTCGCGTGCTCTTCTACTTTGGTGTATTTGCGCTTTGGTTTTACGGGGTTTCGAACGGTGCTTTCTTTGGAAAGCTGCTCGGAAAGCTTGGTTTTGAGATTTTTGATGCACTCGGCTTCGATTTCCGCCTCGTCTACACTGGCAGAGCCTTCTCTGGAGTTATTGGTGGTGGAATTGGCGCGGAGTTTGGAGTATTTCGCCGGCCACAACGACTCTTTGCGCACCTTCGCCGACGGCGGTGTTTCGAGCGGAAACCCCGTATACGACGGTTCTGTTGATAGCGACGGTTCTACAAACACCGTGGGCTCTGGTTTCTGGTCTTTGCGCGGTCTTCCCGGCCCTCTTTTGCGCGTTTCGCTGATTACAGGCGACGCACTAAGCACGGGCGCATCCTTTACTATGGCTCTCAATCGTGCTGACGTTCGCTCCGCAGAAGAAGGCGACGGCTCTTTACCCGAATCCACCTTTCCTTTCTTGCCACTGCCCACCGGCCGGCCCGGCTTGCGCTTTGTGGGCGTGGCCGTCGCCGACACGTTTTTGGCCGTCCCGGGCCCAGTTTTGCTCAAATTTGCTGCAGTTTCCGCCACCAGCCCTTTAGACGCTGGAGGTCGGCCTGGTTTCAGTTTGGCCGCCGTATCTGCCTTGGATGTGCGGCTATTAATTTTTGAAGATTTGGCTGGGATTTTGTCCATCGGCGACGAAACGGCCGTTTTGCTCAGTTCTGGCAGAGCCAGTTTGCGGCCACGCCCCGGCCGGGCCCTGCCAGCACCTTTGGCTGCACCAGCTTGTGATTTGGACCGAAGGTTAATTTTTATCACCGTAGATGGTTGGTGGGAGTGGCCGTTCTGGGGGCCGTTCTGGGGGCCAGCGGTATCATTGGCTTCCTTCTTTTCGGGTGTATCGTTGGACAGACGCGATCCCCGCTGCGACACTCCTGACATCTTCAACTCCAACAACTGTATGCGCCTGTGTTGTGTTCCACGGCTACTGTTGTGGAAGTGATGAATAAAATAATTCAGTTGAGTTTCGCGCGAGAATAATGAAATAAATGAAATAAATGGAGAGAGAAGAAAGAGGGAAGAAGGAAGGGAGAGAAGAAGGGGGGAAGGGGGTAAGTAGAGAGGGGTATATAGTGAGCGATATGTAGAGAGGGATATATAGAGAGGGATATATAGGGATATATGTATATATATGTCTCAGTACGTTAGTGTTCATGTAGGTTAGTGTTCATCTATACTTATTCTTCTGAAAATAAGAGTAGCGAGAATAGCAAAGTATTAGCGAGAAATGAGCGCGAGATTGCCAGCAATACATTGGCGAGAATACGATGTAAGTGTGGAATATTATGCAAGTGTAATAGAGTAAATAGTTCTTAGTGAGTACGTTGGATTTCACTGAGTACTTGAATTTTATCTTAGACTTGGTACCTTCTACAGATCGAAGTTTGTTTCAGATAGAGTATGGTTATGTAAGTTATAGTGCATTAATTAACGATACATGATTGGCATTCGCAGTATTGTAATTGCTATTATTGAGTGAGATACTATATTTGCTGGAATGGAAGTAGAATGAGCCTGTAGAGCTGGCACCATTAAGTAGTACTTTTGAATAATTTATAAAGAGCAAAGGTATATCTGCTCAAATGATTAATTTGTCACCTAATTGATCACTAAAAATTAATTGATAACTTAATATTTTGAGATGTAATGTATAGATGTCAGATGATTATTCTACGTGTAGTTAAATATGTAGTTACACTAGTGCTAGTAAGTGGTACTTAAGATACTTGCTTGCTAACATCAGGTAGAGTATTCTGGAAAAAATTTACAATAATGTAAGATGAGTTGTGTCTCATGAATATCCAATCCCTAATCACAAGGTAAATACATATTAATCCTTTTCGATGTAGCTATTAATTTACATGTATAGATTCTTAACAAATGGTTACTATACTTTTTTTAACTCAAAAAATGAAGATTCATCAATAAGATTCTACAATGTATAATCATGAATGATATGGTAGTAATCAAATTTTCGATATGATTGAGAAATTAATTACTTAACATACATTCAGATGAAACTGATTACTGTAAGATTTGTTACCTCTCTCACTTCATACTAAACCATCCAAATTAAGAACATCAGTGCATCGCATTAGATTATTGAACTCATAAATCAGTTCTTTCATATGGGTAATTTGAGAAAAGACTGAATATGTAAAGACAGTGGAGTATGATATTGAAAGGTACCAGAGGTACTAGGACTGCATAAAGAGCCAATTCTGCATCATTGACTGCAAATCCTCGCCATTGCTTGCAATAGCTCTCTATTTAGCTACGATGCTGGTCAACTACGGCCCTATGCCTACATTGGTGCCGTAGCCAGCCTCGTCTATCTCCTACAAGAGCACACCGCTTGCAATAGCTCATGGCTCCACCGAACTATAAATATGTCTTGGTTCTCTCTCCTAAATAGAACTCATTAAGTAGCTTAGCTTTAATTTACTAACTAATGAGTAACGAACCTAACAGATATTTTATAATATATATTATGGAGCAATAGTACGCCTGTCGTTTTTTCTTCAATTATGCATTATCAGCACTGACCTCCAATTTTTGATATCATCTTATTACTTTAGATTCGATAGCAGTACACTTGTTCGTTGGCGGCTTCTCCCAAAAGGCTAGCTCATTACAACAGATAAACGTTACTTATGATTAAAGAATACAAGTAACTGACCATTGGTGGCTACCCCAACTCTTTTAAAATTGGATTATTCTATCCCCAGTTCTGTTCATACCTCAAGATCAAAGCTTTAAGCACTCACTGACATTGATCACCTTCAACATCCAGACTTGAATTTGATCATAACCTTCGACTAAAATATATGAATTGTATAAATAATGAACAAAGAAGCCACTCTCCAACCAAGCCTCTAACATCCTAGCCCTCTAACAGTACTCAACATACAACAGCTTGAAACATCGGGTACCGTTAAGCACTTTTTCATTACTCTTAACATCAGAAAACCTACAAATTAATTAAGTGAATAAAATTCTTATTATGTTCTACTTATGAATCATCAAATGGAACCAAGCACTTTCAGCAGCACTCTGCAATACTACTCACCTAAGCAATTACCCAAGTAACCTAAATATGTAGATAAATATAATTTTGAATAATTTAATAAAAGAATAGCCGTGCATTCTTCATGAATACTCCTCTGTTCCAGACAATTGATTTAAATAGAAGCCCGTCAATTCCTTTAATTCTTTGTCTCTCTCTAGCACTCTTCGTTAAGTAGAAAGACATTTCTAGGCAATTTCAAACGAGACTAAACGAATTGAAGTATTATAATTAAAAGAATTCAAGCACTCTAAGAACAAGCACTCCACCATAAAAACTTATTCGCAAAGACTAAGCACTCTGAAATATAGCACACAATAAGAATTCGACCATCACCCTTCAACCACAAATCTTAAATATAAACTTAATTTTATTATTATATAGTGCATTAAAACCATCAGAGTAGCAAGCACTCAGCACTGCTCGGCACTCATCCAGAGCCAAATAATACAGAGAAGATTCTTTAGTTGATTATAGATTTTATACAAGAAATGATTAAATCAAGATCATGATGAACAAGAATTTTGGAACGCAGACAACAAAAATTGATAAGATAAAGTGAAGGTATTTGAAAATGACAGTGAAAAGTCTTGAAAATCGACGTAGTGTGAGAGTGTGAAAAGTCCTAATACTTAAGAAGCTACGAATAATTAGGGAATATAATGAAATATATTTTACTATATGAATTCATGAAAAATCATCAAAAGCCTTACACAGTACTCATCAGAACATAAGGAACATAAAGAACATAAGAACATAAAAAACATAAAGAAAATAAAAACATCCAGATTAATTCTTCTTCTTCATTTAAATTCTTTTTCTTTTCAGTTCTTCTTCTTCTTTAGTTCTTCTTTAGTTCTTTTTCATCTTTACTTCTCTAATTCTTCTTCTTTTCAACCTTTAATGGCTCTTCCAACAACTTCAAGATCTCTTCATCAGAAATCTTCTTCTCAGTCTTGTACAAACCAGCCTCAAAAACTGGACTGGTGTACTTGACAATACCGTTCTTGGTGATGCCAAAAGTGGTAAAGAACTCAGCAATATACTCACCCTCTTTTTCAGTCATAATGGTATATGGCAAGACGACATTGTGGTTGATGGACTCAACCAAACCGGACCTGGCCTTTTTGGGATCTTCCAACGTTCTGACGTTGAATGCAAACGGACCGCTCGAGTTTTTGCGCGCCTCGCCCAAAACCTTGTGGCTCAACTTCATTTTGAGCGCATACGAGTTGCCTGTCAACTTGTAGACAGAGGTTTTGTGGACAGAAGGCTTGACTTTGCCATCGGCAGAGGTGGAAATCAAGATATCCAACCCGTACACCTCGTTTTCTTCAAACCTAACGGTGTCCATCTGGTCCTTGTTCTGCTTGGAAGGATTCAAAATGATCTCTTTGGGCCCGTACAAAACGTTTCTTTCTTGGTTGTGACTCAACATACTCTCCACAGGAGTGGTTTCAAACTCACTGGCCACCTTAGCTACAATGTTGGTGACGTCCCAGTTTTTTTTGTTGGGCTTGAAAGTTCTCAATGCGGCCTCCGAAGCCAACCACGCCGAGTGCATCAAGTCGGCTTTTTTGCCTTCAATTGGCGTTTCTGCGCTCTGCCCTACAACCACAGTGTCGGCGACCACGGCAGGGAACCCGTCGAGCTGAACTCCCAACATAATGTTGACCACATCGCCGTTTTTCAAGGTGATATTGCCCGAATCGTCCTTGTCAACTGGAGCCAAATGGCCGGGGATTTCGTTGGGATTGACACACGTAGGAATGGCAAACCCTTTTGGGGTTTTGCTAGCTTTTTTGGAGCTGTAGATCTTGGATAACTCTTCGTTCAAAAGCTCGTCTCCTTTTAACGAAAGCTCAAGCGTGGTGGAGCCATCGACCACGAGCTTCTTGAGCTGCGCAATCACTCGGTTGGAGATTTCTCCTCCGGTCTTGTACTTGGAGACAACGTCGGAATTGGCAATGGTGTAGTCGGGGGCTATGGTTAGTACTAGAGAAACCTCAAAAACTAGCAAAAATTACACACTTTTGGACATATTTATCGATATCTTCTTGCTCTTGTCGTCGACGCTTTCTTTATAGATGCGGTCACGTGACTGAAAAATACGTCAACCCGCACGTGACTGCCCCACAAGCATAACCAGATACTGATAAGCTGAAGGAAGGGTTAATAGTGGGGAGATGGTCAACTACATTGTGTGCCTCGCGCACTTCTGCGAGCTCCACGGCCCGTCGGTCATAGTCTGCACCCAGGTGGCCCCCAAAGCCAGCAAATCCGAGCATATTCTCTCGTCCAACTCCAAGCTCCAGACGTGCTCGTCATGCAAGCTCCAGCTCCCCAACGATGCCATCAGTTTGGTTACGGGAAACGACCCTGTCTTTATATCCACAAGCTACCCATCGTCTCAAAAAAGGTACACTATCCTTACAAAACTAGTAATGAAGTCGTTATCGGTAGAAACTACTGCCGATAGTACCAAACCGATGTTCTACGGAGATCTATTGAATGGATACTGTATCAACAAAATCATAAAAATCAAAGACTTTAATGCTAGAGGATCAGAAAGAAAGTACTCGCTAATGGTTATTTGCGATTCCGAGTCGGATTTGCTCAGAAACTGGGACGTAATTGCCATGTACTTTGATGAAATCATCAGCCTTCTACATCATAAAGTAGAAGCTACTATAGAGGAGAACTTGGCAAAGAAAGAGTCGCTGAAGAGTAGTGCTATGTTGGACAACGAGAGGTACTTAAGGAGAAGCATGATTAAGCCAAAGAGTTTGGTGGAATTGACCAACGATAAGCAGATTTTTGTAAGGTTCCATTTATGGGGAATCGAATTACTAAAGGATATACTAAAGTAGCCCAAGATTAAACACGGCGAAATTAGCCCAAAATTATTCACGATAAATATCCCACAAGATCACACACAGTCCACAATTAACTCCAAAATTAAACACAGTAGTAGAGACCAAATAATAGTGTTATCACTACTATTATTTAGTATTATCACTCTATTCCTTATGGTTTCCCTACTCAAGAGTAATATTTATGACACATTTCAGTCATATATTGTTTGAAATACTATTATGAATTGAAATAGGCTGGAGCTATTTTAGTCTTTTCATAAGTCAATATAAATAGTGAGCATCGACTCAATTCAGTGGTATAATAACACAAACTGTTCTTGTGGTTTTTATTAATTAGGAGGTTTTTTCCAGTTTATTAATTTAAAGACGAATAATGTTGATTACAGAATATTTGTGATGGCTTATAAAAAATTTAAGAATTTTTGCCATGTGTCGTCTGGGTCTTATTATTGTACTAGTTTCTACGATATGATTCAAAACTTGGCATTTAAAAGTCTCAAATTATGGGGTACACTGATCATCTAATTTTCTCAGCTAGTCTATCGTAGTTTTATCACCAGTGCTAGATAGTATCTCTACTGATGATCTTGGTGTTCTAACTGAGTTGCCAAAGAAGTCTCATACTGATTATCTTAGTACCTCCTGATTATCTTATTATTATTATCAATACTAATTTAAATGGGTTTTTCGATAATTTAGTACTGAGAAAAGAACTATCTCTTAAAAAACTTCTTCCTTTTCCTAATTCGTAATTCATTTTCTGACTTCACTACAAAGAGATGCTACAAATGGTTAGATTAAAAAAAACTCTGCAACCCTTTAACTTTACCACCATTTCTTTGCATTAGACTAATGTAATTTTAGGTGTTACTAGATTTATTTGCATGCTAAGATGTTGACTATATAAGCGTGGCTGCAAATTTCTTTATTACTATTTATTTATTTGATTCAAATTTGTATCAACGGTACAGCAAACTATTATAGGGATATGATAATTCTATCAAAAGAGTTCAAATTCCGAACACTAACAATAAAAAACAGACTCATTGATTAATCAAATAAAGGGTATTCAATGCATCAAATTGCATCAGAGCTTTTATTAGTACATTATTGGTGAATATGAATTGGATCCAGTAGTGATGGGTCTTCCAAACAGAGAAAATATCACTATTAGTAAATTGCTGATGATATTGACTTGTGTTTGGTCCTTAATAATGGTGAGCATGTTTGAAGAATTCATACAGATTTGACAAGTGGGGCCACGTACGTCTAAATGAACAATTGAGAATTGAAGTAGAGAGTTGGCTAATTAGACTGTTGCAAGATATCTCAGAATTTGTGAAGCAAAATAATAAAGAAATCTAGGAATGTCTCAAAATTATGTTACACTGTTAATTAGAAACGTAGATCAGAATTCGCCTCGACCATGATCAATTAGTCTATTCTCTAAATGGCAATGATTTGAAGTACCAATAGCTTTTTGCTAAACTAATTCAAGTAAGTTATTCTAATTAGATAAAGTAGAATTACTGAAAAGGTGATATTATCTTGAATATTTCTTTATTATAGGACAAGAAACAAACAAGCGGCTTTTACGTAAAGGTAAGCAGTAGTGTTGCTTCTGGATTGTTCTTTTATCTCGAATCGCTGAATTATAATCGATACTGGACTGGATTCAATAACGTCAGTCTAAAACAATAAATACTTTCCAATCTTTCTTGTATACGTTTAGAGAGATTCATCAATGAGAAAAGAAGTATTGTATGACAATCGCCCGGAATATAGTCAAGCAAATCTATATTTTGACTAACTGACACTCTGTATATCATAAACTATTTTCTCTTATACTAACCTTCGGCTCTATTAAATCGAGACACGCTTTAAAACACAAGTCCGATACGTCTATTAGAATTTGTGAGTACGATAGTTATCAATATTCTTGAACTATGTCTTTTAGATAAGGAAATTTCAAATGCAAGTTCAATGGACTTGCCTTTCAATTCATATATTAGTTTGAGACAATATTATGCCTCTTCACCAACTACACTAAGACTACTAATTAATACTTTGAGAAATTCCATAAAGATATGACTTGAACCTTTAGTCAAGTCTTTTCATTCTCAAAGGGCAAGAATTTGACTTAACTAACCTTATTTAAGATGTTCTAGCTATTCACTCATTTTCGTAAATAATTATGTTCTACTTAAGTACTAGCTGAATTAAGTATTCACTTTAAGTTTTCTTTGGTGATTTATGTCTGAAAGCTCTTTTCTTCTCCACTGGTTTATGATCCACGGATCAATTCTAAAGGGTGGGTACTCCTCTATCTCGCCAAACATTTTATACGTATGCTCACGGTGCCATTTAGTATACTCTCCAGTAGTACTATACTCCATCAACGTCTCTCTCTCTTTGCAATTCTTCCCGGTAGCATCATTCTTACAAACGTTACTGGGAACCCACAAACCAAGCACGGGCCTGAAAGTATGCCTTGCGTGCTGCCTGCTATATAGACCGTGGGAATATTCACGCTTCAATATACCTCGATATTCCTGTGGAACGTACGCCCTTGCTCCTTCAAACAAGGTTGGTTTTAGCTCATTTAAATCCCCGTACGTATAAAAATGGAGATTACGACAATGATACAATTGGTTCAGCTCCAAAAGCTTCTCTTGGACTTGCTCTAATTGTGATTGAAGCTCTTGTGGTGCTACTGTCAGAGAATCTTTTTTGTCAAGGTACAGCGGATCCAAGACCTGATTGAATTCTTTCGACACACGATGGCTCAAAAGCAGTTTATCGAGCCGTTTTGTTGAAGAAACAGCGGTGATATCTACGTAGAAACCAGTAGAAGTGTCGATAAAACGGGCATCAATAACATTCATGCCGTTACCTCTTTCTCTACTGAAGAAACTGGGCCCCACATCGACCAAGTACAGACCTATCCCGAGATTATAGTCGTGATCGTGTAGATCCACCACTAGAGTTTGGTTATATCTAGCTAGGATTAAAAGCGATTTCATGGTCAATTGGACGTCGATATCCAGATCCCAAGGAAGGCTCATGCCGTTCCAGTACCATCCCAATAAAGTGCCGTGGGCTAGCCAGGTTTGGAGACCAATTGAGTTAGCAAAACGAAGCCAAGCTCTTGAAAGCCGGTGGATGATGGCTTTTCTTTCGTAGTCAGTATAATCCAAAGTTTGAAAGAAACGCCAGTCAAAATGGTGCCCACGCTTGTCTTTTGTAACGAGAGCTTCGTGGAAGTATTTAGGGTAATTATCAGAGGAGAAAGGGTCTAACGACTCGATATTTTGAAGAAGAGTTTTGTCTAGAGTGTTGTCTTGTGCCTTTTCCATTAGTTGGGAGTAGTACAGGTCTAGATCAAAGTCAAAGTCCAGCTCCAGAAGCAGAAGAAAAGGATTAGTAGAGGAGATTTTTCTAAATATTTCTTTATCAGCACCAGAATTATCCAGAGGACTCAACAAGTCCAATGCTTCGTTCAAAAGCGAGGTACTTTCGTAAATAGAAAGGTTTTGCAATATATGAATTTCGGCGCCAGAATAGAGAGGAACTACTAGAGTGGAATTGGCGGACCCCACGCCTAAAAGAGCCAATCTATGAGGCACAGGCATGGCGGATAAGTAGCAGGAAGCCAAAATAGCTCTATTTTTCTGCGATAAAGGCTTTTCTACGGGCGCACCAGAGCACAAATCCCGGCTATTTGCGTCAAAATCACCAGCAAAAGAGCTCCTTACAAGCCAGGAGGACCAATTGAACGGCAACTGAAGGTCTGGGGCTATTTTCTGGTGGCTAACTACGGTATTTGTGATGTTATTGAGAAGCCAGGCTAGAACTAGTCTAGGATCATCGCGACCGTAAGACATGGATATATCGAGGTAGGTGGCTTTGGATCGAAAGAGGCTGGCATCGGCAGTAGAGACCTTGTCTGCGACATTTAAGTGGTTTCGAGTATAGTACGGTATGGCGTTTGCAACAATCACTATCAAAAGGGTTATCAAGGGTTTGCGCAAATAGCCGAAAATGCGAACGAGCCGTCCAGCGACGAAGTTTAAGGAAGTGAGCATCAATGCGAACAAACATCAACGAACAATCAACAATCAACAGTGCGACCAACAGCGGCAGGTTTGCAACAATTGCACAAGAAGTAAAGGAAAAGTTGCAGATGCGAAGAGAAGAGAAAAGAGAAAAGAGAAAAAACGAGAAGAGAGCTGAGAATAGAAATGGAAGCATCAGAGAGAATAGTATGGATAGTATAGATTGTCTATGGTAGATCAGTTAGATCATTAGATCATAGTGGAGAACAGTGTAGACAGTGTATGCATCGAGTATTTACTAGGTAGATTACGTTAGATCATGTATAGAAGGGTACAATTGACATATCACAGATAGCTCAGGTGCAGATTACAAATGTTCACATACAGTACGATTGAGTAAGATCAGAGGATAGCGTATAGTCACAAAGATTATAGATTATAGAGAGTTCACATAACTACTCGACAGAATTGATGAGAAGTATGATTTAGGATAGATTACTTGTGCAACTCACAAACTTGTTCATACAAAGATGTCTAGTTCACAGTACAATTCACAACAAAGATTACAGATAGAGAATATGAGTTCGTAGCAACAATTCATCTAGTCAGCTAGTAATGGTTTCAGCTCTTGTATTTAAATAGTTATATATAGTTTTTATTAGTTTTTAGTTTTTATTAGTTTTCATATTATTGACGGTTTTTACAATTTTCTTACAATTATTCTAATCACTTGAGCAATTCTTCCAACTTTCCCTTTTGGTGAAGAGCTTGCAAGTCGCTGTTGCCTCCGATGTGTTTGCCGTTTATAAACACATTGGGAACAGTGGTCTGGCCGGTGATCTCCTTCAAACCTCTTTGGATCTCTGAACCGTTGCTCACTTTATCGAGCTCCGAAACGTATGGCTTCTGGCCAAGAGTGCTCAACAAGTTTTTGGTCTGGGTGCAGAAGGGACAGAAAGATTTCGAAAAAACAACGATTTTGTTGGAAGATATGATGTTTCTGAGCTCGGCGATCATCTCGGGGGTCGGTGGGGGTGGGAACAAGTACGATTTGATGGCGGCGAACATGCTTGATGAAGAAGTGTTGAGTTGAATTATTCATCAAGCTCACGTGCGGTGTGCAGGAATAGAGTAGTTCAGAGTCAGTGTAGAGCGTTGTAGTTAGTTTTGATTAGAGAGGTTAGTCTTGATTAAAAAATGTTGTACTGATCTATAGTTGTACTAGTAGTACTTCGTGAGAGAGCCTTATATGTTTGCAGGAACTTATCAGGGTCTTACTCTTCTAGTCTCCTACGCTGTGTACATATTTGTCTCGCATATTTTCTAAGGCTTTTGTGTCACCTATGAAATTTGCACCCAAAGACAGCAATAGCCCTATTTTCTACTCTACTCTATACTCTGATCTGATATCTACTCTTTTCTATCTATAGCTCAACCAGCTAGTCTACAGCATATCTCGGCTTTTATCGAGTAATATACTTTTTCCGAATATTTATTGGTTCTCTATCTACTTCTCTAATAGAAAGCACATACTTGCTGGTACTCCAATACCTCACTCACCTTGATAACTTCGATATCAGCACCATTAACATCATGCTCACCCGCTTCCAAAGACTCCAAAGAATTTAACGTATTGTTGGACTCCATTGGCTTAATCTCTGCTTCCTGAGTCCCCACGGTTATATGCAAATGCTTGTTGATATACGGAACTTCCACCACTCCGTTGTCACCATACACCTTCTTGACATCCACCGTAGCACAAATCAACTTACCTTTGCTAATAACTACATTGGTAACCTCGATATCGGCCTTGAACGGAAGCAGCTGTCTGGTCTCCTTCAGCTCGGCCGGCTCTTTGGGACCAAGAATCAGCACCAACTGGTTCCACTTGACTCGATTCTCTTCGCTGGTCTTGCGGGACATTACATGGCCAAGAGTTACGTGGAATTTGGGCTGTACGCGTCCCTTCTCCTGGAGCTTGACATATTCACTGTTGTTTGCCAATTTCTTGTCAAGAAGCAGACGGAACCTCGAGTCGATTTCTATACCATAGTATGCTGGTTTACGTGGTTTAGGGCTAGCGGGACCCATGTTTTTGGTATAGGATGATTTGTATGCAAGGGCCTTTTCGAAAGCCTCGGCAAACTGGTTGTCGCTGGGAATTTCTGGCATTAACTCAGGATACTTGGCATGGAGCTGGCTACAGATACGTTTGGCATTATTGAGAGACGAGTCCGAGTGGTTGAGCTCAAGATTGATCACAAGATCAAAGTCTGAGTCGGGTTTTTTGGTGGCATCCACCGGCTGGAACCGTGCAATGAACCCTTTCATCACCCTCTCTGCCAATTGAGAGTTGGACTCCAGCTTGATCGACTGGTGGTTATCGCCTCTCTTTTTGGTTCTACTGTACGTTATGTCCCACCAGTCCTTTTCAGACAACTGGGGGTCCACAAAGTTTACACATATATACTTGAAATGGATATTGGTGTCGTGGTACTTCTCGATATGCTTGTCCATATCGGCAAGAAGCTGCTTTCTTTCACGGTACTCGGCGTTGTTTCTATCGGCAAGAACCACCGGAGCATCCACCAACGCCTTTACACACTGCTCGGCCAACTTTACCTTGGAGTTACGGCTGATATTGTCATTCTGCACATGTTCCCACGACGGAAAAAGGTGCTTCAAGGTCTGGAAAACGGTGGTTTTGCCGCAAGAAATGGTGGCTACAGGCACTAAAACGTACTTAACTACTTCATCAGAGTCGTCTACCTTTAATTTCTCCATGCTTTCCTGCAACAGATCGATATTGAGCAAGTTGATCCCGTTGGTTTCGCCAATATGCTCGAGAAAAAGCTTTCTTACTTTGATTATATCGTGGCCCTGGCGGAAATTCTCGGCCAATTGAGGCTGTTCCTTGAAGAGAGCTTGTACAAATGCCAAGTACTGTTTGGTGATGTGCTTATTTTGCTTGGGTTTTATGGAGACGGCCGGTTTTCCCGCAAGAAGCGAGCGAGTGACTTCACGAAACTGGCGATACAAGAGGTAAGGCTGCTCGAATTTGAACTTGAAGAAGAAATCGTGGCCGTTTCGTTGCGTCCTTATCACAAACCCTTCCACTTCTCTTCCGTTGTACGTTCCTGTCTCGGTACAGCCGTCCATAAACTCAAAAAGATCGCGAACGGTGTCGTACCGAAGGGAGTCTACGCTTTTAAAGCCCCATTCTTTGGCAAACTTCGTCACTTCCTCAATAGCTACCGTCTTGAACTCTACAGTATTATAGTTTAGGCCGTGTAGGTACAATCCTGCGGCGCTTTTGTCGTACTCAAGCACATGCTCTTCAAAAGAGTCGTCGCAGAGTTCGGCCACTGCCGTCAAATTGTGCTTGTTTAAAAACAAGGCAAGCTCACGAGGGGTTCTACCGATACTAGAGAGTTGTTTGGTTACTTGCGATTCGCCCTCGGCGGCGTGGTTCGTGGTCAAATCGGCCCGAGGCCCCGTCGAGTGCTTCGAGCATACTACTAAATCTCCACTAGAAAGGCCCCCAATAAGGATAATGCACCCGTTTTCTTTAAGGGTGACATCGTACGGACCGGTAGTGTCCCTGAGAAGAGCGTCACGCTTGGTGGACGCAACCTCGCCTACATTAAAGAACTTGTCGTAGCCTCGCACTACGATCTGGTTATCGTTAATAGTGAAAAGTCCCCTAGCATCGATGGGCAACACCACTTTCGGAGCCTTGCCGTAATCCCACTCGTTGAACTTCCAGCTATCGATCTTTTGTTCGGTATTTGTAATGGTGTTGGTGAATCTTTTGCACCTTCCTTCTTTCTTAAGGCCAGTGGCCGCGATGAGCTCAGAACAGAGTGATTCAATTCTAGATTGCGGGTCTGCTACACGGGGAATATTCATGATAGCGTACTTAGTTTCTAGTTAATGACTCGAATGTATGTCTTTTATAGTAAATATGTAACAGGTTTTGTAGGTGACCTAATGACTCACACTCCACCTTCAGGCCGTCTATACTACCGAGAGCTACAGGCGGAAGCACGCAGAAAAAAAATAACCTAGCGAGAAAAGTGGAAAAATACTGAGAGACGTTAAAGAATAATGGTGGAAAAATACTGAGAATCGCGGTAATGTGAAGAAAAGGGTGGTAAAAACGAGGAAAGTCTTGTGAGTGAAAATGGTAGTAGTATAAGTTAGTGATAGATTGAGATAGTGTTTAGTGTTTGTTAGATAATGTTTGTTAGTGCTAGTAAAACCAAGTATTAGTGATTGTGATTTCCTGTGGAGTAGAAAACCGCGACAGAAAATCACCTATCCACCAAACGCCTAAACAACTCGCGAAATATAAGTGCGAACCAAACTGTGAATTCTCTGCGAACATCGTGCGAACCAAGCGTGCGAACTAACCAAATCAATTGACCCATCACGATCGGTCGCACTAAACTTTTTTACTGTTGATTAGTCATTCGCGTTGAACAAATATGTCCTTCAAAGTCGACGTAGACGAGGCAGACGTCGCGGTGCTTAACCAGAATCTTGCCAGGTCCAAAGAATTGTTCACCTCCATTTCAACATCACTAACCAAGATCGCCAGCAAATCCACCAATGCTTCCAACAACATCAAGCCCATCCTCAAGGACGTGAACAAGCTCTACGAAAGCAAGCGACAGGTCGAAAACGGGCTTCGTTTGCTCAGCGAGGTCAACGAAACCGCCGCGTTGATCCACAAGCACGAAGACGTATTGAACAATCCTATAGAACTGATTGGCTTGAGGAGGTTTATCGACACCCTCGGCAAAAGTAGGGCTCTTTTGGCCACTGTAAGATCAAAGTATAAGCAATTCACGGGGATCTCAATCAATTTCGAGACCCTTATCGACAAATCGGAGATCAAACTCCAGACGTATTTCCAGGGCCTTACGAACCAGCCCGCAGCCAAGATCATGGAAAACTCCATGAAAACAGACGATATCGCCACGATTTTCCGGTACTTCTCCAAGGATTCGGGCCATATCAGCAAGATCTACGCCAGATCGAGGCTGATGTTACTTGTAGACAAGATGAAGCCGCTCCAGCAGGCGGTGTTCACTGTATCCGAGCGCAATATTCCGTACGAAAGAGGCACCAATGGGATCAACCGGTTCAATAACGAGCTTATTAAGAGCATCAAGCAAGAAATCGAGCTTTTGGAGGCCCTCAAAGTGCTGCCGGCCGAGTTCGCCAACCCTTTGTGTGAACGAGTAATTGTAGATTTGTATACTCACGACGTAATAGGCTATTTCAACAAGTTCTTTTCCACTTCTACCGCCATAGTTACCCACGACATTCTCATGCTAGAAGTGACGGAGAATTTGATCCATTTCCAGCAGTTTCTCGACAACTTTGGGCTCAAATACAAGGAGTTCACCAACTCCGTAAACCTCTATGTGACCAAAAACTCGGTCATATTCAAGGAATACTTTAAGCTCATTGAAGCCAAGTTCCTGGCGGTGCCAAACATTAACGATACCAATATTCCTCAGATTACGGTGGACTTGATATCTCGTATAAGAAAAGCCAGCGAGTTCTCTAAAGCGCTTCTTAGGCTCATTGAGGGCTACAACTTGGGCGACTGGTTGCTGATCAAGCCGCCTGTCAAGTTTGTAACCGTGTACACTTCCGTAGTGCCCAATACCACCAACGACTCGAGCCCGCAGTTCTTGCTCAGCTCGTTCTTTTCCGATATTTTGGACTCTATCATGATCAATATCGAGATCGGCTTGAAAAGCAATACCGAAACCAATATCCGTAAATCGACGCAAGGGTTCTATCTTATCAAGAATCTTGTTATGATCGAAACCATCATCAACAGATCTTCTACGTTGTACGAGAAGTTGGGTAGTTTGGGTATGGAGCGTTTGAACAAGCTTAAGAACAGGTTCTTGAAGATATTCTTGGACGACTGGAATTATGCTTCGTATATAATTATTAGAGATATGACCAGTATAGCCACCAATAATGCCCACAGCGGAGGTGTTTCGTCAGGAAGCACTGGAGGTGGCAGTGGCCAGCACCTTAGTAGTAAAGAAAAGGAGCAGGTCAAAGAATTGTTCAAGACATTCAACGAGTCGTTTGAGGAGGCAATCGGTAATTATGAAAGGTACAATATCACTGATACAAACTTGAGGACGTTTTTGGGTAACGAAGTCAAGAAGTTGATTATCAATGCATACTTTAAGTTGTACGATAAGTATGGTAACAGTGACTTTACAAAGAACAGACAGAAGTATGTGAAGTACGACAAGCAGCTGTTTGAAAAGCTTTTAAACGATAAGTTATAAAGTTGACAAATCAACTAGTATTTTAAATTACACAAACAACTGTCTTGAGACATTTATATGATAAGTTATTAAAAGACTTATAGTATCTATTCATTAACACAATTAATTAATGGGTAAATGAGCACGAAGTTATTTCTGTTGGCAATTGTGCTTTAAAAGCAGCTGTTCGAGAGCTTGACTATAAAGCCACAAGGATTAGCTGTATCTTGTCATAACAACTGAGAGACTACTACAATGCATAAAAATTGACTCCATTAACAAAGATAGAGTAAACATTCTAGTTAGTTTTTGATCAGATCCACTTTCCATAAATTTGGACGGATAATTATAGATGATTTATCGTGTAAATCAGCAACCCATAAAACTGTTTGGATTTCATTTGTTTGGGCTTGTTGAATAAGCCAAGTCAAACAACTTCGCAGTCAGTGAAATTGTATTGTCTCAAGTGTCTGAAAACACTTGCTTCATTGCTTTAAGCCAAGTCAAATGAATTGAGCTACAGCAATCCATATACCGCATTATAGGCGTAATTTCAAGTAAATTTAGTTCTTTTTATCATCAGCGTTTCGTAGCATGACTTTTAAGTCTGGAGCTACCATAAACTTATCCTGGCTGTAAGCATTGAAGTCTAGAAGCTCAGGGTGACATCAGCATAGCGCTTGTTTTGTGTTCCGTTACAGGTATCCGTATTTGTTTTGGATAATGTCTTACAATAGCTGAGATTGACAGTTTTGGCTATATAGGTCAGAATCGGGTTGACAGATATAGGCAATAAGCTAGTTACGATGCCCCCCAAGAATAATCTCGACTTGTTGAAACATTCTTGTGTACATGGGGTAAAGAGATGTAAGGCAGATTAGTGCACCCTTGTAAGAGACAATAGATAAAACATGACCAGATCAAAAGCCAGACTACTATGCGCGATGTGCTAAAGTGATCCAAATTGGTGCGTTTGACAGCATAAAATGGTTTGACGTTCTTGACTTAAGCTTAAATAAACCTGCCTTGGCAGAAACCCGGATTTGCATTCAATTCTTTTTTGACACGGCATTTAAGAAAAGCTTGTGTTACCAGGAAATTAGAGTTTAATAGTTGTAGGTTGGCAGAAATGCTAGATTGTCGCCTTGACAGAGCGGCCCCGATTGGGTTCCTGTACCTATCAGCACTTGCGGACTTGGATGTGTCTTAGCTTGGCCAAGCGCAATTGCTGGTGGCTTCTCGTGAGCACAGACGTAATATTCCTGGTATGACAGATGTCAAATTAAGTCTCGTAACGCTATTTGTGCCTACTTTTTTTCCTTCCTACGCCAAGTCTGCGCGCAGAGAACTAACGTGCCAAATCGCAGGGACTATTCGGCTTCATTACGGAGATCCCCGAGAAAAAAAAATCAATCTAGAGGTCTTGTAATAGCTTGGTTCTCGCAACCATTGCATGGTTGCATTGAAATTTAGTCTGGGTGTGCGGACAAGCCCGATGTGTGCGGTGCGGGGGACCGCTAGGACAATAGCCCAAATAGCAACGTCACAGTGGTGGGTAGCATTGCTGGTACTATTAAGCCCTTGTTGGGCATTTGATGCTTTGCTCGCATTGGTATGACCTAGTTGTTTTGATGTTCCCGGATATACGTCTGGCCCCGTGAAAAGTCGGGTTTAGGCGATAATTTCAAATTATCTCCGTCCACGATTAGCTACAATATCCGCACAATAATTGTACTAGCGACTGCGCGCGACTAAGATACGAATTATTTCCGCTTACAACTTTCTTCAGGGCGTCAATGTGCGGGAAAAAAAAAATTATAGAAGGAATATGTGTCAAATAGAAGGATATGGAATATAGACGCGAGAGACTTGGCACAATTACGATACATGGGCCCATCCATCAAAAAACAAAATTCGGGTCAAGTTGCTTGGCCCTTACAAGCTGCCGTACATGTCGACCTTACAGCTGGGCTACATGATGAGCTCGCCAGAGCAAGAGGGTGGTGCTCTCCTTGGGTCTAATTTTTATTTTTTCGTATTTGAGTTGACGCAGGTATATGCAATTTTAATGTTAAATTCCGTCCTCCTTTCCGCTTCGATTCCTAACTAGTACCAAGTTTCATCTGATTTTGTGGCCATCCGCCCGCTAGGGATAATGATGATAGCTGACAGATTTGATCGACTAGCACCAAGACCTTATGCTTGATTCGAGCCCGTTCTTGTGTGGCTTAAAATGCCAATAACGCAACGGGTGGCGGTATACGAATTGTGACCCACAGCAATACTTGATATACAATCATATAACTAAATTATTTACTCTTATTGATTGATTAGTCAGTTACACTACTCGTTCATTGCTTCAGTTTTACTTTAGCCTCACTTCAAATTTGCTTCAGTGTAAGTGTGTCTTCAATCGCCAGGACTGATGACTGCGCCCATTTTCTTAGCATCCCAAAAGTTCGTAAGCCCCAGCTATATGCAGGCGATGCCTAAACACACTAACGAAAATCAATAAAATATCCCACTCATCGTGCATAAAAGGATACATATGAATCTCGATCTTTTTTTTTTGACTTGACATTTCTGTTTGGTTTTATAAAATATTTTTCCGTCAATAAGTAGACGGCACAATTTTGTAAAAATATACCCTAACGACAACAACGACGGAAATAGATAGTTACATCGAAGGGTTTGGATACATTCCTCCTTGGGTTTCATAAATCCTACAGATTATTGTCTACATTAAGGAGTTGCCTCCACGTAGATTGTCAAGGGTGCTCGATCAAAACCCATGACCCCCCTCTTTTCGGGATAATCTCATGTTCTGTTGTTTATCTCCAGAGTGTCAGCATTGCCAACTGCACCGAAAAAAACCACGACATACTGTCGGTTAGTCCATACAGCTGCGCGTACTTTTATTCCGGTGGAACTGTAACAGAAAAATGTCCGACAACATGGCGTTCTTGACATAACAATTGGCCTGTGGGTGTAGCTTTTTCTTAGCGTGGTACCAAACGGCGCCCCAATCTAAAGTGATAATAGACTTCAATTTATCAATCACTTTAATTTAGAGTTTTGTTTTTCTGGGTGAGTCATTCCAACGGCGTAATGTGCCATGATTTTCTCACTTTTCTTGACGCTCCGCTGTTTTTTGGTTTTTTCTTGAGCAGTCAACTTTTTTTCGTACAAGCAAGAGCTTCGTAACACGCTCAACCCTTTAGAGGCCTTGTCAAACCAATGTGGTAATTGCACGAGTACTCCTTCGCACCGAAATGCCTTTCAAGATCCAGCATGTGGTTGTAGTCTGGCACGAAATTAAGCTTCCGCCTGCCCCCCGTCCCCCACAAAGCACACCCCCCTATATTCTCTTGGTAGTATTACACATTCTTGTTTCTTGACACATACGAATTGAGTGCATACAAGCCTCTTTTTTTTCTTGACTTTTTTTTTGTTCTTGGAAATTAGGCTCTTATTTTGTAACAATCAAAAAAATTATTTTTTAAGAATCGGGGAATCAGACATGATTAAACACATATCATCTTTTGATTTTAAAATATTTCTCAAAACGGAGTTACAAGATTAGCCCAGAAATACTTCAAACCGTTAAAAAAACGGGCCCACATATAAAAAGACATGATCTGCCCACTTTAATTTACAGCATTTATTGTAGTCTCGAATTACACTTCTATAGCTTAACATGTCGAACAGAAACAAGATCAATTTGCCTCCTATTTCGGACATATTACTTAATCACTTACCAACTCCTGTCGATGGCCCCGCAAGAATCCCTGGCATAATGGCAGCCAATTCTGTCAACCACGCCAGACCTGTTCAGGGCCCTCCTGTATTGCCGCCATTGTCGCGCCAAAATAGTCACTTGCCGCAGCCGGTGCCTCCACCCCCATCGCAACTGCAGCAAGACTACAACTACTATAACTACTACTACGGCGACCAACCTCCTCAAGTCCAATACCCACAACCACAATACTTTGGTGGCGCTTCCGCACCATACGCGGGTCAATACTATGCTCACCAATATCCTCCCCGTCCCGTCGCATACAGCACGCCCAGCGTAACCAGCCAGCCGGCCGGATCCACCACCAATTCATCTCCGGCCGCGTCGTCTCATTTATTAAACAGATCTCCCTTATCACACAATGCATCGCCCGTTTATCCAAACGACTCCACTCCTCCTCCATTGATGTTGAGACACTCCTACAAGTCGCCAGCCGTCAAGGGCGTGTCGCCAAGCGACGATGACAACGACGATGACGAGGCGTCTAACGACTCGGACTCGGCCAACTCGTCGCAGTTGGCGCGCGGTAACTCCAAGAGAAAGACAAGAAACAACTTGCCCAAGGAAACCACCTACATACTTCTCAAGTGGTTGAACGACCACTTGAACCATCCATATCCCAACTCTTTTGAGAAGAATCAATTGATGGTCTCTACAGGTTTGAACCAGCAACAATTGAGCAATTGGTTCATCAATGCCAGAAGAAGAAAGATCAAGAGCTTGAAGGAACAGAGACGCTTGAACTTGGTGTAGTTCGGCATTACGAGTTTCTTTATGAGTTTCAATTCTTGGTATTATTATTTTATTTTTTGGGTGGTCAGGATACATATCTATGGGATATTTAATACAATGCATATTTAAAGCACAATTAAGTCATACTGTAAACTGTAGTTGGCGCCATATGTGTGGTGGTGTTGCTCACTTTTTCGGGCTATGTGTCAGTTTTTCGGAAAACTCGTATGGTGAAAGCTAAGAAATTGTGACGTTAGGAAAAAAAAAAAGTATATGAGCCCGAGAACGTGCGAGCTAATAATATTTTTCTTTGGTGCAGGTGACATTTCCAGTGAGGGCGAGGAATTGGAGCCTGTGGGAGCGGAAAAGAAAGAATAATAGTAGATGCGATACATGCAGGGAGAATGTCGAAACATCGGAAATTGCCGTCACTACCAAATGTTATGACAGTTGAATGACACGGCCTCGATTGTTGTGACCAAGACGAAACAATTAGAGCACACTAAGTGTGAACCGTATATGCGGTTGTCGCCGTGATCCTCAATTATAGTCCATTGATCGAAAAGAAAAGAAAGCTGGCCCCACTGCAATATACTAACCGTTCAAGGGCTCTATCATCAAGGTGCTGCCGCTTGTCCGGCTAAATGCAATCAGATTATTTGCTTGGAAATAGACTGAATATTCTAGGTCAATACATATTTTTAACACTGGTAAACAATCTGCTTGCCAAAGATTCGTAAATGTAACAAGCAAAAAAAACCTGGGGCAACTATTTGGAGTGAGAGTGCGAAAAAGAAACAGAAACAATCGAGGTATGAAGCAACAGTGTATAGAGATAAGGCACAATTAGTGTCGGTCTTGACACCAATACTTGACACAAGCGAGTACCAAAAGAGGTCACCAATGAGTGTTTGGAGGGGTCTCTATTCTGGCGCCAGACATAGAACGCTGTAAAGATGAGACACGGGGATGAGACGGAGAACCTGTCAATTTCACCATACACGCCAACCTATTTGGAAGGGTGAAAGTTCTTGGGCACAATTCTTCGATGATAGTAGGCTAAGGATTTTAACTTCTGAAACTTGAATAATATACCCAATGCAGCCAGGTATCCTGAGTCACTACATAATAACGGAATTTTCATGTACCTTGGAGGTGGAGTTAAGTGTCTAGAGAACTTTTTTTCTTGGCCCCAAGCCCTAAATCAGGAACATGGGGCATTAAAAATAAAATGC
Organism: Suhomyces xylopsoci; assembly: GCA_030568675.1. Classification (NCBI taxonomy): domain Eukaryota; kingdom Fungi; phylum Ascomycota; class Pichiomycetes; order Serinales; family Debaryomycetaceae; genus Suhomyces; species Suhomyces xylopsoci. Next base: position 415,946 of record JAJMGM010000006.1, read on the forward strand.
TTGTCAAAATTATTACTAAGCGGCTAGCGGATATAAGAAGACAAAACAGCGGTTCCCGTAGATAGCTGGCAACTGGAGCCTCCGGGGGTTTTGTGACACACAGCTCTAACTGGGGGCGTATCGGAAATTTCCTTCAGCACGAGATAATCGATGACTATTACCCTTAAGCCTCCTTGCCGAAAATGGATATTTTCTGATTATGGTTATCCATACATCAATTAGATTTTTGTGATTACAAGAATTTGACATCTCGCAAGAAAATGTCAATCCCGGTAAGAAAGACCCCTGTCCAGCAAACAAAATCATTGGCACCTGGACTGCATACAGCCCGTGGTCATGCATGTAGAGCGGGTTTATTTGACTAGGCTAAATGCATTTACGAACATTCGGAGTGGCTTTCCCCATGACAAAGAAAATCTGATTTCGGAAACCTTGCCTGACATACATCAATACTTGCTAGGCTAAAGCTCTAACTTAAAAAATCAGACGTAGAGAAAAAGGAGAATAATCAAATGTAACGTCCTGTCGGGCATTCTGAGCGGTACTCCATTCTCAGATGATAACTGAATTTATTTTTTAGTGGCCCAATCGTATCTGGCTAAAATAAAAAAAATTATTGTCACGTCTCGCCGACTGTTTGAGTCAGAATGATGTTTTCGCCGGCTGACGTTACGCAAAACAAAAATTAAGACGGGGCATATACGTAGACATCGTATGTGATTGTGATGGAGCGAAATCAGGGGCAAATGAAACTGCCAGGCTGAGACATGTCCAAGAAAATGTATACATGCAACTACTTTAAAGTGTTATAGGCAACGGTACAGCAAACAATTACCCCATAGCCTTGAAAAGTGTATTTGGACAACAATTGACGAATATCATGGCACAATTTTATCCCTCTACAAATCGACATGGTTATACAAAGATCTTGTTGCATGGTACCAACAATCGATATATCGGTTTGGAGTGGGACCCCTACGACCGCGGTATATACAGGTCTGCACATGCATCTAAGAAAAATAATTCCTCAGATAATGTGTTGGGCGTTTTATTGTGTACCTGTCATAATATGGCTCGTAATCAACAACTCCGAAGAGTTTTCTGGAATTTTAGGTTTTACAGAAATTGAAAATCACTGGATATTGAATGTAGGGATAGCTTCCACTTCTAAGCTTTCAACTTTATTCTTCCAGGCTGTTAAGCACGTGTGAGGCGAGCCTAGACAAGGTTGGATTTAGGGCGGAAATAGAGTTGCAATTGACGCCTGGGGCCGTGCACAGCCTCGCCATCTAAATTGGAGGGCGGATCTTATTTTTTCGAGATAAGGAAAATGGATAAATTAACTAATAGCGGGCAGTGCCACATCAATTATAAATTAATCGCGTCAAGATAAGTCCAATTGTTGTAGCTACAGACTTTTATTTAGATGGTCCGTAATGATCCTGTGTTGTTCCTGCTCTTTGTTGGTTTCCATGTGAGAGCTGGGATGTCACCTGAGGATCTGCAAAATTGGGAAACATCATATATCCAACAAAAACTCCACAATAACTACACTACACCATGGTTAGTATGACTGTCTCCTGTTGTATGAGTCTAGGATGTTCCCCACTCCATCATTCGTCTATAGGGCCAAATAGTGACACAAAGACCCCGGGCTGTGTGCAGTATGTAACCGTCTATATGCAGTATATTTACCAGTATGAGAAAACACGTCCGTCAGATCAAGACTAACAGCACCAACCATGGTATCTGTATCGGAAGCGCTTGTATCGGTGCTGGACTTGATCTTATCGTCGATTGACGACCTCAATAAGGTTGAATACAACAAGAAAGGAAGAAAATACCGTTTTGTCAACAATACGTTTCAGAGAATCAGAGAAGAAGACAAGCACTTGATCATCTATCCCGAAAATCTTGAGCTCAACTTGTCGATAATTTCATCGTACTTCATTTTATGTAACATTAATGGAGGCGAAATTTTAACCAAATTTCCCGACTTTTGTCTTTCCATAATAGGAGTCGCGCAACAATTGGAACAGAATCGCTGGTACGAGGAGGAGAACTCGTCGGTGATCCACTACAAAAATTCCAAGTATAATCCGCTTCCCGTAAAAGACATAGCATTGGAATATGCATTTGTAGAACACAAGATCGAAGATCGCCATATCCAAATGGGTCTAAACTTGATGATCTGCTCCAAGCTTAACTTTCTCCATACGGACCACCATATTGGAACCAAGTTGGAAGGCTACTATATGAAGCATTTCATCAACGAGTACTTTGGCCCCGAGGCTTTGGTATCGCCTGACGTGTTGGTAGCCCTCAAGAGTTTTGTGCATTGGGGGAATATAAAGGGTATTTTGTATAAGTTGGACGTACCAGATGTGAAGGTATCGCCCGAATTAGTAGAAAACTTTTCCAAGTTCCCTGATCCTGCTCCTGAATTGAAACTTAGTGTATATGACAGATACCCTAGCGGGACTTCCAAGTACTCGTTGATTCGTAAATCTATTGATATTTTGGGTGACTGGAAGTACTCGAAATTGATTCCGTATCCCAAATCCCGAGGAGAAGAGCTGAATTCAGCTTCGCCTTCGACCTCCACATTCGAAGAACTGGGAGAGTCTGTAGAAAGCTCTCCAGATGTATATGACTTGAACTGGCTCTACGAGCTTTGTCACAACATAGAGAAAAACCCCATCAAGTACCACCTCAGATCATCCACCAAGTCACTCTGTGATGATCCTATCAATTTGACTGAGTTGTCAAACAAATACAGTAAACACATCAAGAGCTTGCTCACTTTAATTTCATTTATCATCAATATATTCAAAGACACAGGCGGAGAGTTCTTATTGCAAAACTCCAAAATCCCCCAATTGACCGAGGCGTTGATTGAAAAGAACAAAACCTACTACGAGAAGTTGGTCAAGATCAATGAAGCCATTGAAAACTACGAGGAAAAGGGTTGGGATTCGGACGATATTGTGTTGAGGTTGGAAAACGGCGAAAATGCAAATGACCAATCGTTTTTTGACACCGTGATGTCCATGAGAGAGAAGTATATAGATGACTATGAGTAGTACATAGAGACTTTACATAGAGACATTACAAAGAGACAGTACAAGAGACGCTACAAAGAGACATTGCATAGTGAAGTATAGAGAGAAAGTAGACCAGTGCGGAGCTGAAAAATACATCAAAATTTTCGCAGCCATACGTGCATAAGAGGGGAGGAAAATAAATTGATTTCGATATTAACATACCAAGATCAGCATACGAGAAAAGCATACGAGAATCAACATACGAGAATGAACATACCTCAGTTCATATCCCAACATTCGTTGCTCAAGTAACGGGCCTTTTGAACTGACCTATCAGAACCAGTTACGGCATATCGTAACCAGACTCCGCGTCGACACGCTTTCTGGAGTGCATGTGATAATTGCTGGAGCAGCCCGTAAATTATTAGCTGGCACCGTGGTGGATAACCACACGATCTACGGCAACACTGGAACTTGTACGATACGACCAGATTCGAAGGTGGCTTAAACCTCTCCGTGGCACCAAACCAACACCCTGAGCCAGGCAATGAACAATTGACACCGTTGACACCATTGACACCAGCTGCGCACGTGCACCACGCAGATCTTCCACCGCAGAAGTCATGCGGCCCCGAGCACGTTGGCTTCCAGAATTGACCCGGTCCGCCGTAATTATTCGGTGATACTGATAAGTTAAATTACCTATACCCACCTTTTCTCTCATTAGTTACCTCCCTGCTATACCATAGTTCGACTTCACCAACTCTCTTGTACCAAGTAGCTTGCCTTATTCGTTCGTTGTTTTTCGCAGTCTGACTGCCCCACTATTCTCACACCACCTTCCAATTATTTTTTCACCCTCCGGATTATCATACACTGGATGCACCAAACTCTACAGTATTCTACATATATTGCCGTAACTACTCTGTGATAATGTCAGTATTCAAGTCCTCCTCGGCACTATCCAATCCACATCCCATCCTCACCCAAAACGCCAGGTCTTTTTCTGTATTCTCCCACTCTCTACTTCTTCCTCGCATCGTATATTAGCTATATAAACTTGAGAACCCCACTAAATTTTTTTTGGTACCGCAAAATGTTTACAAAGTTTGGCAGACAGCCGAGTTCAGAGAAGATATTGACTGAAAGTCTCAACAAGGATGTAGGTTCAGACAAAGATGTGGCGTCTGTATACCACAAGTCCTCGCTCGAAGAATCCACCGACGAAGATATGGTCGAGTTGGACGGAAGCGATTTCGTCTTGCGGGAAAAGATGAAGTTGATCAACGACGCCATAGACGAAATCGGATTCACATGGTACCATCTCAAGCTCTTTTTTCTTAACGGTATGGGCTATGCTACCGATACGCAGCTCACGTTCTTGGAAAGTAACGTAAGAACCTTTGTCAACTATCAGTTTGGCTACAGATTCGCAGTGTCCAACGAAACGTATGCTGGCGGCATGATTTTGGGCGCGCTTTTCTGGGGGTTCTCGGCAGATTTGATCGGAAGAAAGTTGGCTTTCAACATTTCGCTCCTCTTGTCTGCGGTCTTCACCATTCTTACAGGTGCCATGGGCACCTTTGCTACGTACTGTTTGTTTGTATTGTTACTAGCCTTTGCTGCGGGAGGCAATCTTGTGTTAGATACCTGTGTATTTCTAGAATTCTTGCCCCACAAAGATCAGTGGTTGCTCACTTTTTTCGCGTTTTTCTGGGGAATTGGCCAGACGGTTTCGGTCGCATTGGCCTACGCTTTCTTGCCAAACAACTCGTGTTCGGGCTACGACGATTGTCCTTCTCACAAGAACAAGGGCTGGAGATACGTCTACTATACCAACGGATGTATTGTATTGGCTTTGGCTATCTTGAGATTGACCGTGGTGCGCCTCAAGGAAACCCCCAAGTTCTTGGTTGCGAACAATCGTGACGCAGAAGCAGTTGAGATCTTGCACGATATTGCGAAAAAGTACAACAGACAGTGCTCGCTCACTTTAGAAGATTTGGAAGCGTGCGGCACCATTGTGTCCAATGAAGATTACCGTAAAAGACTCAACATCAAGGGCACATTCCAGTTGGCATTTCTGCATTGCAAGATCTTGTTTGCCAACAAGAAATCCGCGCGCTCGACCATTCTCTTGTTTATTTCATGGCTCTTTTTGGGCATCTCTTACCCTCTTTACTCGTCTTTCTTGCCTGTATACTTGGCCACTAGAGGTGCCAATATCAGTGCTGATACTGTAGGTGGAGTGTATCGTGATAACTTGATCAGTAACGCTAGTTCTACGGGTGGTCCCATCATTGCCGGGGCCTTACTATACTTTGTCCCTCGCTTGGGCAGAAGAGGGGTATTGTTTATTGGAGGCATCAGCACCATGGCTTTGCTATTTGGATATACCCAGATCAAAACCCGGACGCAGAACGTGGCCTTATCGTCATGTGTCTACGTGACTTTGTATATTTACTACGGAGTGATTTACGCCTACACACCCGAAGTTATGCCCTCGGCAGCAAGAGCAACTGGCAATTGTCTCTGTCTAGTCTGCACCAGAATAGCCACTGCCATGGTTCCAATCATTGCATGGTACAGTAACACGTCCTCTTCAGTTCCTATTTGGATCTGTGGTGCGTTTGTGGGGGTGATTGGCGCCATCGCATTGGCGCTTCCCTTCGAGCCCAGTAAGACCAGAGTGGTTTAGCATCTTTAGTTCTCGTATATTTTATAAAACTACTTATTTTATAGATCAATCGATATTAGATCTAATCGTCCTAGGAGTCTTATGTCACATAGTTGGTAGTAGTTGACAACTGGCTTGGCAAACATAGGGTAGATGGGTTAGGAAACTTGAAATAGCCCACACCTAATATAATATTCCCAAAACGGATTTTAAAGGAAAATGTGGCATACCACATATTCTACTATAAACAGGCTGCAGACTCCTTTCTAACAAACTCAAACAAGTTGTAAATACACACAAGCCTGAGATAACATTACTGGTAGAATAACACCATAACAACAAGGTATATCTTCTCGTTGGCAGTTCAATACACATTTCATATTTTTATAATTTGATTATTTTCTATTTTATCTATTCTAGTTTGCTTTTAAACAGTACATTCTTACAGGAAACAACTCTTTTGGAAGTCCCTTTTGAACATCACTGGCGATAAGCTTGAAGCCGGCTGCAATAAATAATTGTCTGAACTTTGCATCAGTGCGGGTCACAGAACTATCGGTCGGATCAAAGATATCTTCATCTGGAGCAATGTTTTCCTTGACTATCATGGTTCCAATCCCGTTCTCAATCAAAGCCTCTCTACATCTGATCCAAAAGTTCACGAGCTCATGATCAGGCAACTGTCCTACACACCATTGACACCATATCAACCAGTATTTTTTGGATCCAGCGTTCCAATCCTGCATCCCTATATCGTAGATATCGCCCAACTTGCCCTTGGCAGCTACTTGTGCCAATTCCTGGGACATTTGTTGGACAAACGGCTTGACAGGCTCGAGCAAATCGCAACGTTCGCTGATTTTCCACAAAAAGTCTCTGGTGATTCTGCCGATTCCAGCTCCCATATCGATGGTGAGCTTGGAATATTCGGGCGGACACACCATTCTGCTCTGGAGCTTACGTATAAATGTCAGTGATCCGATGATATCTGCTTTGGGCACGGCAGTTTGCTCACCAAAACCGCCAAGAACTCCGTCAACTGACGCCGGAACTGAGCTCCAGTAGTCTATAGCATCGTTGTAGTTGATCTGTGAGTCGGCAATAGCGTCACTTTGGACAATATCGTCCAAATTCTTAGCAGGCATCTTGTGTTGGATGGAGATGAGATGCGCACAGAAAATCATAAAGTACACTGAAATCATAGCGAAAAGTATACAGGAAACAACAACACTACTCCACAGGAAAACATTTGCGTCGATTCACTAAGTCTCTCAAACTACCCGAATCGCCTTCTCCGTCTACCACCAACTTTTACTAACTCTAACTAACTACGTAAATTGGTTGTATCTACACTATCTCTAACAAACTTCTTCGTATTAAAAATACATTTTTTAGAGAATGTGCGAAATTTTTGTAATTGTACAACAACTTTATTGCTGCAAAGAGACATGTTTCATTGTCCAAAACAACAAAAAGTAAAAATGTGTTTTTAAACTTGTCATATAAAAGAGACACTACCAGTGCTAAGTGCTCATTCAAGACTGTAGAGAAATAGGGAAAGTAGGGATTATACCTGGTACTCAATTTTAATGGGCATTGTATAGATATTTATTGCATTGATAACTGATTAAGTGATAAGGGTGAGTGTGTAGTGTTGTAAGCATTTAATGCCGCTTGGGCAATCAGAATGGTGTTTGCTTCGTAATCATACACAGAATAGAAGCTTCTCAAAATAATATCACCCAATATAATTGTAGCAATGTCCAGCGGAAGAATGAATATAGGAGACCATTTTCCGTTGGGACTCTGCTGCAAAAAGTTGGTGTAAGGAACTTTGATTGTACTAGAGTCAAACTAAAACTCAAAGTAGGTAGTAGCCCATGCTTCGTCATAATTGATAATATCTTAATTAGCGTCATATGGTGCGAAGATAGCCTCAATCTTTGCAGCAACTGCCGTAGGTAATAAAGCAGCGGTGGAGCCACTGTCAAGAGCAGCGGGTTTATTAACGGTATAAGAAGTACCGTCAGCATACTTGATTCCTTTCCAGTTAATGGCAGCGGCCCAACTGTCAATCGGGTAGGTAACCAAGTCTCCCACGTATTTAGCATGGTCGATACCCCCAAAGAGAACCACACCATTTGTTATATCTTGCTGCTGGTTAGCTATAGTTTCTTCTTCGTTTTCCAAATAGAGCGAAAAGGCAGGCTTACTGATAAAACCGTTTTCTACCAAAGACCACGGGAAGTTCTTGTAACTTGGAGCTGCCTCAGCTGAAATCGGACCAATTCCAAAAATCGACAAAGAACTGTTAGAGACCCCAAGTGTGACGTTTGGAACAGTGAAACCACCGACTTCAACTGTATCAGTGTACAATTCGAAGTTATTACCCCAATCTTCACCTTTTACATGTAAGTCTTTGGAGGTCGTAGAGTTGGCAGGGTCATATAATTGGCTATCAAGAAGCAAGTCAGCACTTCTGGTGTCAATCACGACTTGAATAACCAGCTGTTGACTGCCAATAGTGACATCGGTAATGTAATAAGATTCTGCATTATTGGTGATGGGAACACTAACGTCTCCTCTCGTACTAAAGTTGCCCTTTGAGCCAGGACTCTTGACTCTTTTAAATGGTAGTTTAAAGATTCCTTTGGTGGACTGATTAGTGAGGCTTGGAATGGACAAAGAAGAGGCGAATTGCCACCAATGTTGCTAAAGAGATAGCTTTGGAAATAAAACTCATTGTTGTAGTACAGAATTAACAGAATCCGCGGGATCTACGTCTATTAATAATGTGAATACTGTGAAGAAATAGTCTTTGTGGCTCTGCAACTTTCCGAAGCCACGGCTAGCCAAAACACATTTGAGGGGCTTGGTCTACAATTAACGAAAACATGCTCCAATACTTTGGATAGGACCTATTGATCTGTCATTCAATTGACTGCAAAATTGTGACAGCTGCCGTGCGTCAATGAGAAAGTTTGACACATTTATGCATAACGTCCTCAGTGTGCGAAGAAAAAACGAGTGGTGGGGGACGTTATGGAGTTCATGAAAAGTAGTGTATTTATGGGTATCGGTAAGATGTAGCTCCACATTACGCAAACTCCCAAAAGGGCCGAGATAATTATTGCGAGAAGTTATTTTTCCGGAGCTGTCAAAAAGAACTTTGTTCCTGTGCTAGCACGAAGGATATTACAATGTCACAGTGCAAAAACTGTGGCCCAGTCAACTTTTGCCAATTAAGTACTAAGAGTTCGTCAAGTATGTACTATCTTTACAAATAAACAAGCCTTATTGTCTTTAGATATGCCTTCTATGTATTTCACACTATTTTAGAATGGCAAACATTTTCACGAGAAATGTTCCCCTGAGAACAAAAGGGAAAAACTGCCGATAAGAAAGTTTTTTTGGATAGCGCACATGATTACAGTGATACACCACCAAATATAATCTCTGAATGAGCGTAACTCTCTACAGTTCCCATAGCTATTTATTGTGCATACTAATGAATCTTCTTGGCGAGTCCAAGCTGAACCCTCGGGTTCCTCGAGCATGGTATTTCGCAGCCATTCTCCTCCCACGACCTCTCCTTACAATTGTCCCTGCCTCGCTAACGCACGGCACAAAAGCTTAAATCCTCACTAGTTTTTACGCAGCAGATAACAACCACCATGAGTAGCACAATATTACCACCTCCGTCGCGTTCTCACTAATTAAAGTCTCACCACGACCCATTCCGCACCGCACTCAAATTTATTGCCCAAAATATTCAGTTACTCACATTCTAACCTGTTCCTCTCGCTCCTAAAAAGTCTCGCTACTTTTTACACTGCGAATAACTCTGGTAGTATTAATGTAGTCCCGTAACGTACCTACACACCATCACTGTAACACCTGTACACTTAACTTCTCCTCTCCGCTTCCACCTCTCCGCTTCCACCTCTCGTCTCCACTTCTACTACCACCCTACTACCCACACCCTCCTCTATCACATCCATTACAACTCTTGATCTTCGCGCACCCACTTCCCCAAATCGGCACTAAAAATGCTCATCGTAATTTTATCAAATAAATCTACATTTCTACTAAACGGTAATGCCCAGCTCCATATAGAATGATCTTGATAGATGACATCAAATACTCGTGCATGGAGTGTATCCGGGGCCACCGGTCCTCGCTGTGCCAGCACCACACACGCCCGTTGCTCCAGGTCCGATCCAAGGGCCGCCCCAATGTGCACGCTAACGGCAACCCAAATCACCGTATTGCGGTTTTTGCAGAAGAAATTGCTAGTGACACCACCGAAAAGAACGATGCAAACGGTTATCCTCGCTCAAAATGTAAAAGAGGACCGGTTATTATCTTGAAATCTTCGCCGAAACAGGTGATTGACTTGATTAGTGGGAAGATTGTGGGGCCCTACGACGATAAAATGGATAGCACCGACCCTAATTCGAGGCCCCCACCGCCCATAATCCATAGCGACAGCTTTATCAACACATCTACGTGTTGTACGACCAACGGTGTCACCAAAAAAGTGTCGAAATCGTGTGGGTGCTGCACCAACAAGAGTAAGAAGACCTTCAACAAATCGAGCATACTAAAGAAATACTTGTCGAAACACTTACAGGACAAGGATTCGAGCACAAATGAGCCATTTGCTCCGCAAAAAACCGTAGAAAACCCCACATTTACGCCCAAAATGTCCAAAATCAAGCCTGAAACGTCGACTGAGCCGGCCCAGTCCAAGATTTTCAATGTAGTTTCTGTGCCGTCGTGCTCCATTCCAGGCTCTTGTGCTTGTGACGACGATTGTACATGTGACGGCTGCGTAATTCACGGTAACTCGTCCATGAACGATATTTCCAAACTCATTCCCAACTTTTATTCCATGGATAATGACGTGAACTCTCTAGAATCTAACCTAGTATTCAATTCTGTACCGACTTATCCATCTAAACCGCCGCAAATCCAGCTTGTCTCACAATCGGCGCCATACCAGGAACCTCTCGAACAGAAGCTTCAGCCGTTCGATGCCACTACTTTTTTTACTGATATGGTTGGCGAACAAAATGAAAACGTATCTTCTTCTACAGAAACAGACTCTCCTACCTCCGGCACCTGTACTTGTCCTGACGATGCGTGCGACTGTACCAACTGCGAGTCCCATGGAATAATCAATGGGTATAAGCTCGACGACTTTTTCAATTCACACATTGATTCTCGTCTTTTCTCGGTCCTTCAGGATATACCTAAAGAAAAGGAATTGAAGCTTGAGGAGAAAATAGAGAGGAGCTGCTGCAGCAAGACAACCCTGTAAATAGAATAAAATAGATACTTTGGGACTAATTAAACTCAAACTGTACATTATCTGAAATGGCCAAAAAAAAAAACTACATGAATAATAAATAATTGGAAAATTCATTAAGTTAATGAATTTGCAAAATTCAATAATAAATACTTAGATTGGAACGATATTGGACTCATGCTTAAACACTGCTTGGGCATAGGAAATAGTTTTGTCGTCCAAGTCGTGGACAACGTAGGCTCCTCTCAAGAAAATATCACCCAAAATATCAACTTTGTACGCCGAAGTATCAAAGAGATCCAAAAGGAAACAGTCAGTTCCGGCCATGGGAGAAATAAAATTTTGGTAAGGAACACTGATAGTACCGTCAGCCAACTCGAAAGTAAAGTTCTTTCCTCCTTGGTCACAGGGAGAAAATAAGAAAAGCCCATCGTCATCAACATTTAACTCTGCGTAGATTTGTTCAATAATTTCTGGAGGGAATCCAGAAGAGGTGGTACCTGAGTCCAAAACGATTGGTTTGCCGGAACCCTGGACGTAACTTCCGTTAGCGGTCTGGATACCTTTCCAGCCAATCGATTGGTATTTTAACAAGGCGACAGGACTTTCTGCCAAGTTTCCCTCGTATTTGGCATGGTCGATTCCACCAAAGATAACCGAGCCGCTCGTAGCAGCTGGATTGTCAAGGTAAAGCGAGTAAGCGTTTTTTGCAATAATACCTTCTTGTTTCAAAAGAGCAGGGAAATTAGTATAAGTATAGTTTGAGGCATTATGTGACATAGCCTCTCGGCCATTATAACTAATTCCGAACACACCGCTATTTTGAACAGAACTCTCATTTGCAATCGCAAATTCAAAATTATCGACAGTGACACCATCAATCGTGATAACATCCGTGACAAGCTCACCAAGGGTAGAAGTAGTATCAGCGAACGTAATATTGAACAGGTGGCCGGTGTCTTTGAAAGAAGTTGAAGTTTCGGGATTGAAAGAACCGTGACTTTTACATGTTGCACAATTAGCATTAACTTCTGGAACCCATAAGTCCGAACTTCCGGTATCAAGGCTAGCTTTGAGTGGCTGCTGATCAGAACCAAGCGTAAAGTTGAACAAGTATACTACCCCAGTATTACTAAATGGATTGGGAAGTATAGTAGTTCTTTTCAGAATATGATCTGCTTCCGGGTACTTGGCGAGACCTGAAACCCCAGGTGAGACAGTTGAGTTTCTGACAACATCGAAATCAAGCTTCAAAACACCGTCGGTTCTTTTTGTCAAGTCTGGAACAGTTAAGCCGTTGGCGAGCATGGCAAGAGCTGACATGACCATGACATTTTGGGTGAAAAGAGCACAAGAAACCATAATAGATTGTGTGAGTTGATAATTATGGGCCGTATAATCGGGACTATGGCAGCTATTTATATTCCATAGGCACTCAACTATCGGAAAGCTGTAACTCGGTCGATCACGTCAATATCTTTTTCGCAGCCGTTCGCTAAATTATTTTTCTGCATCATAATTATTGCGAAATAATTTTCCGAGCCTCAAGTAGTTTAAGTTTCAATGAATGATTTTGAGCTATAGCAACAACAGATGTATCAATGTAGCTCAACAGAGTCTTGACATAGACCATACATTACCACTATCCCTTCATACCTCTGCATCCCTTCTTCCTCGTAACTTTACTGTACTAATTGTTTGACTTCTGACATGCAATGCGCGAATCTCGCAATAACTTTTCGTCAAGTGGCTTATCAATATTCTTATCGCAGATGGTCGGTAGACATGCCGAGAATTGACAGCGCCGTGAGGTGAACGGATACAAAACTGCCACACAAAAAACTGGTGGCTTTTGAGTGCTTGTTCAAATTGAAAATAATGATTCTGTTTTTAAATAAAACAAAAGTATAGTGGTGCGTTAGTTGGAGTTTATTGGAGAGCTTGTTGCATTAAGGAGACAATGAGACCTTAATTAGGGACATTGCCGAGGCTTATGCTACATAAAAGCCCGTGGAAGAATATCCTCCAATAGGTAAGTCCTACATTGAAGTGCAGGTTCGGATGGGCAAGACGAAAAAAGGGAGAACAATTTTGAGTATATCTTTTACATACTCAGGGTATTAGCTTGATACTATTTAGACAATCAGGATAGCTTAGTTTGCGTACTTCTTCGTAGAGAATTCAAGGGCGTAAATATCCCCGCCTGGATCCGACAAGAAATATGATATCAGCAAACTAGATGAGATTTAGTATGCATCCATATTAGCTATTATCTTTACCTTTTGAATGAGAAAGGCCCGTAATGATTTATATCACTTAGCTCATATTAGATTATTATCATGAAGATTGACCTAACGATATTCTGAAACAGCTAATTGAAGAAAAAGTAATGAGTTCGTACTTAGATTAATAACCTAATTGTGACTCAATAAAATTAAAAGATTTGGTAAACTGTGGACATACAATCCCGCTGAGTATTAGGGCGAAAGAGTACAAGAGAAAATATTTAAAAAATCGACGATAAGTGAAGTGTAAAAATGAGACGAAGTGTAATGTTTTTGGAAAGAACTTGGGAACGAAGGGTAAGAGCTTGGATACTTTGTCAGTTACAGGCAAGATTACAAAGAGCTGAATAGTCAACGATATTATATTTGACCTTGATCATATAATAAGAGTAAAGATGAGGTTGTTGGATATGATTGAAACTGATCACAAAAAACTTGTAGAACGGTGCAGGGCCTGTAGAATATGAGAGCCACATCAAATCTTAGCAAAAGAGCTCGCCCGGCTTGCAAGAAATAATGAATCAATACTATTACAGTTACACCTACACTTACAATTGCTCTTTCTTACTCTCAACCTTGTTCTGTCCTCTTCTGTTCTGTTTTTGGGGCCTCCAGTTTTCGCAGCCATTTTTGCGTGCGCGCACCAACCTTCACTGAAAACTGAAAAACTCAACGTCAAACATTTATCAACAATTATCAACCAGGGAAGCAGTCGAGCACGATGTCTGAACCTGCTATTGATATCTCGTTCTACCTAGGCGAACAGGCCAAAGAGTCCATCGGCAACTTGGACGTGCCGCTCAACAACGGCCAGATCGTCAGTATCAATCTCAGCGATGAATTGCCCGACGACCCCAACGAGCTCATATCGTTTTTGGAGGGCGAAAACTGTGCCAAAAAATACTGGATAAGCATAGCTACCGCGTATACCAACCTTGGCAAGTTGAACGAGGCGCTTAGTATCATCAACCATGCGCTTTCCCTTGCCCAATTTACCGAAGACGACAAGATCTCGTTCCAGTCGTACTTGGTGTGGCTCTATTTCAAGTTCATATCGGCTGGAATTGACAAGGAAAACTACTTGAACAAGGCCAGCAGCGAGATCTCGCGCTTGTCGCAGATCGAATCGTCCAACAACACCTCCAATATCTTATCCCAAGCCATATTGTTCTTGTTCAAAGACAGACAAGACAAAGCGTTGGATATCTTTGATAAACTCTTGCGTATCGATCCTAATAACTGCTTTGCCTTGTTGGGCAAGGCCCAGATCGTGTTGCGCAAACTGAAACACTACTCCAATGCCTTGAAGTTGTACCAACAAGTGCTTGTGTTGAACCCATTGATGAAACCAGATCCGCGTATTGGGATCGGATTGTGTTTTTGGGGCCTTAAGGATTATGCCATGGCCTTGGAAGCGTGGAATAGAGCTTTGGACATCGATCCCACCAATATCAAGGTCAAAATCTTGCTTCTTTTGGCCAAATTCAACTCGACTTTTAAGAACTCGTTGAGCGACGACGAGTTCTTAGACAACTACAAGGCTTGTATTGACGAGGTGGCCAACTTGTACCGTGAAAACCCCGACGATTCGGTGATATTGCTTGGATTGGCTTCGTTCTACTACACCAAAGAGAAATACGAAATCGTAGAGAAACTTGTACATAAAATCGTCAAAACCATAACAGGAAGAGAAGTGGATGCTTCTGAGGTGATCAGGTTCAACAACTTTACCAAACTCTCGAAATTCCGGTCGAATATCTTGTCTCAGTGTGCTTTTTGGCTAGGCAGAGTGGAGTTCCATAAGTCCAATTTCACCCAGTCTTCCAAGTATTTCCAGGAGTCTATCAAGTTGAACGATGCCAACTTACCATCCAAACTTGGTCTTGGGTTGTCGCAGCACAATAGAGGCTCTATTGAGGAGTCGTTGATCACATTTGAATCGATTCTTAAGAGCAAGAGTAAATGCTTGGAAGTCAACTATTGCTTGGGAATGCTTTATTCCCAGCAAAAGAGCAGAAGAAAACAAGAGCAGGCCATTGAAATCTTGGAAAGATACATCAAATTGTCCAACAATAGCTCCAATTCTCTTGACGGAGAGGATCTTGTGACTGCGAAGGAACCGGTGGATTTGGATGCTTATTTGGTGTTGAGTAAGTTGTACGAGTCTCGGGACGTGAACCAGTCATTAACGTTCTTAAATAAAGCCATTGAAAGTAGAAAACAGATCGGCCAGCAGGTTCCGCTAGAAATCTATAACAATATTGGCGTTTTCCATTTTATGAAGCAGAACTTCGACGAGGCAGCCGAAAACTTCGAAACGGCTCTCACCAAGGCTAACGAATCTGATGACCAGTTGAATAAAGATCTCAGGGTATCGCTTACATTTAATTTGGCCAGATCAAAGGAGATTTCCAACGAACTGAGTTCGATTGAAATCTACGAAACTTTACTTAAAGAGTGTCCCAACTACTTTTCTGCCAAGCTCAGAATCTTGTTTCTAGACTCCATTTCAAGCACGCAGAAACTCACCAAGAAGGAAATAAAGGAAGAAATCGAAGCGTTGCTAGCCTTGAACTCTTCAGACTTAGAAGTAAGATCGTTTTATGGCTGGTTTATCAAGAATTTCGGCAAGAAATTGGGTCTAAAGCCGGATGCCGACACAAACTTACAGAAAGATACCTTGGTGGAGTACGATTCTCACGACTGCTATGCTTTAATTTCGTTGGCCAATATCTACTGTATCATGGCCAGAGACCTCAAAACTGCCGGAACAGGTGCTAGTGCCAGTTCTAATGAAGAAAAACGCAAGAAATATTACATTCGTGCCATTGAACTCTTCACCAAAGTCCTTAGTATCGATCCCAAAGACGTCTATGCTGCTCAGGGATTGGCTATTGCTTACATTGAAAACAAAGAACCTTCGAAAGGCTTGGATATCTTGAGAAAAATCAGAGATTCTCTTAACGATATTTCGGTTTACTTGAACTTGGGCCATGTTTTGATGGATTTAAAGCAGTACGGTAAGGCTATTGAGAGTTATGATCTTGCATTAACCCGGTTTACCGACGAAAAAGACTCGAAAATCCACTCTTATCTTGGTAAAGCGTGGTTTTTAAGAGCAAATACCGAAAAGAACCTTGCCTACTACTATAAATCGCTAGAGCACGCCGAAAGGGCCTTGGAATACGCCACTGGCTCCCAATCTTCTCTCAAGTTCAACTTGGCATATGTCCAGTTCCAATTGGCCGAGTATATCACCAAAATTCCGGTAGGACTTCGAGTCATTGACGATATCAAAAAGGGGATCAGTCAGCTTGAAAAAGGTATTGAGATCTTATTACAGCTCTCTTCAGAAGAAGAAACGCATCCGCCATATCCAGCCACCGAATTAAAGGCTAGAGCCAATTTGGGTACGTCTACCCTTTTAAGCAGACTCAATAGCGTTCTTGAAGAAACAGTAGAGCATAATGTAGAAATAGCCCAGAAATTAGAAGATGCCCAAAGAATCAGGCATGAAGAAGAGGCAGCCAAGCAGAAGGAAAGAGAAGAAGCCGAAGAAGCACAGAGATTGAAGGAAGCTGAGCTTGCCAAAGAAAGAGAAAGATTGCAGGAACAAGCGCAGCAATGGGCCGAAGAAGCCAGAATGAATGTAGTTGTAGATGACGACGAAAACGACGATCATTTGTTCAATGAGGAGTCTGAAAAATCCAAAAAGAAGAAGGAGAAAAAGAGCAAGAAGAAGGGCAAGAAAAAGGCCATTGTAGATAGTGAAGAGGAGCCGGAACAGGAAGAACAGGAAAAACCAGAACATGATGACGAGGATTCTGGAGATGACATTGTGAGCCAGGATGAAGTTCCTAAGGGTAAGAGAAAGAAGGCAGTGGTGGATAATGGCAGTGACGATGAGGAGGAAGTTAGAGTCACCAAAAAGTCCAAGAATCATTTATCGAAGGAGTTTGTAGACAGTGAAGATGATGATGATATTTTTGGCGAAGAGAACGGCCAAGATAACGAAGAAAAAGAAGAAAAGGATCAGAATGGCCAAGAGCATGGCGAAAATGGCCAAGAAAATGAAGAAAATGAAGAAAACGGCGACAAAAAGGATGAAGACTAGACTGCAAGCAGTAATTCTATTTAGTAAGAGGAGTAGGCTGTATAGACATCTATTTCGCTTAAAAGCGACGACTAGACTGTGTAGACATTCTATTCGTTATGTAATATATGTACCACTTAATTTTCTGCCAGCTATATAAGTATAATGAAACACATAATAATCGTAGAATAGGGAACAATCGAAATAACGTATATGCAAATACGAAGATACCAATTCTCTAAACACAAAATTGTGATCCATACTAGGACTAATTCACCAATATGAATGTACATGGATACTAATCCACTTTACGTTATGTACCAACAAACTTTGTGTACCAGTTAATTTCTATACTAATTAATATTCAGTTAATTTCCATGTTTTATTCCATACATTTAGAAGTTCAATAAATTGCTAACTATTCCGAATAATACTTCTATGACTGACTCCCTGAAAGATTAACCTTAGATTATGTTATATAAAATAATTTCATGGTACCAGAGGTATTCGGAGTACGTGACCCTATTTTAATAGCCATATCACTACTGTCAACACGTATTAAAATTAACGGCTTAATCGCAATTAGATTTTTTTTCGCAGCCATTAAATTTTATGCAATAGAGCTTACTGTACTCAATGATATTTTGCACCCAACTAGATAGGCAGTCTATTAGTCGATAAGGATAACCGTTATTCAAAATTCCTCTAACAATTACTGAACATATCGCCATAACTTATAATGCGCCTATCTATAACCTTTTACACTTGCAGATCCAAGGCAAATTAATTATGCCTACATCTCTCATCAAGCCAGAAATTCTGAACTCAGCGTAACTAATTCGTCTAACGAAAAGTATAAGACTTGACTATATATTCCTTTATAGAATCCTTTTCAATCAAAAACAGAAAAAAATATGATATAATAGTACACCTGCTTACACCATCCTTAACATGCCAGTCCAAGACTTCGAGCCAACAGAATTTTAATAATCTTATCTGTGATTTTTGAGCAACACCCATCCAATACTCGCGTGTGCTGGGCGGCACCTGCTCGGGCTACCTAAAGTAGCCCGAGCCGATATGCAGGACATTTTCAAAACGGCAGTGTCGTGCGCGACCCAATATCTGCATATAGGTGGGGAAAGGCCAGGTTCAGAAAGTAGATCAATTCTGAGTTTTTCATTTTATTACTGAAAGCTAGTGTTAATATTTACTTGAATGATGGTTTACCTGCCAGTTATTTCTATATTGAATATTTTATGTACTCTTTAATTTTCTCGCAACCAATTTCTCATTTGCTTATTACTGTCTGACGTAAGCCTAAATAACCGTTGCTCAAACTCGTCCAATGTATACATAAACTCTGTATTTACATGCTTGGTGGTGTTGCCTGCAAAGTTGTTGATCTCGAACGCCCGCTCCTTGAGCATGGTCATGACAATTTCGACTAGTACGGGCTCGCTGAAGAACCCACTCCACTTCTCCACGAGCCTATAGTAGTTACGTAAGAGCTTACGTAAGTCCACCGAGATGGGACTTGTCTTGATAGCATTGAGCACCTTGGCGTTGAAGAACTCGGGTTCCGACAAGTCGATGAACGATTCCTGCGAGTCTTCCAGGATTGGGCACATTGCCAAGACTTCGGCCAACCAAAGTGGTAATTCGATATTGGTGTCTTTCAAAATAGGTTTTCCGGGGTTACCCTCGAGGTAGCCTAGTCCAGGCACAGTCATGTTGAACCGGCACGGCACTTTTTCGCCGTCCGATAGTATATCGTCAAGATCGTAGTAATCGTTTTTCATAAAAAAATCAAGTAACCAACACTAACCAACACTAACTAAGACTAAATGTCAGTAGATACCAGTATAATGATCAGGGTAAATAATAGAGATAGTTAGAGATGTTATCTACGCGTCTGTAGTTACCCGGAGACGTGGGGAAACTTAGCGAGAGTGCGAATTAAACAATTACCGCGAGAAAGAATGTTTAGCGAGACGTTAGTGACGAGCGCGAAAGAGAAGAGCCAGACAACGAAAGGAGCTGACAAGTCATAGTGTTGTTATACAGATATTATCGCTAGTACCTCTGGCATGAACTCTCCTGCTATCTATTCAGAACGAGCTCTTTCTACTCTTCTGGTTGTAGTCCAGTCTTCTCTGTTCTCTATTCTCTATTCTTATCATCACGTGTCTGCCCCTCAGTAATGACTGACAACCATTGTATAAACGCTATACTCTAAAACGTGTTGGTTTGACATATATATACTTGTCGTACCAACAGAATAATCATTGATATGACAGATGTCTAAAATCTATCGTAAAGCTATCAACAAACTCTCTTCGGCAGGGTCCGACCGGTCCAATGACTCGGACTCAGAATCAGGCGGGTCTAAGCCCAAGAGAAGTCTTAGTTTTAGAAGACGGTCTAGTGAGGAAAAGAGCAAGAAAAACCCAAAACTGTCGAGATCGTCACTTGAAGGTTCCAGCAGAACTCTGGCAGATCTCAGTAAACCTCAGTTGGCGAGCCATGACGAAGAAGCGGCTAATCCTGTGCTTACACCAATGGACGTGACGGTTGAAATGGCACCATCAAATAATTACGCACCAGAAGCCCCTCAAACAGAACTTGTAGAGCAAAATACAAATGAGGGTAGAAACGCAAGTGAGACTGCGAAAAAAACTGTCGAAACCGCGAAACCCCCCACGAGCGAGCACACCAGCACAAATGAACAGAACAAAAGTACGCCTGAGAATACTAGTAGTGCGACTTCTGTAAATGGTCCCCCCTCAAACTCCTCAGTAGTAGGCACCAAGTCCCCTCTTTCCAGCCCCATTTTGGCAGAGATAGCCGAGGATTTGGAGCCTCTCCTAGAAAGGACTTTGTCTCAGCAGACCAGAATCGAAAGTGTAGATGCCCCTGCTTCTTTGTGGTGGTCAGTATTCAGTGCCTTGAAAGATTTCGTATTGTACTTGGACCCGCGCGACCCCAAACTCGTCCATTTGATCATACTTTTGCTAGTGGGGTTGGCATTTTTGGGCTACTCTGTCTTTTCCAATATAGACGTGCTTATAGGGCAGTCTGTGGAGCTCGATATCCAGAGTATATCTGTGTCCAAGATCAATCTGGACGGCGTAGACTCCCATGTGGTTGCAACAGTATATGTAGAATACGACAAGGTGTCCAACTTTTTGTACCGGAACGTGCTTAAAGTCGGGGGGTTTATTGTAGGAGGTCTTACTATTAGTCCTGTAAAGCCCGTCCGACTCTATGCCAAACCTTCTGAGCTCGATATCGCTCCACTCCATTTGGCTGATATTCATCCGCCTCCGTTCACTATCAATGTGATGAATAGAGGTCTTTCTGATGTGGACTTTATCAGCCAGGTTTCGGTATTCAAGGAAGATTTTGTAAAACTCACTCATGAGATTCAAAAAATCAAGACATCCAACATTTCTCTTGATGTTCAGGGAGTTGTCAACTCCGATATTGATTCTCTGTGGTTCCATCTACATGGCAACGAGATCAATTTCTTTGAAACGGTAAAAGTAGCCAAAGACGACTATATTCCTGACATAAAGGTCACCAAGTTTGAGACTATTTCGGCGGGAGAAGCTATAAATATTCAAGCGGAAATTGTACTCATACCCAAACAAGAAGAGTTGCCGTTTGAATTTCTGGTTCAAGGCATCAATTGGGACGTTTTGGTGTATGATTGTGAAAATGAGTTGGTAAAATTGGGGGACTGGAAGAGTAAGCCTTTTGAGGTAGAACGTAGTAGTGAATTATTGGTGCCCGTAGAAGGCTTGATTGACGGAATCGACGAAAGACTCACCACTAAGTGTCCCGATGCAACCAAAAGCCCATTTAACCAGATCTTGCAGCACTATTTGAACGGCGAGCCTATTGACTTAGTGCTCAGAGGATCCAAGAAACAAGACGAAAAGCTTCCCGACTGGCTTTACTATGTCTTGAAAGGTGTAAATTACGAGCTTGAAGTCAATTTGCCTCGGCAAAATGCCATTTTGCAGTCATTAATAATTGGCTCAGCAGACCTTGAAATCCAGCCTGGATCGCAAGACAATTTCAACGCAATCTTGTCTTCTAATATCACCGTTTCATTCCCATATGTTCTCGGTACAAAGTTCCAGATCCCCAAGTTCAAGTCGAGTTTTGCAATCAAAAACGTGGAGGGAGACGATATAATTCGAGGCTTGTCGCCTTCATATAACCAGATGCAAGTAACGGTTTCAAACAATACCTTGAGTCTTGAATTGACCTTCAACAACTTGGCCATATCTGTAATGGATTCTGTAGGCGTTGGAAAACTAGTGGACAAGGCAATAAGAGAAGACTACGATACCATATTTAGTGAAATTTTTGTAGATGTTGATCTCCAAGAGGTCCATTTCGAGCTGGGTCTCTTTAATTCCCGGATCTCAGAGTTATCGCTCAAGAACTTGACCATACCAAGAAAACGAAAACCTCAGTTTATCAACCAACTTCCTTTCTTTAAACAAGAAGAGGTTTTAAAGGCTAGTTTTGATTTTGATCAGGTGGATGTGACTATTCAGGACATTCTCTACGTCGAATCGTCCATCAACGGCATTACATTTCTTTGTGACTACGAGATCTACAATCCCACCAATTATTCTATCGATTTACCTAGTGAATCGATAAGCTTTTCCATCCAGTACAATGGAACTAGTTTGGGAAAAACAACGTTGCCGGAGATATACATTCCTTGTCACCAACGGTTCAATTCGACGGTGACAGTAGAAGTTTTGACACAAGATTTAGAAGAAAAACTATGTCTTGAGCAGTTTCTCAGTGCATTAATCTCACAGGAACCGCTCGAGGTTACCGTCGCCAATATCAGAGCCAGTTCCAATAGGGCCTTGGACGTTTTGCTCCAACAAATCACCGTCCCCCAGATCAAAATCCCTCCGGTCAAATTCGCTATACCCTCTACCGAAGAAACCTCAGACAAGAACCCGTTCATTGTAGAAAGCACCATACATGTGCTTAGTTCCGAGGCCGAACTCAAGGTATTCAATCCTGTTAGTAATGCCGAGCTTATTGTAGAGCTATACCAAGCACAGGCTTCGAACGACGGAGTAGACTTGGGGTACACCAAGCGTCTGGAATTGTTGCTAGTTACACCAGGAGTGTACCAGACGCCGAAAATGCCCATCAAGACCAACCCCGGAATCGGTAATGATATCCTACGTAAAGCCATCAATGGGAACTTGGAGGTGGACATAATAGCGGTGCTCAAGGCGAGACTCGACCGGTTCGAGGCGAGATTGATCTGTCGCAGTAAAGACTTGGTTGCCCAAATAAGATTATAAAATGACTTCAATAACTACTAATAACCACGAGTATCTACATATTTACAAATAGCTACTCATAACTACTATTAACTACTAATACAATAATTAACTGCACCAATGGCTGCGAATAAATACATATGTACAGTAAATGCTTATTTGAATGTCCAAAAACAAGTCCGTAGAAATCAGTAGAGGTGAAGTACAGAACGAATTCTGAATATCCTGATGAAGTTCCTGAAGTAGCTACCTCAAAGAAGACCTGTAGTACCAAGATGATCCAAGAGATTCTAGTTCTCAATCAAGAAATAATTCGCACTTTTTCAAGAATATTTCCAAAAAATTCCAAAAACCAGACGTTCTCGGCTGGACCATGACGAGAACAAACTAGATAGAAAAACGTTAAGTCTGACTCCTAATAAATATTGGTACTTAGTTAGTTATATACCTCTACTTCTATCTGAACCTTTCTTGACTTCTACTTGAACTATACTTTAATTCTATGAACTATACTTGAATTAATAGAATTCTCTTTCGCCTCAGTACTATTAAAGTATTATTAAAGTGTACTTAACGACGCAATGGTTTACTTGTGGGCTATTCGTGGAGGTTTACTCGTGGGCATTATTTTAGCAACCCTTCCACAAATGGCCGAAACAGTGCGAAATAGTCGAAAGTTCACTTTACTTTTTTTCCGTTTTGGCGATTCTAGACCGTCCCGATCGGGCAAAAATGTCGTGCGTCGGTGTTTACATTCTATTTATACAACTGCGTGCGCCGCCGCAAATCTAAAGTGCCTCGACTCGAGCACCTTTTTTTACAACCAAAATTCACCGCCAAAAATTCACCTTCTTTTTGATCTTCACCCAAAGTGTTTAATATGGTTGCCGCTTTCAAAATCTCCACACTCGCTGCCTTAGTCGCTTCCATCCAAGTCGTTGCCGCCGACACCCCAGCTTGTTTGTTGGCCTGTGTTGCCCAAACCGTCAAGAAATCCAGCTGTTCCGGCTTGAACGACTTGGACTGTATTTGTTCCAACGAGGCCGACGCCATCAAGAAATGTTTGGACTCCGCCTGTCCAAACAACTTGTCCAGCAGTGCCGCTGACGCCTTCAAGAACTCGTGTTCCGGCCACAGCAACGCCGCTTCCTCCAGTGCTTCTTCCAGCGCCTCCTCCAGCGCCCCAGCCTCCTCCAGCGCTCCATCTTCTAGCGCTGCTTCATCTAGTGCTCCAGCATCTTCTGCTCCAGCTTCTAGCGCCCCAGCCTCCAGTGCTCCAGCATCTTCCAAGGCTGCCTCCTCCACTTCCTTGGCTGCCGAATCATCCGAAGCTCCAGCACCATCCTCCTCCGCCGCAGCTTCTTCTGCTGCTCCAACCACCATCACCTCCAAGGCCTCCTCCGCCGCTCCATCCTCCTCCCACTCCGCTTCCCCAGCCCCATCTGTCTCCTCCCACGCCGCCGGTAAGGCCTTAGGTGTCTCTGTTGGTGTTGGTATGGCTGCTTTTGCCGGTGTTGCATTGTTGTAAGCATACTAAATATGTCTTGCAATATGCCTAAAAAATATCATTTTATTTCGTTTTACTCTTTTTGCAGTCCTGGCAATGCTTTAGCTGCTTTGGATACCATTTCAATAAATGAAGTCTTCATGAAGAAATGAAGCTAATAAAATACAGTAGCAATGTAAAATAATGTAACGAAATAGTTTTGTGGTCGTCGAGTATAACTACTTGTTGTCGGGGTTCCCCGGTCACTACGGTACTTCCAAGGTTTCGTTCTGTGGCCCTTTTTGGCCTTTTGGCCTTTTGGCCCTTTTTTGTTTCGCAATGAGCCGCGTGGTAGCGCAGCCGTGGCTGGGCCGCGGCCCTTCCGATACCTACTTATCTTATAAATATGGAGCAACCGCTGCAGCTGTATATAAACAATAGTTTCGAGTCATATATATATATATATATATATATCTATAACATCCTTGTCTGATAGATTTACTCAACTGTGACCCCAAAATTTTTGATACTTAATGTCTGGGTCCACGGCTTTGGCAGTAGTCACTACTCAATACACTTTATACTACGGAACTTTCATACATACCCCTCAGTTAGGACAGCTTGACGTATCCACAAACACTCTTATAGGAGTCAACGCATCGGGGTCAATTGATTTTGTGCATAAAAACTACCAGCCAGTTGACAACCAAACCCCACTTCAGTTCTTCATAACCAAAGTCTCACCCGATCAGCCGATCGAATTTGTTGATTTTAGCCAAGACCTCACCAAATATATTATTCCTGGTTTTGTCGATACTCATATCCATGCATCGCAGTATCCGAATGCAGGAATCGGCTTGGGCCGCCCCTTACTTGACTGGTTGAAAGATTACACTTTTCCGCTTGAGATGCAATTCTCTTCTGTAGATTTCGCCAAAGACATATATACCAAAGTCATCAAGAAAACCTTGTTCAATGGGACCACCTGCGCATCCTACTTCACCACCATTGATCCCAACTCCACCAACCTATTTGGTGACTTGTTATTAGAACATGGCCAGAGAGGTTTTGTAGGTAAAGTGTGTATGGACCATAACGAACCGTATCCCGCATACGAGGAGTCATTTGAACAAAATGTCGAGTCGATGAACCTGGTGATTGCGCATCTTGACAAAATCAATCCTCCAGGTGAAACATTGGTGAAACCAATTATTACTCCGCGATTCGCACCCGTGTGCTCTCGCGAAATGTTGACGTATTTGGGCGAGCTCAGCCGTTCGTTGAAGTTGCCTATCCAAACTCATATTAGTGAGAACGAAAAAGAAATCGAGTTGGTAAGGGAATTGTTTCCTGAATGTAGAAACTATGCCGATGTGTATCACCAACACAAATTGTTGAACGAGTCTACTATACTTGCCCATGCCATTCACTTGACCGACGAAGAGCGCACGTTGGTCAAGAAAAATAACTGCTCTATAAGTCATTGTCCTACTTCAAATACCTTTATTCTGTCAGGAGAAGCCCCTGTCAAGAAGTACCTCTATAAAGACCGCATCAATGTTTCGTTGGGAACAGATGTCAGCGGAGGCTTCGATTCAAGTATCTTGGGCATTATCAAACATTGTATATTGACTAGTCATCATGTCTCTATTAAGTCCAAAGACACATTTGACGCATTGCTGATCCCAGACGCTATCTATATGGCTACCATGGGAGGTGCCAGAGCAGTTGGGCTCGAGGATAGGATTGGATCTTTTGAGCTAGGCAAGAAATTCGATGCTCAATTGATAGACTTGAGAAGTCACGGTTCGAATATCGATGTCTTTGACTGGCAAGTACCTAACGAAAATGAAGAGAAAGTGAAAAAGATCTCTGATTTGTTGGGCAAATGGGTTTTTACTGGTGATGATAGAAACTGTGTAAAGGTATGGTGTAACGGTAGGGTTGTAGTTGACAAGACTACTCACAGAGATGACAGGTGGATACTAGTGGATAAGATATAGACACAGACAAACACTGATTATACTAATTAACACTAACATAATTCTTTCTACTATCTCTCGCTATCTCTCCACAAAACTTGCTTAACTACCAAGTAGTACAGATCAATTAGAGATATGTTTAGCTTTTTAAATCTATGAGTTTCTTTGAGGTGGAAACTAATACAAAAATGGTCAACCGATTACAGAATGGATCTGAGGTATAATTAACACAAATTATCCATTCAAAATGATGTAATGTCAAAGTAAGTACAATTTAGTTATTTTAATTCAAATAAGCTCTACTATATATCTTCCATTGACTATGATTGTCCAAGACTGAAAACCAATGTTTCTTCAATATAGAATTTATCAAAAAAGTTGCTTTGAATTTTTAAATAACTCGGTTCGTCACAAGTATCTCCAGAAGTAACATTTTCTTCTTATTCTTCTTTAATGTTCTAGGATTTATATCTATTTTTTTGCAGCTATTAGTCTGGTTCTCACACGACCGCTTAGACAAGTGAAAAATCCATCACTAAGTAGATCAACTCTACAACATGACTGAACAGACCGTCAATGGAAGGCGCCCCAAGCGGGGACCACCTAGTGCCGAAGAGATCGAAGAGTTAAGAAACAAAAAACAAAAGATGGAAATTCCCGAGGGGATGTCCAAATCTGAATGGAAGCGACAACTCAAAGCGCAGAAGTTCGAAGAGGGTAAGGAAGAATACAAAAGAATCAAGAAAGAAAAGAAAAAGGCGGCCATTCAAAGAAAGAGAGAAAACGCCGCCGAAGGAATCGAGGAGCCGCCCAAGAAAAAGATCCCGGAGCTGCAAATACCCACGGGAGTCAACGTTTTAATGGACTGCGAGTTCGATGAGTTGATGACCAGCAAGGAAATCGTTTCCCTATCAAATCAAATCACGCGCGCATACTCGACCAGAAGACACAGCGATTATGACGTAGGCCTCACCATCACGCCTTTCAACAAAAACTTGAAAAAAAGGTTTGACACTACCCTTGAACACTACAAGAAATGGCAAAACATCCAGTTTGTGGAGTCTGATTCATTGGAAGCGTATCTTCCACAAGACAAATCCAAGTTTGTGTACTTGACAGCAGACACCGAAGAAGAGATTCTGGAGTTGGAGTCGGGATACACCTATATCATTGGAGGGATAGTAGACAAAAACAGACACAAGAGTCTCTGTTTGAACAAAGCCAAAAAACTAGGATTGAAGGTGGCCAGATTGCCTATTGGCAAGTATATAGAAATGAACGGCCGCCATGTCTTGGCAACGTCACACGTTTATGAATTGTGTTGCAAGTGGTTTGAGCACGGCAAAGACTGGGGTAAGGCGTTCAACGAAGTGTTGCCTCCGAGAAAGATCAAGAAAAAGGAGGAAGAAGAAAAGGAAGAAAAGGAAGAAAAGGAAGAAAATGAAGTAGAAAAGGAAGAAAAGGAAGAAAAGGAAGTAGAAAAGGAGGAAAAGGAGGAGGAAGAAAATGATGATAAGAAGGGGTAATCAAGAAAATAAATGAGGATATAGAATGTAAGATAAATGCTGCAAATCACAAACCCACAACTGTAAGAGAGAGACACGTGCCGCATGCATTGTGCGTTGTCACAAGACAACATATGCAAAGCAGTCGGGGAGCCGTGCGCAATCTTAGCCTCCTTTCGAATATTATTGTCGTGTGCAGCGGTACCTGTAGATCACAGATCACACATCACAGTTGTAGGTCGACAATCTAACTGATCTTCGAATTCCATGTTTGTATTGTATGTCGTATTGTATGTTGTCCCTGTTTGTCCTTTTAATCAGTCACTTCCACTCTACCTGTCTCTATAAATAGAATGTGTCAGGACACGAAAATGAGGCTATGGGGCAGTGTGCTAGATTCGCTGGAACTGGAAAAAATAATCGCAAGGTTCGCGAGACCCACTCTGGGAATTTGGGTCTCGGTAACTTTAGTGCGAGTTTCTGAACGCACGCCTACAAAAGCTACACTTCGCTGCGCTATCCGTCTTGCGCACACTACAGGGGAACAAAAAAAAACCCGCTAGTTTTCTTCCTTCTTTTTATCAATAACGATACCTTGGAGTTCTGTAAGTATACATATTCATTGAACAAAACAAGCCAGATTGGTCTGTGCTGCTCTACGAACAAGATTGATCAGTATGGTCCAAAACAACAATTCAAAAATAGTGTTTACGAGGAGAAGCGGCGTCCACCCTCACCAAGCAAGTTCATGCATTACACGTGTAGGTGGCTGCTGATGTCTAAGATATGACCGATCTGATGATCGATGGCAAGATCGAACATCACTACAGGTCGTATCATTCATACAACCATCTGCATTTACCATAACTTCGCCAGACTCTTGAGACGGGATTAAATGCGCCCCTTCTCGCCCCTTCCATTTTTGATCTACCCGTCCAAAAGAATCATTGCCTCTTTCGATCAATCAATTGCCGCATAATCTCATAATCTCATCATCTCATACAGACACATATACAAGCTATACAATCTCAACCGTCATATATACTCATCTACCTATAGTCACTATCCGATCAGGTTGGTGTCCACGGGGAATTTTTTTGTTTATTTTTTTTTGTCGAGAATGAGTGAGATTTCACAACACTACCAATAAATTAGCGGCATACATGGAAGGGGCTAATCAGGCTATAAATTTGGATCAAATGGAAACATCCTAGCACTATAGGACGGTCACCATACATTTTTGGAATGCCCCTTCTTGTTTGGTCCCCCTCCGTATAACCCCTGCATTCTTAACCGCACTGCGGAAAAAATTTATTGATTGCACCGGTGATCTTTGTTGTTCGGACCTCTACTGATAAATACGGGCGTGTTTTTTTTTTTTTTCGGTTACTAACTATCTAGTGTTTATCTCGGATACCTATTACCTTCACATATTACGTTAAAGATGGTTCCTCCTCCTGCTGAAATCCGTAGAAAGTTAGTCATTGTCGGTGACGGTGCTTGTGGTAAAACATGTTTGTTGATTGTGTTTTCCAAGGGTACTTTCCCCGAAGTTTACGTTCCTACTGTTTTTGAAAACTACGTTGCTGACGTCGAGGTCGACGGCAGAAAGGTCGAATTGGCATTATGGGATACCGCCGGTCAAGAAGATTACGATAGATTGAGACCTTTGTCGTACCCAGACTCCAATGTTATCTTGATCTGTTTCTCCGTGGACTCGCCAGATTCCTTGGACAACGTCTTGGAAAAGTGGATCTCCGAAGTGTTACATTTCTGTCAAGGTGTTCCTATCATCTTGGTTGGATGCAAGTCTGATTTGAGAGGCGACCCCAACACCATTGAACAGTTAAGACAACAGCAACAACAGCCAGTCTCCACAGCTGAAGGTCAATCTGTAGCCCAGAAGATCGGTGCTTTTGATTACTTGGAGTGTTCTGCCAGAACCGGCCAAGGTGTTAGAGAAGTCTTTGAAGCCGCCACCAGAGCTTCTTTGAAGACCAAGGAGAAGAAGGAAAAGAAGAAGAGATGTACTATTTTGTAAGGCAGGCTTTTTTTTTGGAAATTAAATTAATTACTTGAAAGCTTTGCTTTCTTGATAGATATCTGCTCTCATTCTCCATTTTCACTTTCTTTTCTATTCTCTACTTTTTATCTATTATATCTTCATTAATGCTACTCGTTTAATACAACTGTAAAAAAAGTCTCCGGGTAACACTGGGTAACACTACTTAACACCAGGAGCTAATAGTTTGTTAGCGCTTACATAATCTTAGTCATCCCTTACGTAACCCGTCCAACCAATCGCGGCCTCAGAAAATGTATTAGGTAAAATTTCAATACTGAAGATTCAAGTAGACGTAAAGAGGAATACTAATGTTATCGTCTATTAGAATAAGACAGTCGACCAGGGTCTGGGCCAGATTCAACTCGCAAGTCTCCATAAAAAAGACCTCCACAGGGTTGTCCAAGGAAGAATTACAGCACAACCCCCTCGCCAAGCAGGCCCCCAACAGTGCTACCCCATGGACGCCATCTCAAGAAACCAGAGTAGATGCCATAGCACGGAATCCAGCCAGATTCATCCAAAAAGACTTGGAGTTGCAGCCTAGACCATATGCTGCCATGGAATTGATTGCCAAGGAGCCCGTGAGATACTTGAGCCATTCCGAAGGCAACATCGCGGTGTGTGACGGGAACAGAGGCAACAATTTACAGGGCCACCCCAAAATCTTCATCAACTTGGACCAGCCAAAAGCCAACAAGTGTGGATACTGTGGATTGAGATACGCCAAGGAGGAATTCAAGGAGATCATCGAGGCCCAAGAACAAAAATAGTCATAGACTCATAATAAACAGCATTTGTATAGTAGAGACAGGTGTAGCCTCGGTCAACGTGGACAGTCCACACCGTTACAAAGAAATCCCATTGTTGTATGATTGTAGAGTCACCATTTGTAATGAGATGCGTAGAAGATTACCGTTCATCCAGGCCAATTTGGCCAATTTGGCCAATTTGCGCCGTGGCTTAACAGCTGCAAATCTCGGACCCGAAGTGGAATAGAAAGGCGGAAGCACGGCGAGCTTTGCGCGAGCTCCCGGTGAGCTTGCGAGCCGCGGTAGCGAGAGATAGCGAAACTGCGAAACTGCGAAAACGAATACTGAGACTTAGCACTGCGAATACTTGAATACTAATTCATTGGAGACTACAAAATACCTTTCCTCTCTTTTCTTATCTGTTTCTTCTCCTCTTCTAGCAATTGACTTCTTCACTGTGGAGTGACCCCAACCTTATTACTTATTGCTAACGAGGCGCTTTTAGGGGGTTAGCCCCGTTGGCCGATTGTTTATCTAGCGCCGGCGGGCCGGTATTAGTGGACCCACACGTGACGATACCGTTCCAGCTGGAGGGCTTATATCAACCGATATTTCGTACTATTTCAATTATTTCAGTACTTATTCCACCCATCTTGAAACTTACACTTTACAACCAGCAATTTCAGTTTGTCTTTAAGAACAAGTCAATTAAAGTCAATTAAATTTAATTGAAAAGTAATTGTGTTAGTCTAATAGGTAGTCTAATAGTCTAGTGTTTCCCCGGATTATCATGCCTGACGATATCACTGTATCGAATGTACTTAGGGGGATCAAGAAAGGGGTGTGGTACTCGCGGCGACATCTATTCAACTCGTACTGCGTCATACCGTTTGGGATCTTGATATTGCTCACGATCTTGTACGGGCTCGACCGGCTTCTCAAGAATGTCATCCACTTCAAGTTCCCGGCGTCGGTGTTGGGGATGTTGATCAACTTGATCTTTTTGTGCTTGGTCAACATTCTCGCCACCCGGAAGAACCCCAAGATCAACGGCTGGTCGTCTTGGATCCTAGACCACTACCTCAAAATCGTCAAGCCGTCCATGAACTTCACCTTGAAATGGATCAATGTGTTTTTCATTCCGTCCTTTATCATCTTGCCATTGTCGGACCATATTACGTTTATCGAGTGTCTTAAGATCGCGGCCGTGTTTGTGGTGGGCTTGATTGTGTTGTTTCTCATCAACGTCTACTTCATCATGGTGCTCAAGTACTACTTGACCAAATGGGGCCTTTTCAGAGCAGAAACACTCAAGGAACACGAGGAAATGGACCATTTTCCGCTGGAAAAGACAAGCGACTCAGAAGATGTGCTTACTCCTGTGGGAAGCAGCAGAGTGTTCACTACCATGAGAGACGATATCACCACCATAGACATGGAATCGGTGACTCTGAGACTGAACCCTCCGCCCAAAAGGCAGCTTTCGCTCAACGAGAACCCGTTTGCGTCCACGCCTACTTCCACGCCTCCTAACCCTGAAGAATTGGAAAAACCCGCCCCCATATACCATAAACGGCACCCGTCGAATTGTGGATGCACAAATGGCTGTGTTATAAACCACGATATCCAGAGCCGTAGATCGAGTCTGGATAGTCCTACCGGCACTGTGTACGACGGCCACCACCACGCCGAGCCCACTGATCTCCGAGACGTGATGAAACCGGAGGAGGAACAAAAAAGCGAAAAGGAAAAAGAAAAAGAACCAAAAGAACTAAAAGAAGCAGAAGATGCTGAAGAGGGAGAAGTTACTACATGCGAGCAAAAAGTCACCATATTTATTACCAACTATATCGACTGGCTCTTGTACCTCCTTCTCTTTGTGGTGTCGCTTCCGTTCTACTATATCACCAGCATCCACACGTTTTTGCCGTACCACCTCTCGCTCACCATCCTCTCATACTACGCTGCGTTGTTGATTCCGCAGAAATGGCCCAAAACAAAGCGTTTTGCCCACCCCATCTTGATTCTGACCGCCGAAATCTTGTTTGTGTGCTTCATCGGCTCGCTCATCTACCATAGCGGAGAGCCCAAGGGGTTCTTGGAGGACTTGAAGTTCTACAAAACAGGCAAGAACTACCTCAATCTCTTTAATGGCCAGATTCTCTTGAATAACGGCCAGGAAAATACTGTTCCAAAGGACGATTTCACCGCCACTCCCAAATGGCCCGGCTGCGGTGATGTCCTTTCGTCCCTCATGGACATTTCCATTGTATCTCTCTCGTTGCCCATGTTCACCTACCGAAAAGACTTTATTCGTAACTGGTTGGTACTTCTTCCTCCTATCATGGTATCTATCGCAGGCACCTTTTTCTTGTACCCATTGGTGGCTTACAACATTGGTATCTCGCTGGAAAGATCCATTGGGTTCATTGGCCGTTCCGTGACTCTTGCTTTGGGAACTCCGCTCATCCATAATCTTGGAGGCTCGGTTTCTTTGATGGCATGCTGTACTATTCTCAGTGGTATTATTGGGGTGTTATCGGAAGAACACTTGTTCAGATTCATGAAGGTTCCAAAGAGCGATTACCTCACTCGGGGTGTTTCTTTAGGCATTAACTGTGGTGCTATTGCTACAGCGCATCTTCTCAATATCGACCCTAGAGCTTCCAGTATGAGCTCGCTTAGTTTCTCGGCGTTCGGCACGGTGATGATTATATTGGCTTCCATTGGTGCCATTAGAGACTTGATCCAGTCCATTGCCGGAATGTAAGGATAACAGAGATACAAGAAATAACAAGAAAAAACAAGAGATAAGAGATAACAAGAGATCAGAGATAACCTCTGAGAGAAAGTATCTAAGAGATAATCTCTAAATAAGTTTATTTTGTTGACAAGGTAGTTGATATTTATTCGGTCCCTAGTCAGAGTTTCTGACAATTACAGGTGATAAGTTGGTGATTATTTATTAGAGTAGGAGTTCCTATTATATTTATTATTTATTAGAATTATACAAGAATACCTATATGTAGGTCCCTTCAGAAACTCAATCTATCCTCCATCTCTCTATCAGAAACTTAATCTCTAGTGATTTTGAATATAGTTCTGTGAATATTTCTTTTCAACTATTCTATTTTACATTTATTTCAGTAGCTAAGCAGTTGTAATAATGAAACACTCATTATACTTTATTCTTTCGTCTAATTAATGTCTATTTATCGAATTAATCTCAAAGATCATACTGCCTTTGAATGGTAGACTTGAATCGGCAATTGGTTTATAAGTGAATAAGTATAAATTCAATTTATCTTGTCTATCTCATCCCATCTATCATATTGATTCTCCACGTCTCTACTTCATTTATTTCTTTATTATTCTAACTTGTCTATTGATTCTCCAGGCTTAACACAACCGATAGAACCTTCTACAACGGAACCCAGTACCTATCCTCTCATCAAAGAAACATGGGTCATTTCTTGAAATGAAGTAGTCCAGGTCAGCTAAATAGAGAATCAAACCTATAAAAATTAATAGTATAATTCCAAAGAGTTCAATAATAAGAACGACAAAGTGAGGCAAAAGGAACAGGAGAATGAAAAAGACAACGCAGTTGAGAGAGGATGAAGAGACGAGGTACACTGATGTGAGATCCGAGGAATATGCACGTGCTTCAAGGAGAGCCGGTCTGGGTGCAAATTGGGGGCCCTCCTAGGCAATGGGCATGGGTGCTTCTCCTTGCGCAATAACTTCTTAGTGGTTTTTATAGTGTCCAGACTTGAGGTACACTATTACTGGACAACTTCACAGAGTTTGAGTGCCAGTGTCAGAGGGCCTATATCTACTGACCCAAGTGACCGGAAGTCAGCAAAGCACGTGTAGCACCCGGATCACCACTGGAATTTAGACCTTCATAAAAGCGATTTAGAACGATAAATTAGCTAAATATTATAACTATTTCTTCGATTATTTCTTCTCAATTCTTACAAAGATTGGTGAGAATGGGGATTGTGCCAACTATATATTTATAAATAAATATATATCTTTATATCCCCGCTACGCGGGGAAAATCTGTCAAGTAGTATTAGTGAGACATACACTACGTGAGAATAGGTTGTCGTAGCCATAAAATTAGTTACTGTCGAATTATTGTACTTGTTTCCAGTGTATCAGAGCTAGTCTACATGGTGCTTAAATAAGACTTCAATTACTATCAAGTATACTAGTATTGTCAATCTAATATCATCAAAAATAAAGTTTTACTACTTCACATTTATCTTGTCTCTATCTTTTTTTTCTATCTATTCTCTACTATTCTCCATCTATTCTCTATCTATTTTCTATCTAACTCTCAATTTATTCTTTATTTTGTCTATTCTCCATTTTATTTTTTTCGCGGTTGCAATTAATTTATGTGAAATTTATCGCGTACCTCAAGAGATTTCTGGAGACGTGCTGAACTGGCTATACAAGAGGGCATTCATAATGAACGTGGATTCTAAAACAAAAGTGGTGTTGCTACCCAACCCAGGCCACTACACTATAGTCACCATGCCCACTCTGCGAGACTTGACTCTTACCAAGTCGATGCTCATCAGAGACGGCACGGTCTTGGAGGTCAATAAAGTCCAGGGAAGAGGAGCAGAAAAAGACGCCAAACTCACCAACGGAGAAGCCGTCAAGTCACTTATATTCGAAGCCAAAGATCAACCCGGATTTGTTCTACAATCTCCCCAGTTGTCGGTGGGAAGCCGATATAACATGGCCTACTTGATCATCTCCATTATGTACACCAACCAAGACCACTACACGAAAAGATTCATAACTTTGGAAGATATCATTGATCTGTTTGGCGAAAAGTATCCTGGATGGGCCGATCTTGTGTCCAACGAAACACACGTCCAAGCATTGAAGCCTATTTGTGAAGTGATTTGTGAAAACGACGAGAACTTCTACAAATTTTCAGTAGCGAAGGCAGTTGAGTTTGTAGACGCGAAAGTGCACAAACTCAAGGCACATTTCGAACAACGCAACGATGCTCTTTCGATATACAGACTCATGAAACAGGAACTTATAGATCCTACGTCCACAGACCTTCCTCCGGTGGAAGTAACGCAGCAATTGGCATTGAAGCACGCTATAGATTTCATAGGCGATTCTTACTGTTTGCCAGAATTTAAGAGCTTAATAACCTCCAAGTACGATTTTAAGTTGCTACAAGAACATCTCGATACCGTAGCAGCCAAGAAGAATAATCTCAAGGTGGTGGAACAGGGTATGAGCATGGTGGTGCAGAGTACCAGTGAGGTAAAGAAGAAGAAGCCGGTAAAGACAGTTAAGAAGATGGTTAAGAAGGTGGCGGTGGGTAAGGGAGCTTTGGATGGGTTTTTCAAAAGGGCATAGCCTCCTTCCTCGAAGAGGGAGGAGGTTCATTATTGTAGAGATGTATAAATAAATACATTGAAAAATCTATTTAAATTTATTTGTGCGACTTTTTTCAATCCATAGTTAAGATCTCGATTTTCGCAGCCATTTAAAAAGAGTTCTGAGTAGACTCGTGCAACTGGCTTCAATATGTCAAATTCCAACCTGAACTCAAGATTAATGTACAGCCAAGAAACTTATTCAGGTCTGAACCTATTTTCAACTCTTTCTCTACTAACCTATAGTCAGGCCTTAGCTTGTGTCATGTATAATTTCAAGCTATATTAATTAATTCACTAATAAAACTAGCTAAAGAAAATAAACTAACTGCAACTAACCCCAGTAGAAAGCACTAGCCATAATTATACGGATTCACCAACCCACTAAAAAACACTAGCTATAGTACACTACAAGTACTAACTATCTCTACACTGATCACTTTTTACAATGTACTATCACCAATTACCCTAAATCACTTACCATTACTTTGATATCAGGATACTTACGCTGAGATTGATTTCACCCTATTTAGGTATAGACAAATGTGGATTCTTGTTGGTGATTTGAATAATTTATTGCCCCGCTAATGTTTGGACTTTTTGCAATGACAAACAGAATTAGCAGTCAATTAGATCTTAAAGGAGTGGAGCAGTGCAGTGTTTGCATACTTGAGTAGGGAATTTAAGTATTATTGAATAATTTTATTTCTTAGATAACCATGTCCATTCATTTCATCCATAGTCAGCATTGAACGGCTTACATAGAATTGACTAAATAGATCCGTTTTTATTTTTCAAATATTATCAACTTCTGTTCAGCAGTATTTCCATCTACGAAATTCTATATATTATAAAATTGAAATCAAGTCCAAAGAGAAACTGCTAGGGAAGAATTGGGAACGAAGTGTTAGCTCGTGTGTTCGGGTAGAAGCTTGGAATCGATATAGTGTTAGTTGGTGTGGTTTTGTTACGCAGTGTTATTTCGTGTGGTTTAATTACGCAGTGTTAGTTCGTGTGGTTTGTTAGTTAGTGTTCTATTTATATTACTTCTTTTCCTTATTCAAGTTGTTGTAGATGGACATTCCCGAAGCCATGAAACTGCCGATGTCGCCCAAGTTGGAAGGAATAATCACACTGTTGGTTTCCTTGGCCAACTTACCAAACTCCTTGATATACTCTTGTGCCACCTGCAAACTGACGGCGTTTTCTCCACCCGGAGTCTCCTTGATGGCCGTGGCCACTCTCTTGAGCCCCTCGGCAGTGGCCTGGGCCTTCAACAAAATCGACTGTGCTTCACCTTCGGCCTGGTTAATCTGCTGCAATTTGTTGGCCTCAGAAGCCAAGATAATCGACTGCTTTTCACCTTCACTGATATTGATCTTGGACTGTCTCTGACCCTCCGACTCCAAGATTTCCGCTCTCTTCGATCTCTCGGCAGAAACCTGTCTGTGCATGGCATCCAAGACGTTTTTTGGAGGATGGATATCTCTGATTTCGTATCTCAAGCACTCCACACCCCAGTTTTCCTTGGCGGCCTCGTTAATCACCTTGTTGATATTGAGATTCAAGTTTTGTCTTTCCTTCAATACCGAGTCCAAGGCCATCGAGCCGATCTCCGATCTCATTGTCGTTTGGGCCAATTGACTAATGGCAAACTTGAAGTTCTCGACTCCATAGCTGGCTTTGTAAGCATCGATCACCTTGATATAAAGTATCCCATCAAGCTCCAAACTGACGTTATCGGAAGTGATGGCATTTTGAGAGGGGATCTCAATGGCAGCTTCCTTGAGCGATTGCACATATGTGATCTTGTCAAGCACAGGAATCAAGATGGCCAAGCCGGGCTCCAAGATCCGGTGGAACTTTCCCATTCTTTCCACCACCCATGCGGTTTGCTGAGGCACAAATCTCACTATGGTGTTGGCTGGGAGCTGCTCCCTTTGGAAGTAGCTGAGCGCCGGAGGCTGGGCGCCGTTGGTGAAATTTCTGATCAATGCATACGAGGGTTTGGCGAGGGCGCGGTGTCTGCTTTGGACGGCCACACGGCGGAGTGTCGATATCATTGCTGTTGATGAAGTGTCTGGTGGCGGTGAAATATTCATTTAAATTGAATCAGTCACGTGAAAAAGGCAAAAGGGTTTGCAAGACTAAAAATGGGTGGAGTGAGGAAGAAGAAGAAATTGTACTTATTAGATACTCAATATATACATATATAGAATGATCATTGGCTTGTTGGAACGCAGGTTTATTCTGGTGCTAACTGTAAGTAAATGGACTGTGTCCAAGACAATCTCCAATGCTACAAACGATATATGATGGTGAGTACCCTCAGACCAATACAAGGGTGTTAGGTGAATTTTGTCAGAGTTATTAGAATTTGGATTCCAGTGGACTTGCTTTTCACTGAATCTTGTCAGAGTTATTAGAAATTGGATTCTAGTAGTTTTTGTTTTTCATTTGCTGCAAAAATTGAACAAAAAAACGAAAAATGAGAAAAATAAATGGTTGCAATTAAACCAAAGTAGCCAACCAAGTAAAGTATCGTGATTAATATGAATACAGATTAATTATTCAGTTGCAAGTTTTGCATCACAACTACTCCAGGCTTCCGTAACATGTATAATACTCTATATTTACTAGACACTCGATGAGTTAATGCTAGCATGATGCGACTTCATTTGTGCCAATACTGAAATGAGTAAAATCAACCGATACGTATGTTCAAGTTGAGCTACCCCACTGACTAGCGGCTTCTCTACTATTTATATTCTATTCATTTGAGACGCTAAAACACACCGGACCAATATACACTTGTATTTCACCAGGCCTCTCTCGAACATTCACTGGTTGCAACAGATCTCGCACAAAGCCAAAAAGTGCCTAGCGATGTATTGAACTCAACATCCAAGCACTGTGGTAACCTTATCAATTGTTTACTCCGAAGACTTTACTGTAGACCATTCTTCTCTATGACCCATCATCCTAGAGAAACGTTTAATTTTTCAATAATCGGGGTGTCTGAATAATGTAGCCAATAGTGTCAAAATTAATAAGTCGCTAGTGAGAGTTCTTCTGTCAATTTAGTTAAGCAGCGAGTCATGATGTAAAATCATGAGTTAACTTAACTGGTCTTTTCCACTCATAAAATACCAAATAGACTTTACTTGAAAAAGCTTCTTGCTAATGCTATATCACTATTGGTAAAATACCCTCACTATAGCTTTATTCTCTGAATACAAGCTAATGAAGTACATATATTTAAATAGCTAAAAACAGAGTAGTTATGCTGAATGAGCAAAATCTTGACTACAAGCTAATGAAGTACCCAATATATATTTAAATAGCTACAACAGAGTAGTTATGCTTCATTCGCTTCGCTCATTCAGCCATCTCTTAAGAGTTGGTCTCTTTGGAGGGTTTTGTCACGTGCGCGATGGCTACTTTTCAATGAGCTCTACTTTTGATTTCACCAGCAACCAACCACCAAAAGAATATGAGCATAATAAGCTCCAATGAACGTCTATACCTTATAGAAGCACTCAAAAATGGGATGCGCCAAGACCTGAGGAGTTTTGATCAACTTCGAGAACCCCAAATCTACATTTCGCCCGATGAGTATGGATACATCGAGATCACCTGGGGCGAAACCAAGGCCAGCGTTCGGGTCAGCGCCAGCATAGAGAAACCGTTTGAAGACAGACCGTTCGAGGGAATATTTAGCATAAATTGTGACATCAGTTCCATGGCCGACCAAAGATTCGACAACTACAAGGTCAGTAACGAAGAGATTATGATTGGTAGAATCATAGAGAAAGCCATCAAAAGATCGAATGCGCTCGACTTGGAGAGTTTCTGTATAGTTGCCGGATCCAAGGTCTGGAAAGTGCAGGTGGGCCTCAACTTTTTGAACTATGACGGCGGATTGGTGGATATCGGCAGTTTTGGGGTGATGCTCGCATTGCAGCACTTTAAGAAGCCCGATATCAGTATTGAAGATGACCAGATTGTGGTTCATGATATCAACGAAAGACAGCCCGTGCCCTTGAGTATTCTCCATGTTCCTGTGTGCTTGACATATTCTTTTTTCTGTCCGTTCAGTAAAGAAGAGAACTTGAAAGGCGACATGGAGGAGATCTGGATTTTGGACGCGAACCTGAAGGAGGAGATGGTGAGAGATGGGGCGTTGGTGATTACTATGAACAAAAATAGGGAGTTGATCCAGTTGAGTAAAAATGGTGGTGTGCCGATCGACGCCGGGCTTTTGATAGAGTTGGCCATGAAGGGCATGAAACAGGTGGACAGATTGACTGAGCTCATGAAGAGTGTGTTGAAGGAAGACGAGGAAAAGAGGTATGTGAAGAACAACATGAAGTTGTTGGAAGTCGGTGCAAAGAGGTAGAGAAGAAAAGAAAGAAGAAAAAGATAAAGAAGAAAAGATAGGAGATAAAGACAAAAGAATGATAAAAGATAGACGTAGTAATAGTAACAATATTACTGATAGTAATAGTGGTAGAATGCTACTGAGTCTGATGATAGTTAATAGTAAGAATAATAGAACTGATACTATTAGAAGTAGAAGGTAGTATAAGTAGTAATAGAAGTCCTGAGTATTAAAAGATAATTATATTACTGATAGTTTTGGTAGTAATAGTCATAGAATTGATAGTACTGATAGTTATAAAAGTGCTGATAGCATTAATGGTAGCAAAATAGTATTGAAATTTTGTAGAGTAATGGTACTGATAGCACTGATACTCTATAAGACTGATTGAGTAGTGAGTGAAAGTAATAATTTAGTACCAAAGTTATAAATAGTAGTACTGGTACTAATAGGAACTGAAATGTATTATGTATTAATAGTAATGATAGAGTACTGATAGTATTAGTAGCACTGATGTACCAAGAACTTTAATAGTATGATAGTAGTTTGGTGCTATTAATAGTACTGATAGTGTTGATACTGATATTAATAGTGCAGATAGTAGATAGTAGTATTAGTAGCACTGAGAGTATATTGATACTGGTAGAATAATAATCTGAATGTAGTATAGAGAGATGGATTAAAAAGCATTGGCAGATGGTATTTTAAAGGATGGAGGTTTATTAAACAAGCCGGCTAGTTGTATTTAGAAGAATGCAGGTTTATTAAAACAACAAGCCGAAGGCTTGTTGTTTTAGCTCGTTGTTTAAACTTAATAATACAGTTTATTGAATCCGGTCGCCCGATCTATGTATGCAGTTAAACGATATTATCGTTGTTTTTATATGAACTCTCTTCATACTCGTCATCTCCCGAGCCACTTTCGAACTCGGCCGGTTGTTGATATTCGTAATCGATCTTTTCAAGCAAGTCAAACTCTACCGGTAAGTTTGAATCCTTTCTTGGTCGTCTCTTTATGTTTGAGTTCAATTTAAATTTGATCAACTTGAACAAACCAGTTGCCTCGGGGTTTTCTTTAAACTTTCGACTGCATGACTGCGGGAGGTTGTCTTCCAACTTGAACACGCGGCTGATGAAGCCAAAGATGGCGTTTGTGACTCTTTTGGTGATCTTTTTGAAGTGGTTGGATGAAACGTACGAGTAGAACAAGTACTCCAAAAAGAAGATGAACCCAGCAATCATGAACCCACCGCAAACGGCGGCCACAATGTGGTTGGCAAGCCCTTTGATGAATTTGGCATCGTCCATGTGCCACGAGGAGCCCGGAGCAATGGCGAAGAAGGAGTAGTTTCTGGTTTTGTAGTCTTCAGGCATAAGAATACGCACCTTGCCAAACTCAGGCACGCCCCAACGCTTGTACTGTTTCCAAATGACCGACAAAAATAAGGGTCCGGTTGTGTACATGATGGTGATGTAAGGCACCAACCAGTTTTTCTGGTAGGCCTTGAGCGAGTCTATTACTTTGAGGAAGAAAGGATGGTTTGGAACAGAGCCCATGACGTCGTTGGAGATTCCGGTGGGGATGGTTTTCCGCACAAACGCGGAAACCGTCAAGAGCGGCTCCAACCTACGTTCACAGCCGTCGTCCAAGTCGATGTAAACACCTCCGTAGTGGGCCAAGGCAAAGTACCGTATGACGTCCGCTCTTTGGATCGGGTAAGGGTATGCGTCCCAGGTCTCCAAGAACCAAGGATATTCTTCTTCAATGAACTGACGGGACGTTTCGTCGGTCCACATCATATAGGTGTAGTCCGGGTGGAGGTCGAGGCACGCCTGCTGACCCGGACGCCAGATCTCTGGGATTTCGTGGGTTTTGTAGGTCTGGTGAATAATTCGAGGAATCATCGTCTGTTTATCCAAGGTTCCGTCACTTGGGTTCAACTCGACGTTCAAAAGGGCGTCCGCAAACGAGTCGTCATGAAGCAATGTTATGAGATCAAATGTGCAATATACCAAGTAAAGTATAAGGGCTAGATGAGCCCCTAGTATATATTTGAGCTCTTTCTTCATTATGCAAAAAGTATCTATTTCTTCAATGTTTTGAAGCTTTTCAGATTTCTTTGTTGATGGTAAACACTGGGGAAAACAAACCAAGTACAAGTAACAAAACAAATGTAACTAATAGTTGGAAATGCGGTGGAATGGAATAAGGAAGGTGAGGTGATAGCAACAGTTGAAAACCACTTTCAATAAGA
This sequence comes from Suhomyces xylopsoci, assembly GCA_030568675.1. NCBI lineage: Eukaryota > Fungi > Ascomycota > Pichiomycetes > Serinales > Debaryomycetaceae > Suhomyces > Suhomyces xylopsoci. Next base: position 458,523 of record JAJMGM010000006.1, read on the forward strand.
AAAAAGCAGTAATATAAATGGAGAAGAAAGAAAAAGCTTAGCCTGGCGGATAATTTAATTTGTGGTAATTTTAGATTATACTCGGGAGTCCGCATGAAAAAAAAAATAGGGTTAAGGAGACGGGGGATAAAGATCGGGGGGTAAAAGATCGGGGAGAGCGCTGCGGGGGAAGCTGGAAGTGCTGGCAATGAAAAGTACAGGGCAAGTACGAGGCACGGCAACTAGCGACACTTAGACTATAGACTACTTCGTAAATAGAATAGCATGACAACGGTCAGCACTGTAAATCTGGCGGATTGTGTACTCTTGTTCACAGCCCAGTACTGATATACGAAAGAGAAATCTGGCGTGCAGAGTCCGTCTAATTCAGACCGCAGCTCAGTTGTACCGCAGTGCAGTCACCGCAGTGCAGCCACTGGCTGTAGGCGAAGCGGGCTGGCAGGGAAAAATTTCAATGACGGTGGGCGATTAGGAGAAAAAAAAAATAGGCAACCGGCTGTGCACAGTGTTTTGCTCTCCAGTGCGATAGCGTGTCCCATATTTACATTTGCGTGCGATGGCCGCGATTTTACGTAGCACTGGCTGATTTGCGGCGCAGCCACTGGCAGAAGAAAAAAAAAAAAAGCAATTATACCCCATTGCCGCAGAATAGGGGTAAAGAAAAGGGGCCCAATACAAGGGACTGAAAAGTGAAGCTGAAAGGATATTTTTGGAACAATGCCCTGCTGACAACACTACGCCATCGTAGGCTCACCGGCTCGCCGGCTCGCCGTGCAACCCATGGCTTTAGCCGTGGCTGCTGTTATCGGCTACGAAGCTATGGTCTCTCGGTGCATGCCTGTGCTCGACACCGGCCTGTGCTCGCAACAATTTTTTAGTCTACTTCTTTTAGTGTATTTTAGTTGAAGGTTTTTTGTCACGCGATCAGAGGGGGCCAACACGTGCTGGGCACCGCTCGTGACGGTTACTCTATACAATAACTATAACTTTGCTTGTGGGGCTTCGCGGTCAGGGTTCTTGTCAATAATGTCTATGACGTAGTTGATACCCACATCGTCGTTGAGCAACTGCGAGTCGTTGTTAAGGCACTTGGTCAAAAATGACACAAGAATGTGCAAATCTCGGGAATTGAGGACCTGCACAAACGCCTTTGTTTTGGCCTTATTCTTGAATATACGAATGAGCCGCAAGTTGTTGAAGTAGTACAAGTTGCTGAGCAAGTACTGCTTGTTGACCGACTCCGACGACGACGTGGGGTCCGGATGCTTTTGGTGCTCGGTCGTGATGTACTTGAGAAGCGTCTTTGTAGTGGGGTACCGCAACTCGTCGTAGTCAAAGTCTTTGTTGGCTTTGTGCTTCGGGGCCTCGGTTGCAAAGCGCGACTTTTTGATCTCCAACATCCGGAAAGTGTATGTGGTGAGTTTTACGTAGGACTCCAAAAATGGCCTGACCAAATTGCCAAAGGTCTCTAGGTACTGCCTATCTAGTATTTCGTAGTAGCCCTGGTCAGGCACGAACCTGATGATGTTCAATTTCTCGAAGTCGCCGAGAATGAACTCCAAGTCGCTGCGGTGGTTGTAGTTGTAGTCAAACAAAAACTCGTTTTTCATGAAGCCGGTCAAGATATAGTTGAGTTTGTTCAACAAGAGGAAGGTGGGGTGGCGGCCCTGTGCGGCGTCGCTCATCAACAAAATGAACGCGGCTTTACATCGATCGACTATAAGATGGATCCCCAAGTTTTTGTAGTACAAAAGCTCGATGATGTGCTCGATCCGAATGGTGTCAGTGTGCTTGTTGACGCTGATGAACTTGAAGAAGTGTAGGATCTGGAGCTTGATCACCTGCGTGAGCTCGGCATCGGTGAAATCCTGGAAGTTCTTGAGCAAGCGCCGGTTACTGCTGTGGTCCTGACTTTCGCGCGCGAGCGTATCTACAACCAAGCGCATTACAGGCAAGAGAGAGGTGATAGAGAAGGTTTTGGTGCGGTTGAGATACGCGTAGATGTAGATGGCAGTGCCCACGATCGACGCCTCGGGAAGAAACGCCACCCGGTTGATCTCATGCATGATCTTGAACCCAAGTTTCTTGAGGTTCACGGTGTCGATGAGGGTGTCGCTGCTGAGGGGAGTGTCGTCCCAGAGCTTGGTTTTCGCAGCCGGCGCGATCGCGGCCGCGGCTTTTCCCCCCTCCTGCTCAATAAACGACAGCATGGTGAACGCCTCGCCCAACTTGACAAAGATCTTTCCGTTCAACTGCTTCTCCTTGGTGTTGCTGAACCCGTCCTTGCCGTACGGGATGTCGTCCCTGTCCTCCGGCTCCCCAAAGAGGTTCTTGGCCCCCGCACGCACAATGTTCAAAAAGCTCTCTTGTTTTTTGTCGCGCCCGATAAGCTCTTTCAAGTACCCGTCGGTTTCGTACACCCTCTCGTAGGTGATGGACATGGGCTGGATCTGCATGTTGAAGGAGGCATTTTTGTCTTCGATGCGCTGCTTGAGGAACACCTTGGCCAACGTTTTGAGAATCCCGTACTTGGGAAGCAAAACCTTGCCGTCTCTGGACCTGGTGCCTTCAATGAACACCTCCAAGTGTACATGGTTCAACAAAAAGAATTCAATGGCATTACTGAGGTTCCTTTCTGTGTAGAGCTCGTTGTTCATGGAGCGCGGAATGAAAATGGCACCCAAATTTTTGAGGATCCGCCCGAAAAACGCGACGTTCAAGTTTTCGCCCGCAATCACCGAGGGCACCCCGAACTGGAATCGGACGGCGAAAACATGGATGATGATGTAGTCAATGTGACTCTGGTGGTTGGGCAAGAAGATGATCGACATCGGGTCCTTGAGGTACCGCGCGTACATGTCACTGAACTCTTGTCTGCTGCACCACACGCCCTGGGGAAACATTTTTTGGAACAATTTGAGGATGGTGACGTAAGCGATTCGCAATGTGTTCAGCGACGCAAAGTTGGGAAGGTTGATTTCGTTTTGCTGCTTGTAGTATTTGACCACAAACGCCTTGGCCTGGTTGAACCGGGTGTAGTAATCTTCGGGCTTGATGAGCTTGAGGTTGAGCTCGGTGTTGATGAGCCCGTGCACCAAGTCGTCCAACTGCTTGTCTGAGCGCTCCAACTTGTCGTTCATGTGGTCCACCAACTTCTTGGTGAATGTAGGCGAAAACTTGTTGATGGCATATTTGTACTCGTTATTCTTGTAGATATCATCAAAGTCGATGTTGGTGAAGTAGTGGAAAAAATTGTTCACCAACGCGAAACTGCTCCTCACCTCCTCCTCGTTACCCTCCAACTGGACGTAGGTTTTTTTGTCGGTGGGGAGCGGGAACGTGAGCTCGATGTTGGGGTGCTGCCATCCTTCGAGAACGTTGATGTCGAAATCTGAGTTGGAAACATCGGCCACCATGACTACTAAAGAGTTTCGATGTGGTTGATATGTATTTCTACACACTTACGGCTGTGCTTGTACCACTGGTGAGAAATCACTAGACTAGTGAGTCTTTATATTTTTCGTGCCGATGGCGGGGGATCGGCATCTAATTGTCTCGAAATCTTAAGTCCGTTTTGTGTTTGCTCATTTGTTGGGTAGCCTATGCACAGCTGCTAAATCGGTGGCTGTTTTACAATTACGGCAGAAAGTTGGAAAGTAGATTGTAGGTAGCAAGTGGCCACGTCCAGCCGAGTGGGGCCGCCTCTCGAAACCCAGGTCTCGAAACTAGCTCTGGTGTTGCCGTGCCAGCCTTGCTGGTGCAAATATTTCAAGCGCGCATGCTTCGTGGGGTAGCGAACTGTGACAAGTGGGGAGTTATTATAATTGCCCAATTAGGGAGTACTACAGATAAGAAAGATCTTAGATCTAAACACACCGTATATCCAGAGTATACCTACTGTATACCTGATATTTCATATGTCTATTCTTTATCTAGTCTATACATAGTATTACTCTATTAATGACAACATCCACCTTGCTCTTTCACTAACCCCTTGTCCATCAACTCGTCCAAATCATCTGCCGGATCGATCTTGACGATTTTATCAGGATTGAGAATTCTTCTGGGATCCAACAGCAACTTGATGTGTCTCATCAAGTCAACCGTGGTTTCTCCCAACTCGGTATTCAAGTACTTTCTCTTCCCTACGCCTACCCCATGTTCTCCCGTGCACGTCCCCTCGTATTGGAGCGCCCGCGAAACCAACCGGTCCACCAAAACCTGCGCATGCGCATAATCGGGACTGTTGTAGAGGAGCAAAAAGTGACAGTTGCCGTCTCCAATGTGGCCCATGACCGAAAACTTGTTGCGGAAACCTGACTGGTTCAAGTCGTCGTTGGTATCGGCAATGACATCAGCGAGTTTCGAGAGTGGCACCGCGATATCGGTGGTCCACACCTGCACATCGTTCTTGTCAGGCAAGATCTTGGCCCCAAACTGCACTGTCAGCCACAAGCCGTTTCTGCGCGCGTACCACAAAATGGAGTTTTGTTGTTCGTCTTGTGACTTCTCGAGCTCAATAAGGTTGTTTTGTTTGGCGATCTTGGTGATCACAGACACCTGGTCATCGATGGCCTGCTTGTTGGGCCCGCCTAGCTTGAAAAAAAGCGTGGGTGTGGCTCGAAACTCCTTGGTGCCCTCTGCGCGCGCCTCGTTGACAAAGTTCATCATGGTGGCATCGAGGATCTCGATGGCATTGGGCTTGATCCCACTGCGCGAGATGATCTCCTGCGCCGTGGCAGCCGCATCTCTAATGGTGGGAAACGCTGCAATGCTCACGAGCTCGTGCACCGGTCTGACGTGGAGCTTGACGGTGATCTCGGTGATGATGCCCAACGTGCCCTCGGACCCAATGAACAACCGCGTGATGTCGTAGCCCGCACTGCTCTTGCGGGGTCTCTGCTTGGTCTTGACAATTGTTCCGTCCGCGAGCACCGCGGTGAGATTGACCACGTTTTCCTTCATGGTCCCGTACTTGTACGCATTGGTGCCGGACGCGGAAGTTGCAACCATCCCCGCAATAGTCGCACCCATGCCCGGATCGGGCCCAAACATAAGATGTTTGCCGGTGGGCTCGTTGACCAAAAAATCGTCCAAGTCCTGCCATCCTACACCGGCCTGGACAACCACATCCAAGTCGTCGGGGTGGAACTCGACGATTTGGTTGAGGTTGCCGAAGTTGAGCGAGATGCTGTTGGGGCCCCGCGTATGCATGTTCTGGCCCTCGAGCGACGTCAACCCCGACGTGGCCACAATAGGCACTCTGTACTTGTGCGCTATTTTCAACACCTGCGATACTTCCTCGGTGTTGCTGGGGTACACCACCACATGAGGTCTTTGGTGCGGTTTGGGCGGATGGTGCGTGGAAAAAAAGGTGTCTGCGTGAGCATCGAGGGTGTCTTTGTCGGTGGTAGTGTTGTGCTCGCCCACCACGGCCACAATCTGGGCGAGTGCGGCCTTGAACTCTTCGTCGTTGGCGTACCGCGGCGGGTCTATTTTATCCAATGGCGACGTGGACGCATCACCGGAGGTAATTACCGCGGATGCCCCCGCATTTGGGCCATTGATTAGGTACCCCAACGCGAGGCCCGCCCCAAAAACAAAAGCACTGGTTCCGGCGACCCCAGCATACAACCTCTTTGGGGGGCGGGCCGTACTTACCTGCCTAACATATCTTTTTGACGACTGAAGGCGCAAAAGACGAAACATGTTCCTTACCCTTTCATTTTCCTTGGGAATTATCTCCTATTTATCACTATTTATCAGATTGATGCAATATTGTGGCTTTAATGCCATATCGCCTCAACGTAGCTCCCTAACGGCCGCCGGGCTCTGATCCACCCATTCACGTGCAGCGCCTCACGTTCCACCTGCCTTTTTTCTCGGTCAATTCGTTATATCACGTGCGCTTGTCTCTTATCGACTAATTCTATAAGACATCAGCGAGCTGCAAAAAAATTTCAACTCCCCCACCAATGGCTCCTCACGCTTTAGTTGAAAACACTAGCAGTAGTGCTAGCGTCCACTTGGATGCGCCCAGCAACTCGCTCTTGAAGGCCAACCCCTTTGGAACCCTCGTGGATCCTGCGGCCTTGAAAGGCACAACATACACTTCGCTCAACACAGTTCTTAGTCAGACTGTCTATGCCATTTCAAGCAAGATTTTCAGCTACGAAACCCCAGGCTCGCCTGACTTGTTGGATGCGCACATCCAGTTGTGGACCCAAGCATACCAAAGACCAAACTCTTTTGGTGTGGTGCCATTTTTCCACAAGTTGCAGGTCAGATCGGGTGCTTCCAACGCCATCTTGGGGTACTACAGCAAGAACGGCACCGCGGGCCAGCCCATCTCGGTGCTTCTGGGCTTGAACGGCTTGGTCTACATGCAACCCAACCTTGCCGCTCGCTCCAACTACACCAGCTTACCCTTGTCATTGAACGTTTCCGCCATCGACTTCGACTCTGTGTCCAACTCCTTGGTGTCCAACTATATCGCCTCGTTGAGCGCCGCCAGATCCTTGGGGTACTCGGTGGTCACGCCGGTGCACGCACGTGACGCCATAGAGTTCCAGCACCTCACCATCTTGAACCACTACCTTGCCTCGCTCACGGGCTCGCCCTCGATCAACTTGTTCGACGGCCCAGAGTTTGCTGCTACTTTCACCAAACTCGATGTATTGTCTGTTGCCCAGGTCGGCGAGCTCTACCAGGGCTTGTTGGCTGGCAGTGCTAGTGTAGAGTACACTGATTTGAACCAGGCGGTCGATCTTTCGTTGCAGAAGTTGAACCAATTGACTGGCAAATCGTACTCGCAGTTTGAATATGTCGGTTCCGATGCGCCAGAAACGGTCTTTGTCAGCTATGGAGCCCATGAGTCGACCCAGGTCTCTGAAATCGTGGCCAAGTCCGCCAATATTGGTTTGATCAAGGTCAGAGTTCCGTTACCTTTCAACCAGGCCAAGTTCATCGAAGCTATTCCTAGCACCACCAAAAAATTGGTGGTTCTTTCTCAAGTTTCCCACAACGAAAACGTCACCAGCTCCTTGAAAGCAGACATCACTGCTGCTTTGTTTTTGGGCGGAGCCTACCATCGCTTGAGCATCGACGAGTTCAAGTACCCTTTGAGCTTTGCATGGACTCCCATCACGGTCGCCAAGGTTTTGGCCGAGTTTGTGCCTTCTTTGGACGTGGACTCGTTGTTGGCCCACGAAAAAGTGGCTCTTCCAGTCACCTTGACTGCCAACACTTGTCCTGAAGGAAACTTCCTTTTCTGGGGAAGAGATAACTCGTGGACCTACACTGTGCAGAGAATCGCACTCTCTCTTTCTTTGGACGACTCCAAGACCGTCACCATTAGAAACAAGTACGACAACTCGAGAGGCGGAGGCTTGTTCCAGTCGCAAATCAGCTCCAGCTCCAAGGCCAATGCCTCGAGTATCGACTCTGCAGATGTGGTTTTGCTCGATAACTTGTCGATTTTGGACAGCTACGATGTCTTGGCCACTGCCAAGCCAGGTGCCACCATTGTCTACATTCACAACAAGCCTTTTGGCTCTGTCGAAGAAGATATTGTGCCTAAGTTGCCTGTTGAGTTCAGAAGAACCTTGGCTGTCAACCACAACAAACTTCTTTTGGTTGATTTCTCCATTTTGGAAAAATTGGAGTCCATCAGTTCTTCTGCCAGCGGATTTGCCGGCGAGTTTTTGACCCAATTGGCTTTCTGGAGAGCTTCTTTGCCTGAATTGAAGGGTTTTATTGTCAACAAGTTATTGCAAGCCAACGGCAATGATTATGAATTGTTGGCTGCTGTTTTGGATAAGTTTATTCAGACTGTCGACGAGCAAAAGGGTTTGAGAGAGATCAGTGTTGCTCCAGAATGGGCCGACTTGGAGGAGGAAAAGAAGGAGGAGGAAAAGAAGGAAGAAGAAAAGGAGAAAAAGGAGGAAGAAGAAGTAGAAGAAGAGGCTTCGCCTCTTCCGTTCTTCCCTACCGAAACGTCCTTCTTTGCCAATCCTTGTGTTGCTACTGAAGACAGCGAGGAAACCATTCATTCCGGCTACAAATCTCTTGCTACCAAGCTCACCTTCCCCGAAGCTTACGGTCTCAAACAAGACTTGAGACCAGAACTCCCCGTAAAAAACTTTATTGTAAAGGTCCAAGAAAACAAGAGATTGACCCCTCAAGAGTACTCCAGAAACATCTTCCATATCGAGTTCGATACTACTGGCACCGACTTAAAGTACGATATTGGTGAAGCTTTGGGTATTCACGGTAGGAACAACGCCGAAGAAGTGGAGAGATTCCTCCAGTATTTCGGTGTTGACGGCGATTCTCTCGTAGAAACCACCAACAGAGACGACCCCTCTGTATTAGAAGTCAGATCCGCCAGACAGATCTTGACTGACGGAGTCGACTTTTTGGGTAAGCCTCCAAAGAGATTCTACGAGGCACTTGCCGAGTACGCCGCGGACGAAAAAGAAAAGGCTGCTTTGGAGAAATTGGCCAGTGCTGAGGGTGCAGCCGAGTTGAAAAAGAGACAAGAAGTGGACTTCGATACGTACTTTGATGTTTTGGACGAGTTCAAATCTGCCAGACCGGCCTTCTCTGACTTGGTCAGAATCATTGCGCCTTTGAAGAGAAGAGAATACTCGATTGCCTCGTCCCAAAAACTCCACCCTAACTCGGTTCACTTGTTGATTGTAGTTGTAGACTGGATTGACCCAAGAGGCAGAACCAGATACGGACACACTTCCAAGTACCTTTCGGACTTGAAGATTGGTGACGAGTTGGTGGTAAGCGTCAAACCTTCTGTGATGAAGCTTCCTCCATTGTCCACTCAACCAATTGTGATGTCCGGATTGGGTACTGGATTGGCTCCATTCAAGGCCTTTGTAGAAGAAAAGATCTGGCAACAGCAGCAAGGCATGGAGATTGGCGAAATCTACTTGTACATGGGTTCCAGACACAAGAAAGAAGAGTATCTTTACGGTGAGCTCTGGGAAGCCTACAAGGATGCGGGTATTTTGACGCATATCGGAGCAGCCTTCTCCAGAGACCAGCCTGAAAAGATCTATATTCAAGACAAGATCAGAGAGTCCATCGAGGACTTGACCGACGCCATTGTGGCCAAAAACGGTTCTTTCTACTTGTGTGGCCCAACCTGGCCTGTTCCTGATATCACTGCGTGCTTGGAGGACATTGTCCAAAACGGCGCAAAGAAAGAGGGCAAGGTTATCAAGGAAATCGCCAAGGTTGTTGAAGAAATGAAGGAGAATGGCCGTTACATCTTAGAAGTTTATTAGAGAATAAGACCTAGTTAGAAATAAAAACTCATCAATATTAAGTTTATCAAAAACAGTAAAAATACAACAGTTCAGTTACTTAGATAGTCAAGTACAAGTCTTGAGTTTATTAGAATATTCAAACAATCCTAAGGTTATTTGAACTACCCAAAGATACAAGTCTCAGGTTCATTAAAAAATAATGTGACGGTCTCAAGTTTATTAGAGTAATAATATTAAAGTCCTAGTTTATTAGAAGTAGTAAAATACAACAATCCTAAGTTTATTAGATAGTCAGAATTCAATTCTTAGGTATATTAAATTAAAAAAAAAATACGACGATCTTGAGCTTATTAGATATAGTAAAATACAACAATCTTAAAGTTATTAGAAATAGTAAAAATATTACAGTCCTAGTTTATCAGAATTAGAAAATTAAAACCGTCCTAGTCAAAATACAAGTCTGTTTAGTAGAATATAATCTTGCAACTTGAGCTAATTAGTATGAATGTCAATTCGAACTCTTGATCACTCTATGACTTCGCTCGTTAGTTGATGAGAAGGAGTTCCGATCTCGTATCTTCGTTTCAGAAGAGGAGAACAATTGCGTCATTTAGGCTTATTAATTTGGTCTGACGCAGGGTGTCGACTATTATACGTTTAGCCAAGTCGTATAGAGCTTATGCGGACATATCGGATGGTTGGGCAATTGTTGCAGTGCACAAATCCGCGCCCCACGGGCCGTTGTTGGGCCGCGAAGGACGCAGATGTAAGTGAAAAAGGCGAGTAGCCGTGCTGGCGGCCGGGTGGGGCTGCTCACCTTTTGGCTATTGGGTATAGAAGCCAATCGCGACAACAATGGTGTTCAGGAGATGTGATGAACTACCCATGAGCATCCTTATTGTTGCGAAAAGAATGGTTGCGAATTTGGCACTTTGCGACCATCCTGTATGGACCGGTGAGCTGGCGACAGACCAAATAGACTTTAGCCAATAGTGTTGGTCGGAACGAAGCATGTGGCTTATCTGGCCATTACATGTGCTAGTGGCAGAATCACGCCATTCGCCATAGGATCAAGCGGCGATACGATGCGAAGCTGCGGATATACGCTGAAATATGCACAGCTTGAATAATAGTAACGGTATGTATTAAGGCATATATTTACGGCATGCAGTAAATGGCTACAGAAATAAATGACTTACATGATCAGTACATGTGAATAAGCGCTGGTACATGTACATAAGTGATATCGGAGAGTAAGTAAGTTGGTGGAGAGGTGTTTTACTGAGGGGTAGGCCAATTGACATGGTCTCAGATCTGGTCCCAAACGGGGAACTCGCTCGATAACGCTAAGCCCGGAGCCAGGTGCAGGACCCCCGCTGACGTTGAACCGTCGACGGTTGTCGTCGACGTTGTCGTCACTGCTCGGGACGGAGATATCGGGGTCACTTCGGATTATTCTGTTGGGTTATGTAGGTGACGAAATAGCGGTCGAGTTTGTTGACAGTAACAGTGTAACCATGGTAATCGAACGTAGTCAATGGGCGCGAGACCGGAGCGAGCAAGGGCAATAATTGCGACACCAAGTCGGAGGTGAGAATAGTCGAGCCAGCGGGATATATTCCCACAAGGCGATGATTGGAAGATGAAGTCACTTGTGTCACAATTAGCCCCGCGGTCTCCACATTGTAATAGCCTAAACTTTCTTGGATTACTTTGAGCGTGGACTCGGGCAATGCCGGTGGAGATATCGGCGATGACATCTGAGGCTTTCGGGACTCCAAAAGATAATCGAACAAAGACGAAGAATTTGGGGTGTGGACTATTTATGTAGATATCTAGCGGTCTACACAGTACAGTTAGCTTACCTTGATTAGCTTACTTTGATTAGCTTACCTTTTGTTACTCTTAACTTTTGAATCTTGTGTTCTTTGTTCGTCTTTTGTTTCAGTGCATTTCCGTGATTAAAGTATGGCACGCACCTGGTTGGTGGTCTGTAGCCTCGCCGGGGAATATGCACTATATTGCGTAAAGCTGCAATGGCTGAAGTTTCCTTTCCTAGCGTAACTAAGCTTCTATTGTTCAATCCCTTAACTACCAAGACGAAACGAAAAAATAATACCTTTGATAAGCCTTATTCATCATGTAACATTCCACCTCACTGTGTCTACCTGACTACAATAAATCAGTTGCGTTTTATCCCCCATACATGGTGGGTTTGTAGAGGTCTATAGAAGAATATATATACTACGAGTTAGAACCTTGTTCCTCTTTTTCATTTTTCACTATAACCAATTTCAATCTCCAATCTTCATTCTCCCAATCAGGCTAATTACATACCTCAGGTACCGCGGGACAAACCAAAAGTCACAAAACACTTGAAAAATCAGACACACCCAAACTATACACTACTTCTCACCTACACCTACACTCTATACACTCTACTGACACTTTACTGTTACTTTATTATTGGTGTTGCCAAGCTAGTACTATCCTCGGAAACATTTCAAGTATTCCACAAAACCCTTGGACCCTGCGATACATCCGAGACTACCCCACGGCCCGATACAGCCAATTAGCAACTGTGCCAACCTGAAATAGACTAGTGCGTACCTCACTTTCCCAATCGGCCAGCAACTTGTCCCCGCTATTGTGAGACATTCGTTGCTTTTCTGACTTAACGTGACCGTTTCACAACGTGACCGTGACTCAATTAAAAATAAACCTGACTGAAATATTTCAAATATAAACACCACCCCAAGAAATTACCATCCGAAAACACAACTAACTATACTTTGAAAATCCCTTACTCACACTAGAATACTGTTCTACTGTCTGTTTTTGCTTATTTTCTAAAATGACTACTCACTGGCAAACTGCCGCCGTCGGCCACACGCCTGACGCGAACACGGGCCCAAACGTGGCAACACCCCAAACGTCAAACACGGCAAAAGACACCTTGAATGGCGCCAAACCTTCCAAAAAACTCCTTTCGACGTCGTCTCCCGAAGGAATCCTGGTGGCCTCCAAAATCACCCCGACCAGACTCGCCAACTTGTTGATACCCAAAGGACCCTTGCCCATTAGACACATCACCAGCCAGCTCGCGTTGGAAGTGCCCAGCTTCGAGTTTTTGTCGCTTTCCAAGCAAAGAAGACTTATAATGGCCGCCATGGAACAAACAGACACGTCCAACAACGTGGTGTTTGAAAAGGTCGGCTGGGGCCAATGGGCCGTCAGAAAGTTGGACAGCGACTTTATTGTCACCGAGGGGTCTGAGACCACTTCTGGACCTGCTGATGACGACAAAATCAATGTGAACGACTTGAGAAGCCAATCCAAACTCGGCTGGGCCAAAAAGTCCGCTGCAAAGAGAAGAGAATCCATCACAAACACCAAAACCAGTTTGCACCACGTGAAGTTGCCTGTAGAACCAGATACCAATGCTATTGCTAGCGATAGCGAGGACGATTTGGAAATGGAAGAGGAGGAAAGCGAAAGCGAAGACGAGGAAGAAGACGAGCTTTTCGCTTTTGACCACGACGAGTCCATCAACAAGTTCAAGAGGTCGCCTCCTATCAAGTTTGCCAATAGAGTTCCTATCAAGTTCAGTCCTCCGCCCGCAGGCGCAACGGACCCCTCCAATTCTGGGCCCGCTGCTTTCAGAAGAAGAAAGTCGTCGTCTTCGGCTGCCACCAGCAACATTTCCAAGATCCCCAACAATTACAGACACCAGATCTTCAACCGCTCCAGGCTCGATTCGTTGGAAAACTTGGACAACTACATCATGTCGTCGTCGAAAAACTCGAGCGTTTCCATCAATTCTCCTCCTTCCCAAGCACCGCAATACTACTCGTCGGCACTGGCTGCAACCTCGGTATTGAGTGCGGTTTCGCCCGTCAACTCGTGGAACGGCAACGGCAACTATATCCACAACGCTTCGTCTGCATCTGTGACGAGTCCCGAAAGCATCGCCGTCACCATGAACGCTTCTTCTGGAAGAAGAAAGTCGTCGTTCAACGAGTCCCACATCAGATCCACCCTCCTCTCTTCGTCTGTGCCGAAATCTAATGTCCCCCAAACGCCCACTTTGCTGGCCCAACAACTCACACAACCCTCCAATTCTCCCAAGATCGCCAACTTGTTGAACAAGACTTACGAGAACGAGTATGTTGCCAACCCGGCGGTGCTGGAACTGCCTGTTCCGCACCAATACCGTAACCAAAGCGATACTGACGAAGAAGACTGGGCCACTATTGGAGCCGAATCTCTTCGTCGTAGCCAACAGTCCAAAATGAAAAGTAGAACTCCAAGGTCGCCTACTAGACAGGGCCAACCGCGCTACAGATCCCATTCTCGGAGATCTTCAATGAATGCTAATGCTGGTAATGGCACCATTGATATCAATGATGAGGAGAGACTGGCGGCCTTTGCTTTGGTCGATCTTAGGTCTATATAAATTTTCAAACAGCCTTTATAAGGCTAATTGGGTGATTATATTGGTGCATTTTAATAGCTGGTCTATTCTCTATATACGTTGTTTTCAATATACTTCGAAAAAGAACTAAATAGAAATAATAACACATTAATGCTGACGCATTAATGTCAAGAATAATGAAGCATAAATGAGAATATTACATTATATCGAAAGCATAAATAAATCAATGGAAAATCTGTAGAATTTCTAGAGATAGTTCGTCTGTAAAATCGGTAGAGAACTACAGCTTTAAGGAGGATTTAAGCATGACTTATGTGATGCTACAAGATCAATTCAAAAACTATAGCTGATTAATAGGCAATAGTAGTTCGCTGTGCCATTGCGAATACTAGACATGAATCACTTGATGAAAAAAGATTAAGCCAGCATGACTCAAGACATGGAAAAAAGTACTGCCTTCGGTGATTTTTGGTTGGAAATTTCCATCTATAGCACGAATTTCATGCTCTCTTTTATTTCGTTACTGATAGGGTGGCTTTCATATCACTGGCTACCCATATAACTACTTCTGGCCATAAATTTGGATATACCAATATATAGCGTAGGAATAACTGAAAAGAAAGACTAATCTAATACCTATTGTGTCTATGCTTCCTCTATTGCGGACGTGATTACCGATAACATACTCAGTAAGTATCATTTACAATACTCATTTAAGAAAGGTCAATCACACTCAAAAACTTATTTTTATTTCTACTTGTATTCTACTTGTAATTCTTCTTTTCAGTTATGGAGTTGAAGATGGAGCAACTTTCTGTCTGCCGAGAGCCCCCTGGTACCAATTAATACTATAAGCCCAGTTGACCATTTGATGAGCTCGTCTTTAAGTTGTCCTTGCAGGTCTCTGTATACCATTCTGCTACACAAATTCTGATTTATTTCACCTATTTGGTAGACATAAGAACATGGTTATCTCTTTTGTTGCAGCCATTTTTATGCGAGGTATTTAACCCAATTAGGAAAATTTAACTACAGCAGGCATTAAGTAAAACAGCGTCAGTAAGAAAAGAACCAAGTAGCATGAGATTCTGAATTGGTCGTGTAGGACTGATGTAAGAGGTCTATAGTAGCTACATTACTTGTAGGTGGCACCTACAGTTATCAGGTGTAGAATGGATGCCTATATTATTTCCCAAATAGGAATATTTCTGATGCTCCGATGTCTCTGATGGTCAGACAACCTGAAGATGAGTTGAAGAACATCGAGGTAAAGGTCAATTATGATATAGAAAGAAAGTTGCAACGCGCCACTCCTAGACACACCACTCACAGACATACTACTCCTCTTTCCTGCACCCTATACAAATAGTCCTTACCCCTTCTCTGGTCTTCCTTGACTGCGTGGTTGCTCGTCCACCACGTGACCATTTGGTATAACGCGTCGAAAAGTTTCAACCGTTCATCTCTTCTTTATCATCTAATCACCATGTCCGCTACCACGGTATTACCATCGATTCAGATGAACATCAACTATGGGGAAGTCAAGACCATTATCAAGGATTTCTTGACTTCCTACAAAGAGTCCAGTGTGGACGAAATGGACACCGACGAGTTTGGCGAGCTGGCAGGTGGGTTCAAGTACTTGCGCCTTTTGCAGAAAGTGGCCAACCGAGAAATCAGTACCATATACATCGAGTTGGATGATCTCAACAGATACCAGCAGAACTCGTTTGCGGGCAGTTCGCAGTCGGTGGAAACGTCCAAACAGTTGATCTCGGCCATTCTCAAAAACACGCATCGTTATATCGAATTGTTCAGTTCTGTGATTGACGAGCTTGTGCCTGAGCCCACCAAGGAGATCAGCTACAAGGACGACGTGCTAGATGTGATTTTGCACCAGAGAAAGCTTCGTAACTTGAGATTGCAGCAGGAACACGTCGAGGAGTATAACAACTTGAGGGACGGGTTTGACAACGCGGGAACCCAGCAGGATTCACAGGCTCGCGTCGACGACTCCGAGAACCTCTTTCCGTCCAAACTCACCCGTCGGTACTGCCTCTACTTCAAGCCGTTGTCGGGAACCACCAAAACTCTTAGTGTGAGAGAGATTCGCGGCAGTCACGTGGGCAACTTCATCACCGTGCAAGGAATCGTCACTCGAGTCAGCGACGTCAAGCCCAGTGTGCTTGTCAATGCGTATACGTGTGACAAGTGTGGGTACGAGTTGTTCCAGGAGGTCAACTCCAAGGTGTTTACACCTTTAACGGAGTGTACTGCTCCGGCCTGTAAGACCGACAACAACAAGGGCCAGTTGTTCATGTCGACGCGTGCGTCCAAGTTCTCCAGTTTTCAGGAAGTCAAGATCCAGGAGTTGAGCAACCAGGTGCCTGTAGGCCATATTCCACGGTCTCTTACTGTTCATGTCAACGGCGACTTGGTGAGATCGTTGAATCCGGGCGACACCGTGGATATCTCGGGGATCTTTATGCCGTCGCCATACACCGGGTTCCGGGCTCTCAAGGCCGGGTTATTGACCGAAACGTACCTTGAAGCGCAGTACATCAAGCAGCACAAAAAGCAGTACGATAGCAGCAAAATCTCCGCCGAAGCCGAAGAAAAGATCCAGAAATTGATCGACGAAGGCGACGTCTACAACAAGTTGGCCAAGTCGATTGCGCCCGAAATCTTTGGTCACTTGGATATCAAGAAGATCTTGTTGCTTTTGCTCTGTGGCGGTGTCACCAAGGAAATCGGCGATGGGTTGAAGATCAGAGGCGACATCAATGTGTGTCTTATGGGAGATCCCGGTGTCGCCAAGTCGCAGTTGTTGAAGGCCATTGGCAAAATCGCACCTAGGTCCATTTACACCACCGGTCGAGGCTCTTCCGGCGTTGGATTGACTGCGGCGGTTATGCGAGACCCCATCACTGACGAAATGGTCCTTGAAGGCGGTGCGTTGGTGTTGGCAGATAACGGTATTTGCTGCATCGATGAGTTCGACAAAATGGACGAATCGGACCGGACAGCCATCCACGAAGTCATGGAACAACAAACCATTTCCATTTCCAAGGCCGGAATTACCACCACCCTCAATGCCAGAACGTCCATTTTGGCTGCTGCCAACCCTCTTTACGGCCGCTACAATCCGCATTTGTCTCCTCACGAAAATATCAATCTTCCAGCAGCGTTAATGTCGAGATTCGATGTAATGTACTTGATTTTGGACCATTCTTCTCGCGAACACGACGAGAGATTGGCCAACCACGTCACTTATGTCCACATGCACAACAAACAGCCAGTCATGGACTTTGAGCCTTTGGACTCGGCCACCATTAGAGAGTACGTTTCAAAGGCCAGATCCTTTAGACCCACCGTGCCCAAAGATGTCGGTGACTACGTTGTGCAGCAGTATATTAATATGAGAAAAGAGTCGCATAGAAATGAAGGCTCCGTCAAGAAATTCAGCCACATCACCCCCAGAACTTTGCTAGGCATTCTCCGTATGTCGCAGGCTTCGGCCAGATTGAGGTTCGACAACATCGTCACTTTTGAGGACGTGGACGAAGCGTTAAGACTTATCCAGGTCTCAAAGTCGTCCTTACATGTAGACACCGACAGATCCATGGAGGACGAGAGCTCGACGTCAAAGATCTACAGTATCATCAGAGACATTGCTCGTGAAAACGGGTCCAGAAACGCCAAACCGGTGCGGATGGACGAGATCAGAGACAGAATCATTGCCAAGGGCTACACCATCGAGCAGTTTGATGACTGTATCACTGAGTACGAAGTATTGAATGCTTGGCACAGGGTTGATAACGGCGAGGTCTTGACGTTTGTGGGAGAGCAGGATGAGGATGATGAGATGTCGGAGTAGTATATTTCTTGATTGTATTAATATATAATAGCACGAATAATAGCACGCGAACTAACACCAACTTTAACCCTCCGCGATTGAACACTACGTCGTTGCAGAACTTTAACACTTTGTTTTACCTCAAGCTCTTACAAAGTACTCTTATTAAACTGTAGGCTCAATTATCAGTAAAGAATGAGATATGCGAAGAATGGTTGCCTTACTTTAAAATTGTGTATTTTACCCCGAGCTTCTTGATAGTATTTAAGTTCAGTATCCTTTGAATGACGAATAACCACTCGAATGGGGAATTGTAGACTCAGTATAATCATTTGGACGACTCACTCGATGGCTAACTGCTGGCTCATCATCAATATACTTTATACTTTATGGTAAGATCAAATAATAACTAGCAAAACTAACACCATCTATCGTTGCTCATGCCAACAATCTCTTTAGGATTTCTCATCTAGATACTACCACTATAATTTATTTTGTTAGGTTGTATACTCTTTTATGTAGACTTTGGTGCTAAGAAGTTCATGAGTTTCTGGCTGAAAGAGAATTGAAGCACTACGTATTGCTTCGGCCGACAAGGGTAACAAGTGTAGAAGGTTCCATATAGTATTATTAAGAGTTGTGTAGAGCAAGTTAATTGTTCCGATATAATAAGCAATCACTTACTGGAGGCAAGTATCCATATGGCATAAGAGTACTGACAGAGACGTAGTTATTGGTCAATTTATTCTAGCATTAAATTGACATAAACGTGCTCAGCCATCCTATATTTCCTGGAAGGATACTTTGCCTCAGATGTAGTCAGACACATTAAATCGGTCAATTCATGCTATATCTTATTAACTATGTTATGTCAATTTTTTGCCATTGGACGAGTTTAATTGTTTGTAGTTAGTCTATTACGATAAGTCGAGTTATTGCGAGACTTTGATAGAATAGGTCTACAGCATTCCAGTACTCAGGCGCCTTTCAGTAAATAATAAAATGACAAGATAATCAATCCTTATTTCACAATAGCAATAAAAACATCCTAGAGCTCGTGGGATTATCATTTATATTCTACACAAAGATTAGTTATTTGTAATTCACAGAGTGTTTATCTGCAATCATCCTCGAGTAATACTTTGCAACTATACATTTATGTTAACTCCACCATAAATACAATAGTATCGATTATATTGTCTGTTCGAGCATAGCTCTATTATTTGATTAACTATATTCTTAGAGTACTGTTAATGCTGTCTGTAACTCCCTCGCCAATCCCTCACCGGAATAACTACAAAAGTATCAATTTATTTATTTATTTATTATAGGAGCTCAAGAGCGCCAGTTGGATTGTCACAGCTTCCTGTATCTCTCGCTAACCCCTCGCTTGCGCGAGTGGTTAGCATTGATTAGCTTATTTGTTAACCTTCTCAAAGTATTCCTTACTGTTGTCTGGCTTAATGGTTTCAGAACCCGGCTGCCAGTTGGCTGGACAAACCTCACCATGCTCCTCAACAAATTGAAAAGCTTCCAACAATCTCAACGATTCTTCAACGGATCTGCCAACTGGCAAGTCATTGATTGTGATTTGTCTCAAGACACCCTTTGGGTCAATCAAGAAGATCCCTCTCAAAGCAATACCTGCATCCTCCACTAACACACCGTAGTCTTTGGATAACGAGTGGTTGGTGTCAGCCAACAATGGGATGTCAACTGGTCCCAAACCACCATCCTTTCTGGCGACATTGGTCCAGGCCAATAAGGAGTATTCGGAGTCGGTGGAAGCGAACAACACTTGAGCGTCCTTACCGGCGAACTTCTTGGCGGCCTCGGAATAAGCAATGATTTCAGTGGGGCATACGAAAGTGAATGCCAATGGAATGAATGCCAAAAGAACCCACTTGCCCTTATATTGTTCCAAAGAGACTTCTTCAAAGACACCGTCGACAACGGCGGTTTTCTTGAAGGCTGGAGCTTGTTGCTGAATAGTGGCGACCATTTTTAGTATAGAGTGTTTTGTTTGGTTGAGTTTTTGTTGTTTGTTAATGATAAAACTACTAATTAGAGAAGAGTTTCGTAGGCATTTATACTTTTTGCAGCCGTATTATTTTTTGCTCGCTGCAGGGTTCTAAAGTCCGATGCTGATAAATCGCGAGTAATGCGATTATTAACAGAGACGATCTAGACGGAAAATATACCGCCACGATCAAAGATTATTAACTGCGACGGTCTAGAAGAAAAAATATAACGCGACTTACAAAGATTACTGACAAAGACGGTCTAAGACCAAAGGAGGATTAGTCACTCAAATCTTACCGACTGTACATTATCGCCCGTGCTTGAGTTCAGTCTGCACTAATTCTTAAGGAGAATACTAGAAGTAAATTTTGCAGCCTACTACAAGAAAACAAAGATTAGATTAAGTACTGTACAAATAAGTACATTTACAATCTATATACTATAAATGTTTGCACTAGATGTTATATACATGTCCCTGTCATCCATTTTTTATGCCACTAATACGCAATCTATCTACTTGAAGGTAAAGACTTGCACTGCACTATTTTAAGAAACATTCCTGTGCAACGTTTGCTATACTTTTTGAAGACCATCGGTAAAAGTTGACACCACCCTTGATAATATCAACGACTGTCCCTGGAAATATTCTTTTGTGCATTAATTCATGTTTCTTATTCGATAGTGGGTGTGACTTTGGTAGATATGGGAGTTCCGGTATGAAAAGCCCAGGCACGTGAAAATGCGACTTCCGGCCACCTAGGTCAGCAGTATATGGCCTCAGAAAAAAACAGCCAAAACATCGCCAGAGAGAGCGGTAAAGGGCATTGATCGTGCGAGAGAAACCATCAGAGTATCAAGTTTATTTCCTGGCAGCTTTTGGACCTCTCATAGTGGGTCTATCGAAGTCTGAATCGAGATCCGACTAGCATCACGTGATATTGTTTACCGAGTTATCCCCAACTGTATAAAGAGGTTGCGAAAGATGTAAATGGATTACGGACGACAATTCGATACAGTCAGTAACATGAGAAAAAGCACACATTACAATTCTAATTGATTAGCTCTCGACTTTTTACTTCATGTACCGAACAGTCACTTCTCCAAATGTAATAGACACATTATGTAGAAGTTGTCCTTCTAATATACCTACTTTTTCTACAAGGCCCATTTTGATATCCACGGTAATATCTACGCTAGTGATTTCCGGTGTACTTGTCTAGTGATTTCAATTGTACTGCCTCGCCAGTGTTTTCCACTGTAGTATGTGGCCAGTGTTTTTCACTGTACACTGTACTTTTTCCTGTAACGTGACTACTGTCCCACGTGAGCAACACGTCGGTCAACAACAATTCCACCTATACAACAGTAGCTACACACCAAAATGAGTGACTACGAGAAACAAACAGTAGCCCAATTGAAGGAGTTGTTGAAAAGCAAAGGGTTGTCGACCGATGGAAAAAAGGCTGATCTCGTACAAAGGTTAACTGAAGCCAATGGTGCGGCGCAAGACGAGTTGCTTCCAGTTGAAGGTGAAGAAACCAAGGCAGAAGAAGCACCAAAAGAGGAAGAGCCTAAGGTAGAAGAAGCACCAACTGAAAGCGAGCCAAAGAAAGATGGTGAGCTCAAAGTGATTCAGCCTGAGCCTAAAGAAGAACCCAAAGTGTTGAGTCCCGAAGAGAGAAAGCAATTGGCAGTTGAATTGTTGAAAAAGAAAGTTCTGAGAGCTGAAAAGTTCGGAGACGAGGCTGGCGCGGAAGCTGCCAGAAAGGATTTGGCCAGAGTGGAAAAGTTCGGAGTGGAGCTTGGAACCAGTTTGGCCAGGGAAATCGGTTTGGTCGACACCAGTTTGGGCAATGGCAAGAAGAAGTTCCACAAGCACAAGGTCAAAAAGTTTAAGAACAAGGGCAAGCGTAGAAACTAATCTGTAGTATACATGTAATATAAGACTGAAGAGAAAAAGCAGATAAACATAGACAAACAGTACCTGTGTTGAGTAGAGTCAAACTAATCTAAGGTAGTGTTAAAGTTATAGGTAGAGCGCGAAGTTGGCTAGAGTTGGGGAGAAATTGGAGAGAATTAGTGGGAAAGGTAGTGAGAAAAGTAGTGAGAAAAGTAGTGAAAAGGGTAGTGAAAAAGGTAGTGAGGAGGTTAGTAGTACAAGTAATGTTGAGAAACCTCGATGTTAGTGGATAAGTGGTGGTATTGGTATATGTAGAAGCATGTGTAATGATAACAGTACCTACTGTTATATGAGACATCTAGTGGCAGATAGTGAGAAGTTAGTGAGGGTGGGTGCGAGTAGTGAGCGAAGTGAGAAAGTTAGCGAGACAATTAGTAAGGAAGTCAGTGAGAAAATAGTGAGAAGCTTTGAGAAGAGAGTCAGAAGATAGGGAGAAATGCGAAGCTAGAGTGTAGTGAGGAGTTAGAAGTAAGTGAAGAGTGAGTCTCGTATGGTTAAGTGGCCAGTGATCATACAAGTCTCACTCTGAGTGACCACGGCAACGGTTCTGTCTCACGTGCGCCAACCCTATCGCCGTTGATCAACGCCTTTGCCGTTTTGCCTCTATCGCACTCCGCACTGAACAATGAGCAGTCCTCAGCTATCACTCTAGAAAGTCTCCTTGATATTGCCATATATAGTTAGGATGTAGCACACTAAGCCATCTAATAGCGCTATTCCATTACGTAGTAAGCGTGGAGCTTAGCCTCGTTTACGGCCCTTTTCCGGCGTGTTTCCGATTCCATGCCTCGTGCGGCTTTTGCGGCCAAATGTTTTCGGAACCTTTAAATTTAGAGCCGTTCTACTTTTTTTACAACTGCATTCTTTTACCAAGATGTGTTGTGCAAAGTTACCCAATGCAGAAGAAAAACCATATTATGAGACATTGCCTCATAGCTTGAAACCTCACCATTACGAAGTATCGATTTCCGAGATCGATCTCGTGCAAAACTCCTTCAAAGGTCGCGTAGTTATACACTTGAAGGTGAATGAGGAGACCGATGAATTGCACTTGAACTACCGTGACTTGAGCATTGGCAAAGTCACCATTGAAACTGAGAACGGTAAACAAGACGTTGTGGATATTGAACACTTCAAGGAAAAAGAGTTTTTTGTTGCCAAACTCCCGGCCCCGGTCAAAGGGCCCAGCATCAAAGCTACTGTGGAGTACGATGGGGTTATCCAGACCAACATGGCTGGATTCTACAAGTCTTCTTATGTCGATAACGGTGTAGAAAAACAAATGGTGTCGACGCAATTCGAGGCCACGGACGCCCGCAGAGCATTTCCGTGTTTTGACGAACCAAGCGAAAAAGCCACTTTTGATGTAGAGATCCAACTTAGAAACGATTGGACCGCTTTAAGTAACACCCCAGTAAAGAGCGCGACTAGCGAGGGCGATGCGAAGAAGGTCGTGTTCGAAACAACCCCCGTCATGTCCACCTACTTGTTGGCATGGGCCTGTGGAGATTTCGAGTATATAGAGTCGTTTACTGAGGAAACAAAGGTGGGCCACAAACCTATTCCGGTAAGAATCTATACCACCAAAGGAGGATACCTCAAAGATGCCAAGTTGGCGTCGGAAATCGCTCCCAAGATCTTGGACTACTTCTCCAAAGTGTTTGAAGTCAAGTATCCGCTTCCCAAACTAGACTTGATTGCCGTACACGCTTTCTCTCACAATGCCATGGAAAACTGGGGCCTTATTACCTATAGATCCACCGCATTGTTGTTTTCGGAAGAAGACTCCGATCCAGCCTATAAACAGAAAGTGGCCTATGTGATTGCCCATGAATTGGCCCACCAGTGGTTTGGTAACTTGGTTACGATGAAGTGGTGGGACGAGTTGTGGTTAAACGAAGGGTTTGCGACCTGGGTGGGTTGGTACGCCGTAGACTACTTATTCCCTGAATGGGACGTTTTTAGTGGGTTTGTGTCTGAAGTAGTTCAGCAGGCACTTACCCTTGATGGCTTGAGAAACTCTCATCCTATCGAAGTGCCAGTCATCGATGCTTTGGATATTGACCAGTTGTTCGATGCTATTTCGTACTTGAAAGGTGCCTCTGTAATCCACATGATATCCAACTATTTGGGCACCGAAACATTCTTAAAGGGAGTGGCCAAGTACTTGAACGCCAACAAGTTTGGAAACGCTACCTCTTCCGATTTGTGGGGTGCTATCAGTGACGTATCTGGCAAGCCGTTGGGCCAACTTATGGATGCTTGGATCAAAAAAGTGGGCTATCCAATAATTAATGTAGACATTGACGAGGCTTCCAATAGCTTGGTGTTGACCCAAGCTAGGTTCTTGAACGGAGGAGATGTCAAGCCCGAAGAAAACGAAACCAAATGGTGGATTCCTTTGAACATCTCGACCGATTCTACCTCGCTACGCGAACTTTCAGTTGACTCGTTCGAATCCGAAACCTTAATTGTAGACAACTTCCCATTATCGAACGACTTCTTCAAGTTCAACAAGAACACATCCAGTGCTTACCGTGTCAATTATTCGAGCACGATCTTGGAAAAGAATATCTTGCCGTACATAAAGAAAATGTCGTCCAAGGACCGGGTGGGTTTGATTGCCGATGTTGCGTCCATTGCAGTTTCGGGGATCAGTTCGTCCACGTCCTTGTTGAAATTGGCCAGAATAATTGCCGAAACTCCTGAGTTGGACAACGATTACGTTACGTGGTTGGAATTGGGAGTCAGATTAAATCAATTGATGAAAGCCTTTGCGGTGGAGGGAGACGACGAATTGACTGCTGAATTGATCAGCTTTGAAAAATCTATATACCAAAAACAAGCCGTAAAAATCATCGATCTGCTCAGATCTGGAAAGGCCGACAAGCAAGATTTCGTGGCTGTTAAATTGAGAAAGAATATTTTGGAACATGTCTCTGTTCTTGGCATCAAAGAAGTCCAAGAATACGCGTTTGAAGTGTTTGACCAATGGGTCAAAGAAGGCAAAGTTGGCGATGCTTCCATCAGATCGTTTGTGTTTAATTCTGTAGTATCTTCGCCCGAGTTTTCTCGCGAACAGTATGGGTTTATATTAAAGGAAGTGACAGAACCATCGTCGCTCGATGCCGCAGAAGTCACTCTTGGTTCCTTGGGTACTGTTACCAATCCCGAGTTGGCCAAAGAAATCATTTCCTTGATCACCAACACAGACGTAGTTCAGAGCATGAACACCCATTTCTTGGCAGTACCGTTATCGATAAACCGTACTACCAAAAACCAGCTCTGGCAATTTGTCTCTGCCAACTATAGTGATATTTACAAAAACTTATCCAGCAACATGGTTGTGCTTGATAGATTTATAAAGTCTACATTGGCCAACTATCAAAGCACCGAGAAGTTGGACGAAATCACCCAATTCTTCAAGGGCAAGGATACCCATGGGTTCGAAAGAGGATTTAACCAGGCGTTGGACAATATCAAGATAAAGAGTAGCTGGTACGAAAGAGATCACCAAGAACTACTCAAGTTTTTACAAACAAACAAATAAGCATTAAGTAGATAATATGACCAATAATAACTAACAGAATTAATGAACTCTACAAGTATTGGTAGTAGCTTTATACAAGTACTTGCTTCGGATCAAATTAACTGATTATAATCTAGAAGCACGTAGCGAACAGTAGAAGTAAGGAAAATATAACATGGTCGGCATAGTAAGAAGCCATGAATTAGACGGTTTATTCGTGATGGATATTTTTTGAACGTTTACTACTTCCTTGCTTGTACTATTTATGCGCTGTAATTTTACGATTACAAGTAGGTACTCCTTTATCAATACACTCTACAGGTAAATGTATATTAGAGGTAAGTCGACAATAGAAGCAACATATAGAATTTAAAGGTACTATAGATGCTGCAGCTGGCAGACTTTGTTGGTTATTTACTGTACAAGGTTGCACTTTACTGTATTCGTGCTTAGTGGCTGCAAAACTGGTGCGAATCTCTCAGGTTGCAAATTTGGGCAAAATATTATTACAAAACCACCTAGTCTACAGTGAGTATATATGGATTTAGTATGAAAGCTAGTATGTGTAGTGTATCTAGTGTGTAGTGTTTCTATATTCTTGTCACTCAGCAAATACGACACTCATTATATTTGTAGATTACGCACAAAATACAGCATAGGATAAATCTGAGTCAGAAATAGGTTCAATTAAGAGTTTAGTAATATATAAATTTGAATTGCAGCTACAGTTCAATATTTGGTTGATAGGTCTACGGTTAACTGTTCGTGTTAGTTAACCTCCTAGTTTTTTTTTTTTTATAGTATTACTTCTATTCTATATGTACATTATACCTTGTGGTCGTGAGTGGTGGCGTATCTTCCCGAAGGGTCAGCGTGACATCCCCATTCGGCCTTTGGCACCCATCTCATCACAGTGGAGGCAGCACTCTTGGAGCCGTTGAACATAGCATCGAACTTACATCTGTACCAGTAGGCTTCCTTGGTGGTAGGAATATCGTCGCCCCATTCAGGCTTAGGGTTCTTCAACTGTTCGTCGGTCACAGCAAGCTCGGCTGCGTCCTTCAAGCCGTCGATCCACGAGTATCCAACACCGTCACTGAACTGTTCCTTTTGTCTCCACAAGATTTCTTGTGGCAAGTATGGCTCGGCAGAAGGATCGTCCGAAGTGTCGAAAGCCTTTCTCAAAATGTACTTTTCTATTCTGCCCTCAGCAGGCTTGATCAACTTCTCTTCTGGGCTGATGTTCATACAGGTTTCCAAGAAGCCCTTGTCCAAGAAAGGCACTCTTGCTTCCAAACCCCAAGCCATAGTACTCTTATTGGCTCTCAAACAGTCGGCGTAGTGCAAGTTCTTGACTCTCTTGACGCACTCCTCGTGGAACTCGGTGGCGGAAGGCGCGTTCGCGAAATAAAGGTAGCCGCCGAAAATTTCGTCGGATCCCTCACCGGACAACACCATCTTGACACCTTGGGCCTTGATCTTTCTGGACAACAAGTACATAGGAGTGGAGGCTCTGATGGTGGTGACATCGTAGGTTTCCAAGTGGTAGATGACATCGTCCAAAGCATCCAAACCTTCGTCTAAGGTGAAGGTGTGGGAGTGGTGGATGGTGCCGATGAAGTGAGCCACTTTTTCGGCAGCAATCAAATCTGGGGCGTTGGGCAAACCGATCGCGAACGAGTGGATTTGGTTCCAACCAGTCGAGTGCAACGATCCAGACGCATCAACACCTGACAATTCTTTGTTCGCATCCACGCCCTCTTTGTGCACGGCCACGCGCTTGGCTTCGCGCGAAGCGATCGAAGCGATCAAAGATGAGTCCAACCCTCCAGACAACAACACACCGTAGGGAACCTCTGCCATCAATCTCTTTCTGACAGCCAACTCCAAAGACTCTCTGATGGCCTTGTAGTCGACCTTGGCCTGAGGAACCTTGGAGGCGTCCCACCACGAAGGCGTGAAGTATCTTTCCAACTTGTCGGTGTTGGAGTCGTACACATGGCCGGGAGGGAAAGCGATGATCTCGTCACACTCGTCTATCAAACATTTGAGCTCAGAAGCAAAGTATCTTGTTTCTGGGGTCTTGGAGCTCTTACCCATGTATAAGGTGGTGATCCCGATGGGGTCTCTGGCTGCGACAATTCTGTCGTTGGCTTTGTCGTACAAAACCCATGCGAACATTCCGTCCAAATATTTTGGTGCGTCGACATCGTACTTTTGGAAAACCGGGATGATGGGCTCACAGTCCGACAACGACTTGTATGGGTAGGATGCAAACTCCTGTCTCAAGTTGATGTGGTTGTAGATCTCACCGTTGACGGCCAAGATGTACTGTTCGTCAGGAGAAGTGATTGGTTGGGCGCCGGAGTCCAAGCCAACAATGGCTAATCTTTCATGGGCCAAAATGGTGCTGTTTTGGATGACGTTACCGCTCCAGTCTGGACCACGGTGTCTGATTCTTTTGGCGTTTTGCAAGGCTTTGGCCTTGAACTGCTCCACTTCGGGCTGCTTGAATGCTGCATAGATCCCACACATGTTGACTGACTATACTGCTGACTATTGTAGTTGAGAAATTCGGTAACGGTTTTATATGAGTGAAAAATTTGTGAGTCAGAGCGCGGGCTCGTGTCCAGATAAAGAAATATGCAGGTGTGGTTTGTGGTTCTTGGCTGGAAAGCGTAAGCGATGAGTCAACGACTTGGGGAGCGCGGGCACCGCGCGAGTCAAGTCGGAGGGCGGGAGTCACACGCAGCGAAACCAAACGCAGCGAAACCCGGGTGAAAGTGGGGGCGCCAGGGATGCGCGACCCGCATCGCTGGGGAAACCCAGCGATGCCGGCGAGAGCAGCGAGCATCGGAAGTGAGAGGGAAACCAGGCTTTCACG
The DNA here is from genome assembly GCA_030568675.1 of Suhomyces xylopsoci. Lineage (NCBI taxonomy): Eukaryota > Fungi > Ascomycota > Pichiomycetes > Serinales > Debaryomycetaceae > Suhomyces > Suhomyces xylopsoci. The sequence continues at coordinate 486,493 of JAJMGM010000006.1, forward strand.
TGATAGACATCTCTTAAATCATCTCGTTACCTTTGATCAACTCTACATGGACTCAATATTGGTGCTAAAAGGGGTCTTTGCCTCGTACATTGCATGCACCGTGGCCATCTTAGTGGTCAAAGGCTTCACGCCGTTAAACTCGCTTTTACTATATGGCAAAAACGTAGGACTTAAGAGACCCGCTCGCGGCGGGCTCAGAAACCTAGTCAATTCGGTCTTTGCATTGACAGTGCCCAAATCCTACTTTGCTCACTTCTACTATTTGTTGTTTGCTTACTGTGCGATTATACAGGCTGCGAGTTTCCTCCCGCGCTCGGGAAACAATCCCACTGCGTACAAGAACATCAAGATAATCCACTATTTACTTTGGGTGCAGGGCTTGCGCCGGTCGTACGAGTGTCTCTACGTGTCCAAGTTCTCGCCCACGTCGCCTATAAATATCCTTCACTACTTAGTGGGCGTGGGCCATTATACCTTGGTCAGTATAGCGTGCGCATCGTCCTTGGTTCTCACCGCGCCGTCACTGGCACTGGCCTGGGTTTCCCACACCACCGCCCTAGACTGGACGCTCGTAGCGGTATTTTTGGTGGTGTCTTTCCGCCAGTACACTTACCACGCGCACTTGGCGTCGCTCAAAAAATACTCGCTTCCCGCCTTCTCCACCGTCTCGTCGCCGCACTACTGGTGCGAAATCCAGCTCTACGCAGTGCTCTTTGTTTTCGCGGCCACGGCTGGAGTCACTCGCTGGGTCCCGCTCTGTTTCGCTGCTTGCCTTGTTTTCGTACTGGTCAACTTGTCCATCAGCTCGTTAGATACCCACCGCTACTATAAGGCCAAATATCCCGAGTTCACCTTGAGGTATGCAATAGTACCGGGCATACTATAGTTCATTGGCGGAACCACTATTATTCATCACGTGGCTGTACCGCGCTCTAAAAGTCATTTGGCTCCAGGCAGTGCAAAATGTACACCACCATGACACCGCCAAAAGCAGTGCCGCTGGTGACAGCCAGTCTTCGAGCTTCGGGCTCCAGCATAGTGCGAGGGTGTCCCGGAGTGCCCCGCAGCATAGTAAGTAACTTATATATCCAGTTTCCTACAATACTAACAGCCAGCCTCGTATAGAAACAGTGGTGGAGATTCGCCCTGTAGCAGGCAATCCGTTCAAAATACGCTCGGTAGGCATAGAATTGAGAACAACCCAGAAAGTGTCGATTCCTTCCACTATAGGCTCCACAGAAACACTGAGAGAATACAAATTGTACGAAGATCCGTTCGTCTATCGGCCTCCCGTCGGCGAGTTCCACAAGACTTTGTTAGGCCTCGATATCCCCGTACTAATTCCTCTACCAAAAGACATAACGGCATCAGGCCTGTTTCCTCACTGGAAAGCTTCAACCACACACAATCTCTGCGTGATTATTTCATGCGGCGATTCTTACGATTCGGAGCTCACTTTTATAGAAAGCTTTCCGGTCGCCATAAAACTCTACGATACATTGCCATTATATAGACAGTTTAACGAACCCATAGTAGAGTCGCAGATCCTGGCAGACCGTCAGATCATGGTGGACCTATCGATGCCAGTGTCGTCGGTGGGTCCGCGAGACGACTTTGTATTGTACTCCAAAGTGCTGGCCAATTTTCTACACAACAAAGTAAAAAAGAGCATGAGACTAAATAAGCTCACGCTCCAGATCAAAGAAATTCTCGAGTGCCACGAAGGCGGCTTGCCTCCGCGAAAAGAGTACAAGATTTTCACCCAGACGCGCGAGTTCGCGGGCGAAAATAGCGTGCTCACCACACAGGGCCTTTCCAGCGAGTTTCTGTTGAAATTCCCCGTAGAAAACGACTATCTCCAGTTGTTTAGTGTAAACTATGACGATGCGCTGGAACAGTATTACCAGGAACAGCCCCAGTACGAAGAGGGCCAGACCCAGCTCATCCAGTCTATAAACATCTCCAAGAATAAGGTGATCGACCAGCCTGACGAAGGCATTCCTCTCACGCATACGCAAGGCTTTTCGAGCTTGGGCAGGCTCTTTTCGTTGCGGTACGAGGTCATTTTCAAGACCAAAATGAACCATGCCAAAGACCTTGATATCCGTCTTCCTATTACCGTAAGTCCTTATGACCGCGTCAGTAGTGATTATCTCTTGCAGTGGATAATGAAGGAGTGCGAGATTGCCAGGAATAAGTTTGGCAAGCAGATCATACACCAGTTGGTGACTAGTTCTAGTTATGATGCTATGGTTAGTGTGATGAATAGGTTTAATCCGCCGCCGATATTATATCGACACAATATAAAGGACTGGGTGAGGTTGGGGTATAATGAGCATGCTTTTGGCAAGAAGGGGAGGAGTTTGGTTCAGTATATTGATTAAGACCCACTGAAAAACACGTACTAATTCCCCCATTGATCACTTTGTCGATTACCAGACAAGCATGACACTCGATCTTAAGACGTTTTATGACTAAAATCTCATTGCTTAACATACTTAACCTTTAAACTAAGTTTCACATATGTTACCAGTACTTACTGTATATACTAATACGACGCTACGATACACCAATATCAACAGAAGATTAAGAACTCTCATTTAGACTCGGATTATAAAAATATGAGATGATTTATGAGTAATATGTCAATGCCATTTGTATTGTACCACAAGCATAACTAGTAAGGATAAGCACCATGATCGAGATACAGTCATTATTTATAGATAAGTAGAAATGATGTAGATGTCAAAATCTAATATAAGTAGTCGAAGATCTGAGGTATGGATAGGAACAATTATTGAATTTGAAGAGTTACAGCTGTCAACTACTATATTGCAGTCAGGAACTACAACGTTTAGACATAGAAAGAAGAAATATACCCCCATGATTTTATAGAAAAACCAAACAATAATTGTAATACAATTAGTTAGATTATTCAGAATTTATTTAAAACATCCTATCAATAGGCCCTCTAAGCAGAATCGAATGGACTGAGCAGAAAGTTGAGTGTCCTAATAGAAATTATATGTCTAGTTTCAGAATTATCATGCTAGTCTACACCTGTTGATTTTCTGGCTATATGGCCCGCTGGAACTGCCACATTAGCACCTCTCATCCTGTCAACCCCCTCCGACCTCTCGGTGCGAGTCTCGGTAGATTCTTATTTCTCGCTAAACCCACCTACCCTACTACATCTGTCTATAACACTAATAAAACCTACTCCTACTGGACTATACATCACATACCATCGTTGTATATAAACATATCTTCTCATACCATCCTATACTATCCACTTTATTTCCTTTGTACTCTCTATTTCCTTTTGTAGTTCTCTTTGCAGCCTCTTATTTTCCTCGCTAAAACCATCTGCGACTGTCAATTCAAATTAATTGGCTCTATATACCTTATCCACGTACACTATTATCACGACTACTCACTTACTGACTATGTCTATTAACTCCCCCCCATCTTATGCCCCCACCTCCACCACCTCCTTCACACCTTCCGGCAATCACATCAAATTCCAGCAAGAAGTCACCAAAACGTCTCTCCTCAAATCATCTTTGCATAAAAATGTCTACTCGTCCCTCTCAGAGATCTACTCCATCCTCCCTACCCTTGAGATGCTCGAAAACTCCTTTTTGAAAGACTACATAACCAATAAAGAAAAGTACACCTCCACCACATATAGGCTCATAAACCAGTACCAGATCATACTTAAAGGGTTCACTGAAGATCCGGCCACAGTGGACTTTATCAGGAAACTCTTGGGCTCTACATTACAAGACGACTTTTCCAACTTCTTAGCACTACTCTGTGCCAAATTCGACCTCCAATGTCCACTCGCCGTCAAAAGACTCCAAGCAGGCATCCCAGCAACCATCGAACATTTAGGCACTCAGGTCGAAAGCTCAAGTCGCCCGGCTGGCTCGGCGGCTTCTACAGGTGCTACAGGCAGAATGATTGCGGAAATCACCGGCAACTTCATTACTTGTATGGATGCATTGAAACTAAACTACAAAACTAAAGATCAGTTGCACCCACTCTTGAGTGATTTGGTGGTGAATCTCAACGACTTGATAGAGAGCGGAAGCCACAAGGTCATTGATTTTGAGGGCAAGTCCAAGTTGGTCAATTGGTTGATTAAATTGAACAACTTGGGCGATGATCTGGAATTGACGGGGTCAGAAACCACCGACTTTTTGAATGATTTGGACGTAGCATATAAGGGATTTTACACCTCTCTAGAATAAACCACTAATACTAAGATAATCACGATAACCTAATATTGTTAACACTAACTAATGGCTGTTTAGTTTAGATGATAGATTCAATTTGCTCGGCATAGTTTAATACATTCACCACGGTGCTGGAGACGTCGATCTGCTCCGCATCAAGATCGTTCTTCTTGAAGTAAATCACACCGCCCTCGATTCTCCAGTTGTCTACTTCAAACTGCTCCTTCAAAGTGGCCTCAAATACACTATCGGACTGCTCTTGCGGAAAATACAACAAGTTCTTGCAGTTGCTAATAGGAATGGAGTCGTAGGTCTTTTCCAACGACTTGGAGATTTCAAACCTCAAGGCGTTGATCAACGTGTCTATAAAATGGTTGTATTCCTTGCATGGCAAGTTTTTCTCTTCTATCAATAACTTCCAGATTTTGATGTAGTTGCCTTCCATCAAGTTTCTCTCCAAGTTGATGGGGAAGCTCAAGTACTTGTCCTTTTCGGTGTTGTACTGGTCGGAGTTGTAGATGGTCTCCAATTCGATGTGGAACTTGGAAATCAACCCTTGCGACAACAAGTACACCAAATATAACGATATGATCTTGGTGCTGTCGGTGTTGATGTTTTCCTGTTTGGAGTAGATCTTGGGGTTGGAGTAGAACGGTCTCAATTGACTGAAGTAGTTTTCGAACGATTGGTAGTTGTTGGTGAGCAAAGACGACAACGCGCCGATCTCAAGGATTCTCTGGGCGATTTTCAAGTCGTTGATTTGGTCGTTGGTGGCGGTATTGGATGGTAAGGGAACGAGAAGTTTGTGCTTGATGAGCTCAATTTTTACCGGTACTAGCAATTTCAAGCATTGCGTGTGGTTGCCTGCTCCGTAAAGCTGGTATAATTCGGCAGTGAGTTTCTGTAACGACATGATATATAATCGTTAAGCTTACTGTCAGGTTATATTGATTCTTATTTCGTTGCCACCGGTGTGAGGTGTGCAAAAACCAAAAATGCAGCATGCTTTAATAGTATGGTGGGCACACCATAGAAGTAATTAAAGAAGGGCATTATAATCTTAGTGGAAGTGTATATTACTTCTACAGTATAATATAGTATAGGAATGTTTCGTTATGGCAAAAATTTATAGTATTTTTTAACTTTTGGTTGTTCGTCTACATTCCAACCCTTTGCCGGCTCGTCTCACAAATCTCTCACCACTATTGTAGTACCACTACTCTGCCAGCACGACCCTGCCAACAATACTATACCAGCACTACTCTACCAGCACTACTCTACCAGCACTACTCTACCAGCCCATTATGACAACGACATTTTAGCTAGTATTTCTTACCTTCTTATTTTATCTGTTTTTGGTGTTCTAAGTACTTGAATAATTACTGTCGCAGTCTCACTTTTTGCACCCAATCTGTCAAATGCTCGCTCGATATAGAACCACCGGGACCACTACCCAATAGTCAACCCATTAGCCCATTTCTCGAATAGAAACCTACTTCTCTAATCATTTGACTTCAGTGTACTAGCACTCGTGATAATCGTATATAGGCAATGAACAATACGGTCGCGCAGGTTGCAACACTCCAATTAATAATTTTCCACCAATAATCTTCGTGTGTGGTGGACATACCAACAATTTCACTTCCTCATTGAATTTTATACAAAATCAGATACTGGAACTTTTCAACTTGCTCTTACCTAGCGTCTTACCCCCATACTCAATTTTCAGTCAAATCTAGACTTTTGCAACTCATTTAAGACCTCGTAGCCCCAAACGGAAAAACTCAAAAATAATACTTTAGACTACACGACTCATAAACATATTCTCTCACGTTTCCGACTAGTCACTTGCCAGCTACCGGCTCCTTCATCTACTCTGTCTACTTTGTCCTCCGGCTACTCTTCTCAGTATCTACTGATATCTATTATCACGTGACACCCTCATTAAATTTTCTACAGATGCCCATCACGAAGAAGATAAGTAACCAACATGAAGTTCTTGACCACTAATTTCGTCACCTGTGCAGTCAAAGGGTGCCAGAACTCGCCAGACGCCTTCCCTTTAAAATACGAAGAATGCCAGCTTGTTCAAGAAGAAGCTGACTACAAGCCAGAATTCATAAGTCATATGCTCGAAAGATTAGACTGGAATGCTATAATTCAAGTTGCCAGAGATCTTGGAAATGACTCTTTACCTCCTACCAAGCCTGAAGACTTGGATCCTATAATGGAAGACAGCCAGGCAGTATTGAAAGATTTGCATACATTATTGATAGAGACCCAAATCATCGAAGGTAAGATGACCTGCAAAAACTGCCAGCACGTTTATCACATCAAAAACTCCATCCCTAATTTCCTTTTACCCCCACACTTGTGCTAATTCCCCTACACTTGTGCTAGAATGAGACAATCAATAAATGATTGTACGATATATGTCTAGGTATATAGCCGGACCAATTTGCCTGAATTGTTCACTTCATTCTACTGCTTATATTTTCCACATCAACCTGAGCTGGCTGACAACTCTGCATAATAAATGACATTTCCGAATTGAATATAGAAGCAATGTAACTTACTACAAGAAGAGAATGATGAAATATACAGAAACGTAATGATTTTAAGTGTTATCTAGATCAGTCCCGGGAGACTCTAAGATGAGATCTGAAATTGGTTTTGAGCCCGCGTGCAGCTGCAAATAGTCCAGGTCTTATTCTGAAATGATATAAGCTGAGGATTGGCTAGTTAATGATAGGATGGACTGGTAATATCGTTTAATTGTAGTTCAATTGTAATTATGACTTTTCGCTGTGCAACCAAATGTTATGTGTAGCAAGCTCATTTAAATCTTGGGCCCAATTGTGATCTCCCATAGTGTAGATTAAATGGTAGTAATGAATGGGCAATACTATCAGATCACCACTATAGTTCTAATAAAAAGATTGTATGTATTGAAAAATACAATATGAGGAATTGAGGTGGTTTATTCGAGATTTGTAGAGTGGCTGCAACCTATTAGGGGCCTCTTATCGTGCAATAAACCTTAACTTGTAGTGAGAATTTACAAGTTCTGGGCCCAGAAGGAACAATGATTATACGAATTATAGTCCCTCAGCTTCTACTAATAGGGATTGTGAGGATTGAGGGGCTTTTGGTCTCAATACTTAAAGGCATGTATGTCCTAGAATATAACCTGTCACCAGGAAATATGCAACAAAAACTATTCAAGAAAGAAGACAAATTCGAGGCAACAAATGAGTCTGAAGAGGAAGTGATCGAGTTGGTGGTAGAAGAAATTAAGGCTGATATGAAGCTAAGCGAGGCTGATATGAAGCTAAGCGAGTGCATCGATAAGCTAAATGACATTGCAGCTTTACTTAAAGAGATAGCTCTAGTAATGAATAAGCCAGTTGAAATTGCTGAAGCTCCCAGAGTTTCCAACATCTTTTACAATAGTAAGCCAGTTGCTATTTTTAAAAATAGTGAAAGCAAACCATGCTTAAAGAATTTCAAATTTACACACCCTCCAACTTCCGAAGATTTCGTGACTATAAAGAAAATAGCTATCGAAGAAAATCTTCATACCAGTGAAGTATCTACATTTTTGTCAAGCTGTGAAGAGTCTCTTATCCTAAAGGAGTTTTTCGGTCCCATACCAAACTTCGATAAACTTTTACAAGATGAGTTCGATTGGGAAATGTATGATTCAGTTCAGGCAAAGATTTCGGGTACGGGTGAGTATTTGGCGTTGAAAGAGAGAGCGTTGGCGTTGAGAGAGATAGCGCAGAGAGAGTTTAAGACACGTTGTAGGCCGACTAGTTTTTTGTTTAATATGGTGCACGAAATCAATTCGAGACTTGATAAGAGATTATTCATCAACTGGAGCAGTGTATTGTGCTTTTTCGTAGACATTCTTCCCGACCTGAATAAAGTGTTGAGGTCAGGTAGTCCTTATAAAATCTATCATCTTGACTTTCTCGAAAAACTACACGTATATGAACAGCCCACTCTAAGCGATTACCACTGTTTCTGGAAATTCTTTCTGTCTGCCTATTTAAATTATTTGCGAGATAACCCCACACACGTTAGATATGAGTTTCTTCTCGACAGTTATGAGACTAATAAGGACAAGAGTTATTATATAAGAGTGAGACGGGTTTTATTAGATGGCATAGAGTCCCTTCCTCCAGCTAAAGACACAAGGAAGCTGTTGTATGGCTGGTAGCTCTGACTTTCCGAAAAATTGGAACTAGGTAATATGTCAATTGTTTCTCCTATTCTGTAACATTTCTTAAATTTTTGTGTAAAATTTATTATAATTCAGATAAGCCGATAAGGCAAAACTTAAATCTACTAATTACCACGCCCCATTTCTAGAACACCTGAAAAGAGGACTACGGCCAGACAAGTAGGATAAGGGCTTGGGCCAATAAGATACTCATTGTATTCGTTCGTAAATAGTCTTGCACTAAAGAGAAACTAAAATGGACTAACCAAGCTCGCGCCGGAAAGAATTTATGCAAGCTACTAATGCGAGTTTTCGACTTCACAAAAAGCTTACCTCTAATAATAGGATGCAACTTAGAGCCGCTGGATGAGCTACTGAACCACCGGCCATCGTGGCCTATTTACTTGTACTCATGTAAGTGTATCGTACTATCAATTGTACATTGACCGGTCCATTCTCGTAAACTGTAGACTAAACTGAGACAAGCTTTTTCTCGAAGCCACTGCACGCCTCAAGGCTCAACCAACATTTCTTCTCAAATGTCGTATTCGAAGCACTACAAGTAATTAGCAATGAATATATATAGCAGCACTCGTGATATCTGTGAATGTGTTTCCCCTTTACTCTTATAGGAGTACTCGTGGTAAGACACTGGCTTTTGCAGCCTATCTGCCGTGTTCGCAACCGCCCCAACACGTGAGCAACCCGAGACACTCTCGACTGGCTCGCAGGCGGCTAGCGAGGCTTCGCGGAACAACTCTCAAGTGCTATGTGTCAACTGTAGGCTAAGCAACGGTGGTTACCGAGCTCCAGCACCAGCCCGCTCGAACCATTCTGGCTCGAATATAGCCGTAACAAGATCTCTACATCTACACTCTCCACTCTACCCGTCCGCACCCTTCTCTGCGCTTCTAACCCAGCCCGCCTCATTGCTTTCTGCCTCCTTGCGGCTTCTCCTTGCGGCTTCTCCTTGCGGCTTCTCCTTGCGGCTCCCCCTCCCCAACTTTGGCCCCAACAGCGACCCCTTACGTAAGCACTCCGCCAAGTGGACCGCTTTTCCATTGGGTGTGTTAGCAAGACAGAGTACTTGTGGTTGAATACCTAGTGCATTTCCTATACACTCGTGCTATAGACCCTATTCGAGTCTGTACCGCCCAGCATAACATCCTAGCACCCATATCACCAAAAAGAACCCCCCCTTACCCTACTTCACGCTACTTTCGTCATCAGATCAGTCGAGGCGAACTTACCCATTGCATATCAATACTTACCAGTGCCTTAACAATTACCGATCAACTATTCTGAAATCAGTGGCTACTTCCTACTTCTTTGATACAATCCTTATCTAATGGTCAGTTTCTATTCTTCCATATTCCAGTCTTCTGGAGAACCAAGCTCACCACGACATAACCAAGACGACTCCGATAGCTCGATTTTCAACAGTCCTACAGCGCACTCTACACGAAACGAACTCAAGGCTCCGCCGATCATTCGGTCCGAAACCGGCGCCGATTCGTCCAAAAGCTCGTCGTCCAGATCCAGATCCATATCGCTATCGAAATTTTTCAACGTCAAAGACCAGACTACTCCACTGACCGAACCAGAGACTTCCGATGCCAGCACCGGCACATGGAGCTTCCAAACTCCAAACGGCAACAATCACAAAAAACAGCCTTCATCTCAGGTAGGTGAAGAAAAGAAACTGCCTGGGCTCATGAAACTCAAGAGTTTCTTTCGGTTTCCGTCTTCTGGATCCAACCAGTACAATTCCACTGAAAACTCAAATGAGGATTCAAACTTGAACGAAAATTCAAAAAATTCTACAGATATTTCTGCCGATACGTTGGCACCTCTTAGCATAGATGACGAAGAAGGGCAGTCGAAAATCAAGAGGTTTGCGCTCAACCGCAAGCGGTCGCAGTCCAGTCCCATTTCTACGTATTCACATGCCCGTAGTGGCTCCATTCCTCGTATAACCCCCAAGCAAGAGTCCAGAGAACCCAAATCACCAGCTTCGCCGAGAAGCTATAAGCAAAGTTCGCACAAAATCCGGGTCAAGCTTCCTGATATCGTCACCCATTCTCCTACACAATCGCCTACTCAAAACACTAAAAGCCCTGAAAGCCCCGTGGTTGCATCCAGCTTATACTTTGCGCACCAAGGTCTTCCTCCGCACTTAAATGGCCAGCACAATTTGCCCAACCGGTTCATTAACGACGAGTCCATGGCCGATTCCAACAATAACGACTTGTCGATTTCTCTCAGACACAACGATTCGGTCTTTTCTCTCAATGATAATGGAGTTTTGAGACCGCCTAAAGTGTATGAAGATAAACTTCAAAAGGTCGATTCGGGCGAGGAATTGTTCAGACGGTCAGATTCGCCCAAATCGCCCAAATCCGAAGGGTCCAATGAAGTACCTCCTAAAACTCCAACCAACAAGTCTACTGCAGCTTTCGATCCCCAAGACTCAATAGTCTACTCAGAAAAAAAGCCATTTTCCCGCTATGATTCGTCTCCGTACAAGTCTGAAGGCTTGAATCCGCCTTTTTCTGGAAGCCCTTATGAGAAAAACTCTTTGGCTCCTCCTGGCAATCTCAACCCACCGGCATCGCCATTTCCGAGCACGTCCGGTCTTCAGAGAACACTTCGAAGAGTGGCTTCTGCTCCTTTGGTCCATCGCCTACTCAACGAAAACTCAAAGTCGCTGTCGGCATTTCCTTCTTCCAGCAAAAGCTCTAACGAAGAAGCCAAAGAGGAAGTGTTTGATATCAATAAACATATTGGCGAGCTCAAAATCACAGGAAGACCTCGAACTTATACCCAAGAACGGATGTACTCTTCGGCTTCCACCAAAATCATGGACGTCCAGGTCAACCAGGACTGCTTTGAGAAAATCAGACTTCTTGGTAAAGGTGATGTTGGGAAAGTGTATCTTGTGAAAGAAAAAGCCAGCAACAAATTGTATGCCATGAAGGTGTTGAACAAGAAAGAGATGATTGAACGGAACAAAATCAAGCGTGCTTTGGCAGAACAGGAGATCTTGGCCACCTCCAACCATCCTTTCATCGTCACGTTGTACCACTCTTTCCAGTCCAACGACTACTTGTACTTGTGCATGGAATACTGTATGGGAGGCGAGTTTTTTAGAGCTCTCCAGACACGTAACACCAAGCTGATCTCCGAAAACGACGCCAAGTTCTATGCTGCCGAAGTGACGGCTGCGTTGGAATATCTCCATCTTATGGGCTTTATTTATCGTGATCTCAAGCCCGAAAATATCTTGTTGCATCAGTCAGGACACATTATGTTGAGCGACTTCGACTTGTCCAAACAGTCCGAAAGCTCGAAAAACCCAGAGATGTTGGTGAATAAGCCGGGCCACTTGGGCAGCTCCAACGCTAGCCTGCTGAATCTCAGCGGAAGTCTTTCGCTCGACACCAAAGCATGCATTGACGGCTTCAGAACCAACTCTTTTGTAGGTACCGAAGAGTACATTGCGCCTGAAGTCATCAAAGGAAAGGGCCATACTTCGGCTGTTGACTGGTGGACACTAGGAATATTTATCTACGAAATGTTGTATGGAACCACTCCATTCAAAGGCAGCGATAGAAAGAAAACGTTTTCTAATGTGTTGAAAAAAGACGTCAAATTCTTGGATACCCAGTCCATATCGTCAAACTGCAAGAGTTTAATTAAAAAGCTCTTGATAAAAGACGAAGCCAAGCGGCTTGGGTCTCGTACTGGAGCCTCCGATATAAAAAACCATGTCTTTTTCAAAAACACCCAGTGGGCATTGTTGAGACACCAGCAGCCTCCGATGATTCCTGTTCTAACCAAGTCCAGTAAAAAGTACGAAAAGCCGGTTGAAAGCATGGACTTTAGTCCTCCTTCAAAGCGCAGTGGCATCCTAGACTCCAATGATCCGTTCAAGAATTTTAGTTCTGTGACCTTACATTATAGTGAGTCGGGTGCTCTGGACAATGAGCATATATATGACGCCGAGAGCTCTGCTTATACCAGTGTAGCGTACACCATGACCAATGGTTCTGGAGGGTTCAAGAACAGCAAACAAAAAGGATTTTTGAAGAGATAGAATGATAGCATATAGTAAATAAAAGTCTAGTGAATACTAAAATCATTTAGAGACTAACTAATTGTATGGGAATTGCTTCATTAACAGATCTCTCAAGAACAATCATTTCGAAGAGTTTTTTTAGTGAAAGTCGAGTGTTCAGTTTATACTGAGACACTGCTTTTGATTAGACGGAGCCATCTCATGATCTTAAATCGTGAAAGTAAAAGAAGGATATATATACATGTGAAAGATATTAGTGGTATCAGGACTGCATGGGCCAATTTTGAAACAACTTTGAAACAATTTTGAGCAACTTGAATACATCACCTACAACGGAATCCCCCACATTAGTTATCCTTGGCCTTTCCTGGAAAGATAAATAGTGGGTCAATTTTTTTAAATTAAACCTAGTAAGTAACTTTTGCACAACCGAAATGAATGAAGAGAATAAAGCGAGCAAAAAATACTATTCTATATAATTGTAAACGATTTATGTGGAGAATAAAGAAACAACAAGAATGCTTAGAGAGGATGTGTTGATCAAAGGTTCAACACCGGGGGAAGCGTTTTGACAAAATTAGTTGAACCATTCAAATTATAAATCAAGTGTTATAAAGGTAAAAAATATTTCTAAAAAAGGAAAAAATATGCAACTAATATAAATGCGACTCTAAATTTAGCCAGTTGATGGTATAAATGCGACACAAAAAAGCTTGTTGATATGATGTAATTCATCATGCGACACCAAATTAGTTGATGAGATGTAAACAAGTACTTTTTTTTACAAAATATCCAAATAATCATTGTTTATTGCCGTAAAAAACCCAAAGAGTCAGAGACTCACGAAGAAGAAATAGTCCTATATAGTATACAAGAAATATATAAGCTAACAGTCGACAAAGTCGATCACTCTCAAGTTGACTGGTTCACATTGAGCAGCGACGTTTTCGTCGTACAAGTTGTAGAAATCACCAGAGGCACATTGGTAGAAAATCTGGTTGTCACCAATAGCCAAGTTACCTTCCTTAGTGACAGACCATCCAGCAGCGTAGATGGAACCAGCTTGAGGTGGAGGTCCGTCGAATTGGAATTGTCTGTTGGCAACAATAGCACCGATTCTACCCTTGTGATCGGTCAATTGAGACCCCTTCAAGGTCATACCTAACGAGTTAGGAGTTTTGCACGATACAGGAGCGGAACCGGTCTTGTTGTTGGAAGGAGCTGGGGCTGGAGTAGCAGTAGGCTTTTGAACTTGGCCATCACCGATTTGAGATGCAACTGGAACAGAAGTTTGGTGTTGGATTTGGCCATCACCAATTTGGTTTACTACTGAAGCAGTAGCAGTTTGATGCTGAATTTGGCCATCTCCGATCTGGTTAACGACTGAAGCAGCGGTTTGGTGTTGAATTTGTCCGTCACCGATTTGGTTGACGACGGAAGCGGCAGTTTGATGTTGGATTTGTCCGTCACCGATTTGGTTGACGACGGAAGCGGCAGTTTGATGTTGGATTTGTCCGTCACCGATTTGGTTGACGACAGAAGCAGCGGTTTGGTGTTGGATTTGACCATCGCCGATTTGATTCACAACGGTTGGGGTTGGTGCAGTACCACTTTGGTGTTGCACTTGACCGTCTCCAATTTGGTTGACGTCTCTCTTGGCCTTTCCAGTTGGAGTAGCAACAGCAGAAGCAGCAGAAGAAGCCAAGGTAACAATCTGTATACCGAAAGAGTTGGTGTGGTCAGTAGAGGCGCCAGATGGAGCTGGAGCACTAGGAGTCAAGGTGCTCCATGGTTCAGATGGAACATATGCAGCAAGTGTAGATCCTACCAAAGTGATAGATGCTAAGACGGATGAGTATTTCATAATGTAAAGTGTTTTGTGTGTTTGTCTTTGTCTAGGATGTGAATGCCTTGATAGAAGTGATAGATCAATTGCCAAGAGGGGGATCAGCTTGGCCTTTTATACAATTCGAGTACCCCTGACGGTGCACCTAAATTTCATCTATTTCTGTCAAGATGGCTTGCAACTAAGCCAGATCGGCTATTGTACCCGTGCGAGATCAAGGGTCTCCAACATATGACACCTTTAAGCGTCGCTTGATTACCTGATCTGTGGGTTAATTGCTATTGTGCCATGCAACGGAGCTGGCTTCTCCTCAAAATTATGTCATACCAGGACCGCTTTGCCACTATCATGCCATAAATAGTGTCACCATGCTGGCTATAAACCAAAACATGACCGGCAATAAGCTACGCTCGTGTCCAGATGGCTGGCTTTCCCCACGCTATTGCTGGCTGCGAAAAGCGTCTGTGTGCAGGCCAAAACAAGAAATCTATTTTTGGCGTTAGCGACCGATCCATTTTTCAACATGCTGCATGTGACCAATGCGCTAAAAGCCGATACTACCGGAAAAGCAAGAGGCTAACAAATACCACTACGACTAAAACCAATAACGCTACGACTAACACTACAGCTCACAGTAAGAGCTAACGTATATGATAACAACTGTTGGGAAGAGACAATAGTCATTCTAGAATTTGGCCTTGAATGCGATTTCACTAGAGACTTATCCGCAAGCGCTGGCACCGTAAACGTTTTGCGACTTATTCAAAGTTAATAAGCATCGCTGGTAGTAGAGCTCCTCGGAAAGCTTATTTGACATCAAACAACAATCTAGCCCCTAAACACTGGAAATAATTTTACCGAGCAGGTTTGTGGCACAAGTAGTTTTTGTGTTCAAAAGCTTTACCGCGATGATTTCCCAGAAGAGACTTTAGAATTTGGCGGGCAGCCACAGTTTCACGAACCAATGCTATAAATCCCGACGTATTTAGGTTAGGCGACACAATCTCGATCTGATTCGAATTCCGTCACCGACATAGCATTTTTGAAGAGGCCCTGATTACAGATGTGCACATTGGCTCAAACTAGTTGCTCTGTATGTCGGAACGGATCATCTTAGTTAGCTTGTCCCAAACCTTGGACGGAACACGTGCCGGATAGGGCTACTAGGGTGACTTAGTATCAAAGTAGGTCACACTCTGGTTAGGAGTTCGATGTGCTACAGCCCGCATTCGAGAATCGTGTGAATTGCAACACTAGGTTTCTGGATTACGAGAATAATAGTATCAGAACCATTATTTTTTTGGTTTTGAGATTGTTCTTCATTGGACATGACTAAAGAATTCCATCCATTGATAGGCTGACATCTACTAATCAAACGTCAATGAAATTTGAAACAATTTTTAGCCAAATGTAACGTGGCATTTGTTATGAAATAATGCAATGAGTTAGTCCGCTGCAAGTGCTAAACGCCGAGTCTACATTGGCATGCGTCGCGCTACAACACTGAGAACTGCGAGGGAAGAAAGATAAGATCTAGTTTCACAAAATTAAGGAATTGTATGTTTTCCTGATCAGCAATTAGGAATACCGGGTCCAACAATGTGCAGCCGGAAAATGCGCTGAGTTTTCCGATTGATTGTTTTGCCACGCGTAATGGGCACGCAAAACTAGTAGAAAGGATCAGGTCAACAAATGACAGAATCCATCCCCGGGTCGTAAGAGACTCACAGATACGATTTAGACAATACGATCTTGCAAAAACCAGTTTTATAGGTTTAGCCGCAAAGTCGATGCGTGCCGTGCTTGGAATAGATGAACTTTCACAAAGGTGTTGCCTGATTTAGTAACCTGAAATTGAAGAAACAGTGCAGGAGGCGACCTTTACCTAACTAGAAACCGCAGTGCCCCACACTCCGTTAACCGGCGACTGAAGCACAACGCCTTTTGTGATACATGATAAAACAGCGATATGCAGCGTAATGCGTTTTTGGTTCTCGCTCGCTGCGGGACAACAAAGTTTTTGCATGAGTGCCACAACTATTACTAGTCTCGGTTGAGTAGAAGGAGGGGGTCGAGGGGGAAATATGTACTTGAAATATAAACAAACCGTATCTGTAGCTTATATGTGATTTCTCCACAGCCACGTAAATAGAGAACGGCCCACGAACGGCTGATATTTATATACATGTCATCTCACCCGATTTTAGGTTTCGGTAAAGTCTAATACAAGCGAACGATAACTCTAATTTACCTATATTGAATATAGACATTAAGTATGAGGTATGACATATTCGGAAGATCCAGAATCAAAACTAAGTAAGAGTTTACCGCTAAATTCGAATCTAACCCAGACCCAACCGATTTCTTTGGAAAATCCATCTAACCCAATGTCCACCACCATGGAACCTGTACAATTAAACATATACCAATCACAACTTTTGCCCAATGTCGGGCAGTCCTACGTAGACTCCGCACCATTTGCACCCGAACAACAGCAACCATATGAGTTAAATCCTTCACATACCCTTCCCCATATACAGGTACTGGTTCCTTCTCAGTCGCATCTGTCCCAAATACAATCTTCCCCGCACACTCAAACCCAATCCCAGGGCCATAGCTCATATGAGCAGCAGAGTTCAAATCAAACTTACATGTCCTTATCTGCCCCACCTTTCACCTACTCAACTCAAAAGCTTCAAGGATTTACTTCAGAAACCGGCTATCCTAGCAATTCCTTAAAACACCTCCTGTCCCAAGACCCCATCCCTAACTTGGACACGTATCCTACTATACCGCTGAAGCCCAGCATTGTATCTCCTTTGGAACATAGCTTGCATGCTCCCTCCCAAATTGCAGAAAACGTGGCGCCTTTTCATTCGTACCCACAAATGATTTCGCAGCCAAATCTATATGGGCCATCTCAAGCTTACCAACCGGATGTGAAGAACATCAACATTTCAAATACCCGGGTAGATCCCTACAACTATCTCAATCCCACGTTTCCTCCCATCAACACCTACAGCTCCACCGCCTCGACTTTTGACAACTCGCTTGTCGTGGACAATCTTTCGCATAGACCTGTTGAGCCCGAAAATTTCCTTAACAGTCAACAACCATTTTCTCAATTAAATAGGCCGGGAGTTGAGCCTGCTTCCGGCAGAGCAGACAGTATTGCTTCGATTTCAACGACTTCCACCTCGTCTTTGTCGAGTAGCGACGATAAAAGCACGACAAAACGTAAGAAAAGGGCCAATGGCACGACCACCTACAACATGACTCCAGAGACTGCCAAGAGAAATAGATGCAAAATATGCAACAAACAATTCAAGAGGCCATCGTCGTTACAAACCCACTATCATATGCACACCGGCGAAAAAAACTGCAAGTGCATGTGGGAAAACTGTGGAAAGATGTTTTCGGTTAAGTCCAATATGATGAGACACTATAGATTACATGAGAGAGATTTGAAAAAGGCACAAGGCAAAAGTACGGGATAGACCTAGACTACACGGCCCAGAAAACTTAGTTAGAGTGTAGTAAGATTTCTTTTGCCGGCAAAGATTGGAGTGGGCCATATATAGATTGAGTAATTATGTATCACGCGGTTACTTTAGCTCTACTCTTTATTTCTCGCACCTCGTGCACCTCAAAATTTTACGTACAACAATTTGAACTAACCATGTAACAATGTAATATTCCTTTCTAGCTCATCATTGCAACAAGTAGCCCATGCTGCAGGTGGCGTATTCATTTACGCACTCGTAATTAGACTTCGAACCATTCTGTTCTGGTACCTTTTGCAGCACGTTGTTTCTTTCAACTTTTTGGGTTTTTAAACTACGCGTCCGATCAACTTAAAAATATTGAGATATTATTAAAGAATTCCGATTCTTCTATGCAAGCGGAGATTTTTGCGCCACTCGTGCAAGAGGCAAAAGCGGAATTATACACCGGTGGCCGGCTTTTCACGGTGATTTGGAACCCACAATAGCGCAGCCGCTTCCGAAACGGGCCATTTCCAGTTACGAAGACTACGGTGAAATGATAAAAAGCGATTTGCATTCACAACCGAAACCGTAACCGTACCTGACCAAAAGTAACCTCCTTTGGGCTCTAAATTAATTGTTCGGGCCGCTTTAGTCTCCGATTTTGCGTCTCCGTAATTGAAGACTACGATGCTTAATACGAATACTATGTTGAGTAAGCCGCGACGAACTAGACCTCCTTTGATGAACACAAAAGTATAGGGCTGTGGCATCGCATGACCTTGAATCTGTAGTCGTATGATTGGTGTTGGGTGATTGGTAAATCGCTCTTTTTCAAGCCGTTGAACTTAACAGCGATTTAGCAGTCCCCGGAAACCTATCAACTAAATGTAGGAAAGCGTTGGCGATCAGCCCCAGAGAAGCACACTTAGTGCTTAATCTGATGTGCGCACACGAAGATCTTTACCATGGAGCGCAGATCGCGATCTACACTATTTGCACTGGACCTGCTACAATACTATGCAAAGCACATGACATATGACTTGCATGGAGTCAAATATTTGTACACAGACATATACCACTCATCACCATCTAGTACGCTCGGGTACGTAACCCATGATGGATCCCGCTACAGGGCCCAATCACGATTAAGGTGAACCTCTGGTCACGTGTCGGCAATTCACTCATAGGACTTTCACGTGCCGTGTCACGCGCGCTCGCTGAAAATTCAACCAACCAAAAACGACGCTTTCCAACATCTACAACTACCATCAACGACACAACAGAATGGCAGGACACGTTGCTAACTATATTCGTCACGCTGCGGTTGCCAAGCCCCACGTCGACTTCAAAGTCAAATACGCCGCCAAATTTTTGGGTGCCACCATGTGGTTCTACATCTTCTACAGAATCAAAGAAGATGGTCCAGTTATGTTTGGACAAAAGTTGCCATTTGAACACCATTAAACTCCATACCTTGCATGTACCATAGGAGCGCTCTTTATAAGGCCGCTTCGTATAATAAACGATCATTAGAACCAATGTAGAGGTAGCTCAGACTATTGTAGAAGCAAAGAACAGGTTTTTATTGCTCTGGAATGTAGACTTCCACAGAATTATTTGATGTTGATAGCATGATTAGTTGGCTGGATATATCAAGTTAGAAAAGGTAAAGAAAGCTTTATACGGAAGTTGTAGGAAGCATATGCTCCATTTGGTATAGAGTAGCTCTAGCAGCTCTTAGAGTATTGAATCCATGAGGATACTATTTATTGGTAACTACTTTTATCTGTGCATATAATGGATCAGATTGTATTGTATAGTCCCATAGTCTTTTTGTTAATTATATGAGTTGCGGTATACTAAACTCTAATTGCTTTTCCCAATTGACATTGTAATACTGTGTATATCCTTGATAAGGATTAGAGCACAACTTGAAATATATTTTGGAGCCGCAGGGCCAATTATGGATAAGGTTTATAGAGGTACAAGACTCGCCATACCAATTGAATGAATAACTTGGGAATGTATAGTGTTCTTGTTGATAATACGTAAAGTGCACACTCTTATTTGTAGCGATTTCTATTACATGGTAATACAATTCATGGCCTAACTAAACATGGGCCCTAACATACTATTGCTCTGCTAATTTATAACACTCAAAGTAGAGTCTATGCTCTCTTCATCTGTATACTTTATATATCCGACTATTGCTCTTAAATCACTGCAAGTGAAATCAGATTACTCTGTTTCTGGAGCTGAGTTTGTCATTAGTGACCAAGCATTGACCAGTGCCTTTGCTACATCACGATCGATTATAGTTTGTAGTTCAAAGATCAAATCACTGATTCGGCCAGGGGACTGTCAACAATGTGCCCCAACAGATGGACTGTTCTGAGTGTGACGCCGATGTTTAATATATTCGATATCATGTCTAAGTTTGGCTCCGAGTATACCATTCAGAAATTGAAATTATGTGTTCCATTTGATGGTTTGCATCTAACTGAACTCTGGGAAAGGAGTTTTCATATAGGCATTCCCACAATTAGCAGCTTAGAGACCAAATACGTGTAAAGAATTTAGAAGCTACACAGTATACCGATCCTTTAAGTTCTACATAGTTTCTCTGATTAATGTAACCTTGACTGTTCCCATTATATCAATGAGACATTTGTGTCTTTGATTGCACAATAGTCTATCTTTACAGTGATATAGTGATTAGTGTCTAGGATGTTGACCAATCACTCTCGAAAGGACCAATGTAAGCATCGATCATGATCCGGAATACACTTTAAAGATGGCGTAGCCCTCGTCTATCCAAAATATTGCACAATTTTCATTAACTTCCAAACTCATTGTGGTCATTTAACTGTATCTCTTTAACCCATTAACCTCAACTTAAGCCTTTTTATCTGAGTTTATGGGTACTGCATGGAGTTGTTTTATGGATGACCAGTTCTTCTATATCAAAAGACACTAACATCAAGGTAGTCATTCTGAACCATCCTAGCCCTCTACAGAATAGTACTCCTCAGCCATAGCTCTACAGAGCCACTCGGTTGTCTCTTAGTGTACCTCACTGCTCTCTGCAATTCTCTCTGGGAAGCTTTCCAACAAAGAATTCAAGTATATAAGAGGTTCTTCATGACTTTCCTCTTCCTCTATACCTTCCATTTCCTCTAAAAGAGCCTCTGCCACGGCCCCTGCCACGGCCCCTTCCTCCCCTAAAAAACTTACTAGAACACTTCTCTGCTTCCTCGTCCTCCTCCTCTGGGCTCTTTTCATGTATTTGCTTCTTGACTCCAGTCTTGGGTGAATACTCTATAGCACTGTACTTCTTTTCCTTTTCGTCCAGTACATCAGACGCCAAAGATTCCAGGGTAATGTTGTAGTCGTCAATAGAAGTATTATAATCGTAGTCTTGGTACTCTTGGACCTTGAAGCCGAAGTTGAATCCTTGACTGCTGCAGTGTTCGAGCCGAAAGTTGCCAGTATCGTCTAAGAGAAAGACCATGATATTGTACTCACAATTGGACAAATCGTTTGGGTTTGTAGAGGTGGGGGTCGGGGCTAGGTGGTCACAGAGATTAAAGTGCCAGAGATTGTAGTAGGCTTGGAAATAGAGGTCATTAATTTGGCGAAGAACCGCTTTGGTGTGATCTTCCAAGTGGTCTGTGGCTGTATCCAAGCTAAGAGGCACGATTTTGTCCACGGGATCGCTGGCAGAAACGGGTATTTTGTCAAATAGACTGAGTCCTAGCTCGATATACTGGGCGAAATTGTCCTGGTGGTCATTCTCTAGCATTTCCTTCAAATCCTGTTTGATGATAAGCCAGAGCTCACCAAGTATCATGCGTAGACGCGAGAATTTGGACCGGTAGTTCTCGATATACCCCGCCGAGCCTCCCATACTATCTACAAAACCCATTCCGTTGCCCATTATAGGGTATCTAAAGTGCAAGCCCTGGCTTATAGTGAAGTCTGAGTTTGTGATAATGGCCAAATGCTCGAGTAGAGGCGTTTTTATTACGGGAGCATGGCTGAGAAAGATATTAATGGTGTTGTCTTTGGAGTTTTCCCCAGCCATTACGTTCGAGTACAACTCGGCCACCTGAATAAGACTGATCCAAAGCTCGCCCACTTTCCCGCTAAGAGTGGGATAGTTCATGTTGCCGTTGTCAAATAGACTGTGGATTTTAAGGTTACCTCCCAAGCCATAGAGCCTGATATTGGGAGACGAGCCCGGCGTGGCTATATGGTGCACATGAAGATGGTCTACTAAGAAGAGATTGGGCACATTATACTCTTTAGAGTGGAACTTAGCTAAAATTCTGGGATCGTCCAATGGCCCGAATATCGTATAGACCGGACACGGCAAAGTCTTTTCGCCGCTCAAGTACTGTGGAAACTGGCTTAGGGTGTTCAGCGAGTCGGCCAAAGTGGCCCGAAACCGCTCGTACTCTTGCGAAGTGGCAGTGTTTCCGCCTTGCGGCTGGTCTATCACGCTCTGGTTGTTGAGCAGGGCGATCAATTGCGGGTCCAAGACGTCCAGAAATGCCACGATCTGCTTCAAGTACGCCAAATCGTGGTACTCGGCCGTGTGGGAGTCCCAGAACCCAAAGTTGCCTGTATGAACGATGATATCGATGGGCTTGTTGGAGGAGACAGAGTCGTTGTAGACTTTCTGGAGCGAATCCCAGTTGCCCAGGATATCGGAAACCGCCAATATTCGCATACCCAGATTACCCTGTGGAAAGCAATTAGTGGTTATCTCTAGTGGTCGTTGGACTCTACGGCCTCGATGGTTATCTGATAAGGTCTCGCTGGTGCGCTCGTAAAACTTTTTTTTGTCGCGGTGTTTTGTTTCGCCTTGTTCTGCCTGTATATCACTCTCAACCCGGATGTTCGCACCACGTTTGTTTGTTTGGTGTGCGCTACTCTTGCTGTCTTCCTGTTGGTGGCTTGAGCTTGAATTTTGTTCGCGAAAATGGTGATAAAATAATAGTAGATAGCAGATAGAGGAGAATGTAGAATAGTAGGAGAACAGGAGAACAGGAGAGTGAATACAATAGAGAGATTACAGTACTAGTAGTTTATGAACTGAAAGATAATCTAGATAAGAGTCCCAGTCAGATCAGGCAACGCGCCAATCACTTACACCAATTGTTCACCATAATTACCCCAAGCACCAGAAGTTCTTCACCAGAAAGTCACCACAGGAGTTCACTAAAAAAGTGTCTACTTAGTCATACAGATTAGATTACAGTATTGAAATCTAAGTTCTAGTTAGTTTAAGCTAGTTAAGAGTATAGGCAGATATCATCACCAGATAGTCTACTAGTGTGTTTCCATTCACTATCAACAATTAGTGCACCACAATTTGTTCACCACCAATTAGGTCAACGCCGCGAATATCACGCGAATAATAACCGCGAATAATCGCTAGTGCATAGTCATTAGTGCTAAAACAGTAGTGCGAAATCACCACCGCGAATCCACCGCGAACCCACTGCGAATCGACCGCGAGTATACACCGCGACTAGCTCATCACGAGATAGTTAAGTTCGTTCAAGTTAGTGTTTGACAATCTACATCTAGTCTGTGTCTGTCAGTCTACATCTGGTCAGTGCTTGTCCGTTTATATTTGATAGTGCTTGTCAGTACTGATGCTAGACCCGGAAGAAAGACTCCGGCACGCAGTCATTCTGGGCAACTTGCCCATCACGAAACGCCTACTATCCCGGTTTCCCGAGCTCTGGCTCAATCCAAACCCCCAAAACGGATGGACCAACCTCCACTATGCGTCTTACCACGGCAACTACCTCATCTGCTTCCACCTCGTATCGTTCATGAACCAGAACTTCGGCGACTTGACTAACCACTACAGCGAACTCGACTTGCTTACGTTTGACCAGCTCCTGGTACTCCACACAGCACTCTCCCACCATAAGTCCCAGACTCTCCATTACTTGCTTCAGGAATTTCCTGGCAAGATCTGGCTCAACTACGCCGGCGGGCCTTTGCGCCAGGCACCTCTCCACTACAGCTGCATCCATGGTTTCAAAGAAGGAGTCAAGTTACTTCTTGAATTTGGCGCAAACTGGTCCCTACAAGATGCTTCCGGCAATACATGTCTTCACTTGTGCTTGGAATACGGTAATTTCGACTGTATTGCCGTTATTTTCAAGTATATCATCACTGCTGCAAAAGATAGAGCATCCTCGATTGCCCGTATCAACCAGCTTGAAAGCATCACCAACAACAAAGGCTGGCCCGCAATAGAGTACGCCTCTAGTTTTGACTTGATAACCCGCTACGAACTTCTTAAATCGGAGCTTTTTGTGGGCGTAGACGATGTAGACGATACCAAGGAAGTGCTGACCCATTCGGACGAGTTCACACCTGAACCACCCGAAAATAAGATCTTGGCTAGCCCTATTTTGCCTGTATCTCATAAAGACAACAGTCCTGTTGGAAGAAGAGCGCATTCACAATCACTTCCTTCGTCGTATGTAGTTCCAGAGATAAAACCAAAACTCCAGGCTGTGCGAACCCGTTCCAACACAGCATATTCGTATAAACCACCCAGTGCTTTGGGCGCTGCTTCCGTGGTATCTCCTCGTACGCTGGTGCCCGAAACGCCTCGCCTGGCAAAAACCCCGTCGCTCAAGTCAGTTACAATCTCACCATCGGTGCGAACAACCAGCGACGCCGACGACGACGACGACGATCCAAACTCGCCGTCGCTGCTTGTTTCCTCCGGCTCGTTGCTGAACATCTCTCCAGTACATATCGTCCCTATAAAGCCTCCTGGCCGCAAAATGAGCTTCTCCAACAAGCTGTTTCTGCATCTGCCTTTGCCTGACGAAGAGCTGCAGTGGCCGCAAGTCAGAAGCAATCCCAACCATATCATCGGCCAAACCTTACCAGAATCAGGCACCGTCAGCGAGTTCCATATTCCTCGCTCGCTGTTTAATTCCAATACATCTTCGCCCGTTTTGGCGTCCCAGAAAACCCCAGCAGAGATCTTCCGTACTCCCTCTCAACATCGCCTGCAAACAGATCTAGGCAGGTCTTCTCCACGCATCGTCCGAGCAGAACTCAACTCTCGTAGCTCTTCTGCTTCGTCCATTGCTGCAAAAGTTGCTTTCAACTCGAGCAGATCTTCATTCGGAGAGACTTCTTCTCGTAGACCTTCGCTTCCTGTCAGATCATTGTCAGGAAGCGGCCATCATGAAGAAACATCGCCGGAATTGCGCAAAACAAAATCGTCTGGAACGATTCAGCAGCCCACCAGCCCGTTGAAGTCCATTGTACCCAAACTTCCCAGTCCTGAGAAAACGGCTTCGCCTGTGCCGTCGGGCTCAAGTGAAAGCTTGAAACGGTCCAATATCAGCAGCATCAGCTTTAGCAGAGTCAGATAAATACCCCCACAGGCAATCACTAACTCTTATTGCCCCATCTTTACACCATCAATTCTCTATATCTATGTACTTAGGTATCGATAATAAAACGTCACTATTGCATGACTTTACTGACTGACTTTCTATATTGAGCTATAGTAACCAAGACTCTTCTCTCAATACTAGCTGGAACCCTTAATGAATGGAATAGTTTCATTTACAATACTCCAGCATCTAAGCTAGAGGTTTGCCCATTCAAATAGTAAGGCTACCTACAATTCCTCCGAAATGCAAATCTCTTAATAGTCCAATTATGTTATCGTTCATTTTATCAACTTCTACACTGTTTAATAGTTGAGACTGTGATCGTTATGATCTACAATTGTTATTTTAGTCTGTCTTGATGGGCCAGGTGTAGAACTACTGTTGATTTACATATTGACTGGGAGTTATACGCTCTTAGATCTACCTATAACCTAAAACAATCCTCGTTGCAAATTATCAAGTATCACAAATTCATCGCTAGGATAATTCTTTGAAAAGATGTACCCATTCAGATGATCTAGTACATTTTATCGCTCTCTCCGAAACGCCATATACCATACTTTGCTGACTTGTTCTCTACATAATTCGGAATATGTACTATTTAATGTCACAAATGAGACATACTGGAGTACAAAGAGCTATTACGGGAAGTTAGAATTGAGTCAAAAAAAATCAGCTCAAGTAAAGGGCAAGAACTTGTGAATTATTCCGAACATAATTTCTAATTGTATACTAATAACGTATCTTGAGCCCGAGACTAACGCTTTTAATGAGCCACTCTGTACAAACGGCTACACAGAGAAATGGTTGTCGGCTTTCGGTGGCAGCTTACAGATCCGTATCTCCTTACGGCTTCACACCCAATTCTTGTCATGTCTACCGTTCCTCGTGCGATAAGAGATTAGTAAAGGTAACCTGAGATTCGAGAGCCATTCGAAAAGATATTGCGAAAATAATTGCGCAGTCCATGTTCGAAACCAAGTTAATTTTTTGGGGTAGAAAATGACGGGGTAATCCAGGGAGGGCTCGCGAGGGAGGTATGAAGTCTCTCAATTCACGTTCAAGACATTCTAAAGAGCCATTGTCTACGGAAGGTACATCATCTACCGACAATATATCTATATAGCTTCAAAAATCATTTATTGTTAACTTTTCTGACTCTAGCCGATAGGCTCGCTAATTGTTCGCAATAATTATGTGCTGTTGAAACTTTATTTTTTGCGAACGGCTGCGAAATCTTTCACTGTGCTTTAAAGTAATTAGTCGAACAAGCTATAACTTTCCGAGGTATGAGTGCCCATGGAATATAAATAGCTAGAAAAGCCCCATGGTACTGTCCACAGTCAACAACTCAAACAAAGCATCTCAATATGGTTTCTTGTGCTCTTTTCACCAAAAATGTCATGGTCATGTCGGCCTTAGCTATACTCGCCAACGGCTTGACTATTCCAGGTTTGTCAAAGAGGGGCAAAGGTGTTATGAAGCTTGATTTCACTGTCTACAGAAAATCGCCTGTCCTAGCTAATTTTACCGAGTTGATTTAGGATCCGGAAGCACTTCAGAAAAGAAGTGGGGCCCTTCCCGATTCATTGACCAATAATGGAGGTCAATATATAATTGCGTTTGAGCTCGGTTCTTATGGGGCAACTATGAGTGCTGCTCTTGATATCGGAAGTTCGGACTTGTGGGTTCCAAGTAATTATATCAATTGTACAACCTGTGAAAATCAAGGTAACTTCAACTATCAGGCATCATCATCTTGTGTCGAAACCGGCCACCCGTTCAACATTACATACGCTGATGGAACCAATACGCTTGGTGAGATGATCAAGGACACTATCAATATCGCCGGTGTCAATTTTGAAAATTTTGAGTTCGCGGTTGCAAATGTGACCGATTCCCCTAATGGCGATGTCTTTGGAATTGGTTTTATTGATACGGAGGCCACGACGTTGCAAAACTACACTTACACTAATTTTCCTGCTCTTTTGAAACAAGATGGACTTATTGCAAAGAATTCTTATTCCATTTATCTTGACGATCCAAGTGCTCTGACGGGCTCGGTGATTTTTGGTGGAATTGACCATGCCAAATATTCCGGAGAATTGGCTACAAGCAAGATTACCGGATACCCATATCTTGCCATTGACTAGAAAGGTATCGAAACAGCTAACGTAACCTTCATCAAGGGCTCTGGTAAACCAGCTGTATTTGACTCAGGTACCACCGCTTCTCGTTTCCCAGCCGATATCATTTTGGAAATTTATGCGGCAATTAATGCTACCAATTTTTACGGTCTCTGGACTGCTCCCTGTGATCAAGGTACAAAGAACTTCACTTTTCAATTTGATGACGCCACTATCAGTGTTCCTTATGCTAGTTTCATTTCAGCCCCAGGTCCTTTTGGAGGAACCAATTGTTTTGTTTACGGGCTCTATGATACTACAAAGCTCCCAATTGACATCTTGGGTGATATTTTCATGAGATCTACTTATGCTGTCTTCGACTTGGACGACAAAACTATTTCTTACGCCAATGCGGTGTACACTTCTGATTCCAATATCAGTCCTATTACCTAAGTGATTGAACTTTAATAAAATTCTCTGACTATATATCACTATACGAATAAAGAAAATATTGCGTTTTGAATGGTGTATTTTTTGTGTAGTTAATACTGTCTAACTCTCATTATTACTCTAGACTTAAAACAATCGATGAAAGAGCCCTGGAATCTTTCCTTTTGGTCAGTATTCAAATAAGTTACTTCCAAAAAGAGCCCTAAAACAATTACGTCGAGCTACATTGTAGCATGTTGCGGCAGTCTCTCAACGTGAAATACAGAAGTATTCTAAGGAAACTTAGTATAATTAAAAGATGTTGAATCTTATTCAGGTCAAAAGCAGAAGTAAGTTCTACTGTACTCAAAGAATTTCCAATGAACTTTTCAGACAACCTTCTGAAATAAATTTACAAATTTTTACCAAAATGTGAAGCTAATTAATTGAGTGAGTTTTTAACAATGATTATACATACGGATTTGCTCATAATTTTTCATTGTATTATTACATATTTCAGAAGTACTTAAATCTCTCAGTCTTGCTTCTCTCTGGCAGCAGCTTCACCGAGACTCTCTATTATTGATTAGACAGATTAAATTGTGAAAAGACTAAACGCTTTTTTTAGCTTATATGAGGTGAGACTTTCTTTTTTCCTTTAAGCTTTTGTCTTCTTCGAGCTTCAGGGTATTCTTTCCTGAGCTTTCCGGGTTGGTGTTTCTCTGGGGGTGGGCTTTCTGATTTTGCAGCTATTGCGTTCACGTGATCTAGTCCCAGACACGATCGCGTCAATTTTCACGGAACCCTCCTACCACTATACCTAACTTGCAGCTATAAGAAGCAGCCATGGTACTGAAGAAACTGGTCCAGCCTTCTATCAGCCACTTTTTCCAATCGCCTGGCAAAAAAACCGAAAAAACCGAAAAAACCGAACCGAAAGTCGTCGATTTGACCGATGGGCCCGAGCCAGCTGAGATCACAGCCAAAGAGCCTAAGAAACGAGCTTCAGAGCCAGATATAGAGACTCCAGCAAGGAAACGAAAACAAGTGCTGCAAGAAAGTGACATACCCACTTCTAAAGGCCAGCTTTATGATGTTGAAGATGTTCCACAGCCCGTAGAAGGGACCAGCTTGGCTAATAATGTTGCTGAAGCAGCTGCAAAATTGAGAGCAAAGGAGAAACCGAAGGCCACATCTAAGGCCAAACCCAAAGCAAAGGCTACTGGAGAACCCAAACTGAAAAGTTCCGCATCAAAAACCCCAAAAACCTCAAAATTGACTCCCTTAGAGAAACAAATTCTAGAGCTCAAAGCAGCAAACCCCGATAAACTACTCTTGATTCAGGTGGGATACAAGTATAAGCTCTTTGGCGAAGACGCGCGGATCGGCGCATCTATTTTGAACATCATGTTTATCGGCGATTCTGGCGACAGAGCCGATTTCTCCTACTGTTCGTTTCCAGACTTCAAATTGCATATAAATCTCAAGCGTCTTTTGACCCACGGACACAAGATCGGGGTGGTGAAGCAAATGGAGTCTGCAGCGGTGAATGCGGTGGAAAAAGGGTCTCGTTCCGATGTAATGGTCCGTGAACTAACGGCTGTGTATACCAGAGGAACGTACATGGAAGACGAGTTCATAAGTAATGGAAAGAATGTAAGTGAAGAGGAGTCTTTTGGGTACATTATCTGTGTATTAGAGACAAAAAATAGTAAGGAAACAGACTTTAGTGTGCTTGGAATCCAGCCTTCGACGGGTGAAATAGTCCACGATACGTTTACTGACGGAGTCAGCTTGAACCAGCTTGAAACAAGACTAGTATACTTGAACCCCAGTGAGATAATATACCTTAGCAATGAGGAAGAAATTTCGCCTCAAATGACGAAAATATTCCGCTCTGTCAACCCGGATGTGCTTATAATGAACAAGAAGACTCCGTCCGTAGAAACTGCCACTGCGCACCTCAAGCAATTCTTTTCTAACCAAAATGACCAGCACCTTTTTGACTACTACACCATCAATTTCAGCCACAGCATCCAGATCTGTGTGAGTCAGATGATCATGTATCTCGACGAGTTCAAACTCAGCACTATATTTACCATTCCGTCCAACATTGTAGAGTTTAAAGACCCAAAACAGTACATGATTTTGCCCAGCAATACGATCCAGTCGCTTGAAATATTCCACAACTCCACTGACGCCAATCTGGGCCGAGGAACCTTGGTTTGGTTGCTAGACCATACGCGGACCAAGAGCGGAAGAAGGCTACTTACCAAGTGGATATCCAAACCGCTCGTAAACCAGCAGGATATAACAGATAGACTCTCCAGTATTGAGGATTTGACGGGCGATTTCAACCATTTGGTCGATTCTTTCAAGGGATTGCTTGACAAAATCGGGCGCTCTGTCAATTTGGAGCAACTTCTCATAAAAATACATTATTCTTGTGCATATAAAATATCCAAAGTCACCCGGTACGAGGTCTATACCCTTCTTGAGTCGTTTAGTTCTGTGATAGCATTGACCAAACGGTTTGAAAAGCAGATCTTGGCCATCGACTCGTCTCTTAAATCGCCGCTATTGACTGGAATATTTAAAAAGTTGCTTAGCGAATATGCCTCCAAAGATCTTGTTGCTGATCTTCTCAGCATGATCAACACCGCATCACTCCTAGATGAAAATTCAGACGAGCACAAGACCAATTTCTTCAACCTAAACTACAGAAACTGGGAAGGAATCTCGAGGGAAATGGAGGAGATCGCCTCGGTGGAAAACGAGTTGGAGTTGGAACTCGAGGCGATCAAGATCCAGCTAGGCAGGCCCCAACTAAAGTACATCACCAGCAACAGAGAACCGTACTTGATTGAAATACGTAACGGGAAACAAGTAGACAGTCTTCCTGGCAATTTCCATAGAATCAGTGGCACCTTGACGGTGTCGCGGTTCCGCACCACCGAGGCTTCAAGGCTCTACAAGCTTTTGAAGTACCACCAGGAAATGCTTATGAACAACTGCGACCAAGCGTTCCATGAATTTTTGGGTCAAATCGACGAAAACTACCTGTATTTTTCAGACATGATCGACCTCCTCTCTCAATTCGATTGTCTTCTTTCTCTAGCAGCGGCCAGCTCCATCAGGCCCGGCTACACCAAACCCATTATCGTGCCTGAACAAACAATTGACATTGTAGAAAGTAGAAACCCTATTATCGAGAACTTGACTCAGACTTATGTTCCCAACAATATCAATTTGAGCTACAATAAGGATCGTGTTCTTATACTTACAGGGCCCAATATGGGAGGAAAATCGTCGTATGTCAAGCAGATCGCACTCATGAGTATAATGGCTCAAATCGGGTGTTATTTGCCTTGTAAATCTGCCCGGATAGGCATATTCGACTCGGTCTTTTTGAGAATGGGCTCAAAGGACAATATCCTAAAGGGAACGTCGACGTTCATGACAGAAATGCTAGAGTGTAAGGATATTTTCAACGGCATGACATCCAAATCGCTCATTATATTGGATGAAGTGGGCAGAGGCACAAGCACTGGCGACGGTATATCTATAGCGTACGCCATTTTACGGTACTTAATAGAGAGTCTGCTCAAGCCTATTGTCTTATTCATCACACACTATCCATCACTACACTCGTTAGAGCATTCATACCCAAATGAAGTGACAAATTATCATATGGGATACCAAGAAATATACCAAAAAAACCAGCAGTTTCCCCAAATCGTCTTTCTATACTCGTTGGTCAGAGGAGAAGTCAATAATCTGTATGGATTGAACGTAGCCAAGCTAGCGGATTTGCCGTCCAGTATTATTTCCAACGCCTTTTCCACTAGTGAAAAGCTCAAAGACCAAATTGAAACCGAGGAATTGGAACGGTTTATTCTCCAGAGCGTGGGTATTTTGAGGGATGTAAAAGAAGGCAAAGAAACGTCAGCAACTCTTGACACCTTGAAAAGACTAATCGAGCAATAGAGCCACAGGAAGCCCCAAAGGAAATCACTAACATCGATTCCACTAATTCTCACTAACTCTCAATAATTCATTAATAATATGCTGTCTCTCGCTGTTCCTCGCATCTACAGTCCTTTACTACAATCTAATTTACTGTCATGTCATGAGCTACAGCTTATCGCGTATACGTTATTGTAAAAGTCAATACGAAGAGAAGTCAGTGCTATAGAATTTGGGAGTCTATTTACGCTTCAAATTCTACCAATGACCAGATACTGATATACTCAGTATCTTCTTCTGGTGGGTCTAAGATTCGGATCATATAATTAATTTTAATAGACTACTCACAATGAAATAGGCGTGTATATATTATATTAGTCTTGTAGATTGAAGAACTCACTTTCATGGCTTATTAGTCTTTAAATTAAAGAACTCAATGACACTTTCATTGAACTCGGTGGGGTTATCAAGATATATATGATGACCGGCATTCTCTATAATCTTGAACTCGGCCAAGGACGGGTCCAATTCCACAATCCTATCGTAGATATATTGTCCTCCCTTCAGATTCATCCAATCTTTATCGCCGTATATCCAGCTGGTCCGAACCTTGGCCTTGTCAAGGTACTCGATAAAGCCACGATCGCACAACGGGAGCTTGGCCAATATCTCATGGTTAATTAGCTTGGTGATGGCCAATTCTCCGGAGCCTTGATACTGGTTAAAGATAGAGTAAGAGTAGTTATGAAGTTTGAGTATAAGGCCCGTGTTCGAAGTATCTAAGGAACCTGACTCTTTGGTGGGAGTCGAATCGTCCTTGTTACTCTGTAGGTTTTTGAATCTTTGAAAAGACCAGTACGAGAGGATTTTGGAGTAGAGGGGGCCGAAGTTCTGGAGGATCTGGAACGGCGACCTGTGGTGTTTCCATATCTTTTCCAATATATAGTTTTTAGGGAACTTGGGCTGTCCTAATTTTTCCCATAATTTTGTCATATCTTCACTGATCAAAGGGTCGCTTTGTTCGTGGAAATCCAACTCTTTGAATGGATCACCGCCGCTCTGATGATGATTAAACTGGTACTTCTTGTCATTGATAAGACTGACAGAACTCGACTCTGTTCCCATGGGACTAACTAACATAAACTCTTTGACTACATCGCCTTTTCCATTGTACTTCATTAAATAGCAGCTTGATAGGTACGCTCCCATGGAATGGGCGATCAATTTAAACTGCGGAATACCCCGTTTGATCCGCCACGCTTCAAAGCTATCGATAAACCAGTTCTCAATCAGCAATATCTGGATAATTCTATCTGGAATGGATTTGGGGTCCTGAACAAATTCGGAGGGAAATTCAGGACGGGACGAGTTTCCAAATCCAGGAATGTCTATAAGATGTAGTCTGATCCCCCGTTTCGACTTCAATATGGTTTCTACGTTCTTAATGAAGAAGCCCAATGCGGCCATGTACCCGTGAATTATGACAATATGGGTCTGCTCTTCGGGCGGAGTGTCAGGGTCGTTTTCAAGGTAGAACTCGTGAATAATGAACGAGTCGTCGATCTTGACATCAAGCAATTCTCCCGCATACTTGCTCGAGCTTTGCGGCTCAAAGATCCCATTGGGGTTCAACGGTTTGAGGTAGATATCCTCCGACAATATGGCTTTGAAGAGCTCATACTCTATCATACGGTTCTTGTACTGTGCCTTGACAGTCTTGGGCGTGCCCATATTGGTGGAATCGACTGCATGCATCAAGTCGGACGAGCTTCCCCACCAGTCCTTGAACGAATCAACTAGGGTGATGGAGCTAGCAGACGATTTTGCGGTATTGGCAGAGCTGATCGATGCAGAGCTCGACGCAGCGGTCGCGTCCTCCTCTGCGGGGCGTCCCATCGCACTTATAGCATCATTGATGAGAGACGTCATGCTCAATGTGTGGTGATTTCTAATGTCCGTGATGATAATTATCTTATCTTTAATCTTATCGCGCGCGTGACAATCCTCAGATACTATATTTAGCAAAAAAATATGTGGTGTCTACGCAACATGGCACTGGTAGCTACATATTCTACATACACAGCACTGGTGAAGTAACCTGCAGACAGTTGATGGTACTGTAGTACACACTTTGTAATCTTTCGATACTTTTAAATTGGTGTTATAGAGATAAAAACAACATTATTGTACGTTGTAGAGCCTAATATTTTTAATCTGATCTACCAACCTATACCTATTTTGTTCTTCATTAGTACAATAATCTGTTGAAGGAGATCGTAGCGTTTTATTTCTGAGCTGATGAATTCCACATTTTTGCAAAAATTTGTAGATATTTTAGCTATCTACATTTTGGCTGCCAAAAAAAATCCCACAAACATGAGGAATTTATGATCTACTCCTTTTCATATCAAAAAATGAAGGTAGGAAATAATGTCCACTCTAGACTTTACATGAATTCCACGATCTAATCTAAGAAATGCTTTCTTCGAGCTTATTCTATATTAACGAGTAGTTGTTCTTCCTTCGCTACTACATCTCTACATCTTCGTCCTTCCCATTCGTTTATTATTATGCTATGTTTGCAGCCATTACCTGCGCGCGCAAAGCCAAGCTGTGACTCCTCAACAATATTA
This sequence comes from Suhomyces xylopsoci, assembly GCA_030568675.1. Lineage (NCBI taxonomy): Eukaryota > Fungi > Ascomycota > Pichiomycetes > Serinales > Debaryomycetaceae > Suhomyces > Suhomyces xylopsoci. The sequence goes on from JAJMGM010000006.1 coordinate 520,967, forward strand.
TTCAAGCGTCTAAATAATATGAGTGCAAGGATTATTCCTAACACACATTTGTGCTCACATCAAAAAATATTACTCTCGCATGGAGCTATTATTTCATGGTGGCTATTTCTGAGTCTTGTTGTCAAACTCTGAGTACTGGGGTGGTTCTGTAGAAGTCCCTTCTTGCACAGGTATCGAGCCGTAAGTGGCATTGTACGCACGTGGCTCTGCTCTTATGGGGGTCTGGTCATGAGGGGTAATTGTGTTGTGGTGATGGAAATGGTGTTCTGTTCTGTGAGGGGTTTGGTTCTCTATGTCGTTTCTATACACGTAGTATATCTTGGTGTCGCCATAGCTGGTGTAAGGCGGGTACTTGGCTATGATGTACCACGAGTGGATAAGGCCCGGCAAGTACCCCAAAAAGCACAACGTGATGTTTATCAACGAGTCACATGAGCAAATACCTCTTCTGATCCACACCGGGAGAGGTGGGAAAAGCACGGAGATGATCACCAATACGCAGTCTGTAATACACCCACACATCTTGTAGAATATTTAGTGTGTTTAGTTTGGTGAGAATTTGTGTGCTTTTTAAGGAGTGCGAATGATCATCTTTGCCTCCCAATTAGATAGGGGGCGGCAGGACCCTCGCAGGTGCCGATCAACGAATGGCTCCAGTCGCCACCTTCCTACAGATACTACACCAACCAATAGAGCTCGTTACAGACTTGCTTGCTTGGTACCCTAGCTTCAAACATTCGTGCTTCCGATACTTCCCATTCTCTGTCTTGTCTGTCTTTTCTCTCTAGTCTTTCAGCCCCTCCGCGTTGTGCCCGATGGGTTCGGCTACATGCGAGATCGTAGTGCACTTTTTGCAGGTTTTCGAGAGGAAAGTTTGCAGGTTTAGGGCCGATTTACAGGTTTGAGCACCAAGTCTATTACAGGTTATTTAGATTGACCGTTCTTGCCATCGACCGGAGCAGACATGTCTACTATCGTGCTCAATATCAGCTACAACAATGTTTCCAAGAAGCTTACAGTACCTAGGACGAAGACTGTGCATCAAGTAACCGAATTGGCATGTGAAAAGTTCTCGGTGGCCAATTCGGCGGGCCAGCTCATCTACAACAGCAAGATCTTGGACAGTTCTTTGGCACTAAGACTCACTGGACTTGGCAACAACGCTAAGTTAAAGTTGAGTTTGGGTTCTGGTCCTGCTGAATTCGATATCAATGTCAAGTTAAGCGTAAGTTTTCCTAACAACGATACCAAATCGATGATTGACAAGGTCAGTTCTTCGGCCACGCTTGACCAATTGTTGCAACAATTTGCCACCAAAAACAACGTAGATTTGCTTAACGGTGCATCTCAGCTAGTTATACTGAACACAACGTATAAAAGCGAGGACTACTCCAAGAACCAGCTAGGTGCTATTGTAGGCAAGGTTAGTAGTTTGGTGATCCGGATGAGTTTTGTAAGAAGTCAGGGTGAAAACGATCGTAGAATACAGCAGCAGAAGGAGATTGTTGAGACGCAGTTGAGACTTCAAAGAGAAAGAAATCAGCGATTACGTGAACAACGTGAAAGGGAAGAGGAGGCCAGGAATGCCATGGACGTAGATAAAGAAGAAACAGAAAAAGAGGATACAGAAACAAAAGGAGAAACCACAAAAGAAGAGAGTGGAACAGAGAACGCAGTATTACACGAAGAAGTGGATTCGGTAAAGACGACGGCTGAAGTGTCAGATCAGACTGAAAAGCCATCTGAAAAACACACAGAATCGAGTGACGTTGATGTAGAGTTGGATGTAGAAACTCCTCGTTTGTATATTCCCCAAGAGGCACCTTCTACGGCCTATGATAACCCCGATGAAGACTACAACATGACGGTTTCGCAGGCCAAATTGTACCAAAAGCTCATTCAAGATTCGTCCAAGAGGAAGAAGAAAACCGTCAATGTGCCCAAGAAATACAATTTCCGCATCAAGTTTCCCGACCGGTCGCTTCTCCAGATCAACTTTCTCCATGATGTAGAAACCATAAAGTTTGGCCAGTTGGTCAAAAAAATAGATGAGTTTCTCGTCGAAAAATACGTCGGAAATTATATCTTGAAGTTGGGGTACCCGCCTTTTCAGAAAATCAAATTCTCGTTCGATTACAACAGCCAGTACCTCGTAAAGTTGCCTGAGTTCCAGTCGGAGAGAAGCGTGTTGATCTGGGAGTATGTAGGCAATGACGACAGCAAAAACGGGCCCTTTGTTCAAACAGACAAGGTACCTGATGTAAAAACATCCAGCGAGCTTCCGCAGGTAGTTTTGGAGTCGCACAGAGGCGAATTGCCAGAAGAAAAAGAAGCTGCGGCCCAAATACCTTCGGAACCTGCCCCAGAGTCCGCACCAAAGAAGAAGGGCCTTCCAAAATGGTTTAAGCCTTAATCTACATAATACATACAAACTATTCAGCAAATACATCTAGTATACATATAGTATCATCTAGTATCATCTAGCTAAGTATTTATATACATATATTTATTAGTGTACATAATTTTGGTTAGGTGCTTAACGATATTCACGTGATCATGCAGTAGCAGCCGTTCAGGCCGGTTTCTCCAGAAACCATGCCAGGTGGCGGGCCGAAATGCGCCAATTGAAATTGCAGATAAGAATTGTACCGCCTGTACCGGCCAACTCTAATGTAGGCACATCTTCTAGCAATATTAGGTCAACAATGTTGCATTTGATCCATACGGTTCTACGGTTCTACGGTCGAAGTGGCTCTAGATTGCTTCAGCCTCGAATCCAACACCCCTCATATCTCCCCTTGCTGGCATAGCCTAAATTTATGAGTCATAGATAGCACTGAAATCTCCTCGTAAACTTGGGTGCGATTACTAAGTTAGTCTGAAATCTACATGTGGGCGTGCCTGAAGGGCCTGCAAAACAGTGCGAGCAGGTTGCGAGGGAGTAAATTTGAGACCGGTTCGCACCACCGTAAGCGCTTCCAAGATTTCTCCTTGCCTATTTGGGACATGCGAAAATTTTTTTTCAGCGGGGACTTTTTGGGCTCAAACGATATAAAAAGATTGAAAAATCCAGCACATCTATAAACTTATTTTTATAAAATATAAAATATATCATAGATAATATATATTCATAGAATACTTTTTTTTTTTTCTTTTTTACATAACAACAACAACTAAAATCTTAGACACCCCAAAAAACTTAAGCAAGCTTAGATCCCAAATATACTAATTTCCCCGAATTACTATATTATTTACTTTTTCCTATTTTCCCCGATATTATTTTGAAGTTTTCGTTCAAAATGTGTGCTTAAACAAGTTTTTAACTAGTTTTTAATTTAAAGATCATTATATTATTAATTTAAATAAGATCCCCGTCCAAGAGTTTATGATTATAAACCTTCTAAGTTGTTAAGATTTCTTTACCAAAGATGTTACCGTGATTTAAAGATTTTACTCGTCCATTATGACGTTGTCGTTTTACCCCTTATTATTATCCCCATAGGTTATCTCAGCTAAAATATTTTCCCCAAATTTGCCGTTTACCCCAATTAGTTTTACAAGAATTATTTCCCCAGCCGTACCCCAAACTAACATTACGATGTCTGCTTCCAACCCAATGATTTTATCCGTAGATTCGATGTTCGAGTCCGAGGATGTATTTTCCCCACACCCAACACAGCATTTCAACCTCTTTGAAGGTTCCGATGCTGAAAAAGGTGCTGTTAACCAGAAGTTATCAGACTCCTTACCAAGTTACAAAGCAAGTTCTTCTGGTGCTAAGAAAGACGATGCCACTCCTGCTTCGCCTTTCCATATTCACTCCAGTGTGTTAGAGTCTGTTTTCTCTAGCGTCTTGGATGAACATGACCAACTTCAGGACCACACTCCTATGTTTGATGAGTTGGATTTCGTTGTCGAAGGCTCCAAGGTCAACTCCAAGGAAGATTGGGTTGCTCTCTTTGGAAACGAAGAGGCTCCTATGGCCCACCTGGAGGACGCTGACGAAGTCGCCGCCAACGCCCTTATCGGATGCTCGACTGATCCTATCAACGAGGTTGTCCCAGAAGTTGAGCTTGACAACGATTTCTTATTGGAGCATCATGCTGTTGACATTCCAGCTTCGGTTCCTACGATCTCGTCGTCAAAGAGACTGTTCAGTGAAGTTGAAGAATCTTTTGAATTTGCTCCCAAAAAACACCAAAAAAAAGAACAGCCTACACAGTTATTCACCCCAAACCCTTCATCCACTTTGTCCACGCCAATGTTGGATGGTTCGTCGAGAACCACCAAGAAAGTCGATCATCTTGGTGTCACCAGCTACTCCAAGAAACAGCGCTCGCAGCCGTTGCAGCCTGTGGAGACGGAGACGAACGATCCTGTTCTCTTGAAACGTGCTAAGAACACCGAAGCTGCCAGAAGATCGCGTGCCCGTAAAATGGAGCGCATGACTCAATTGGAAGAAAAGGTTGAAGCGTTGCTTTCTGAGAAAGACGATTTGCAACATGAAGTGTTGAGGTTGAAGGAGTTGTTGATGGCTAATGGTATACAGCCATGAGTTTTGACAAAAGTGTAAAAACAAAAAAAAAAGTGTATATGCCCTTTCAGTTCTATTCTGTGTTCAATAAAAAACTTGGTAAAAAAAAGTATCTCAATTTGTAGAAAAGATAGTAATTTGATCAATATGCGAAAGCTGCAAGTACATGTAGAAAGTTATTTTGGTTATTTGGTTATTTGTAGTCATGTTAGCTACGTATATGTAGAGCGTATCAGAGCGTAATAGTCATGCCAGGATGTTAGTCGTACGTTGAGGTCTAAACATGCTAAAGTTATGCACACTCGGAGTGATGGGATGATTCGGCGATTTGGTATGTCAAAAATGTATAGTATGAGCCCAGCCATTAATTGCACGCGTTTTGACTTCTTCCTCAATTTATAATACAAATAGGAAATTACCGTCGGGGGTCGTACATTATTATCACGAGAGTTATTATATTATACAAGGCGGCCCATATTGTATTAGGACGAGCGGCTACTATCGCTATCTTTGGTGGGGTATTTGTGTTGCTAGTGCGGAGATCTAATTATCGGGATAAGCTCACAAGGCGTTTGGCAGGGCTTTATCTCGAAGTCAATTAATTAATTGGCTCAGAGTCGCAATTAAGCGATTTTTTTTGCCTGGGGGCCGGTGGCACGCACAATTCATCGCAAACACTTGCAGGCTTAGGCGATGAGAGAAGCTTAGCACACGACAGTACAATGTAGCTTGTTTGTGTAGTATGGTTAATGTAGCCTACCTTGTTTGTAGAGATAAGGCTAGCGGGAGGTTTTCTCAGCGGTACGAGAACGCCTTTCGTACGAGCCCGTATCGTCGCACCCTAACATCGTTGAAGCCAAACGAATTTATGGCGCACCCGAAAATCGAATCTATAGATAAGAGGCAGCTCCGCGGGCGAGGGTGCAAAGAGTGGCTACTACGTTTAGGATAAGAAAGAACGAGGTGCTAAACTGATCGGAAAATGGCGATCTGGTGTAGCAAGTAGCTGGCATGAGCATGTATCCAATTTCAACGAAGACCGGCCCCAGACAGGTCATGTAGATTCCAAAACGCCCTCCGCGGCCTCCCGTCACCTGTTCATTTTCCAAACTGAAAGTGGGTGCGACGGCATTTTTGTGCCCCCCCCCAACGTTTTTGTGCCACTCGAAGCGAAGTTTCTTTTTCGCATCCCGATTTTTCATCTCATTCATTATAAAGTTGCCAATTTATCCTTGGTTGAATCGGATACGACAGCGTGCTGAGCAATATACAGAATGAGTTACGATCCTGAGAAGGCCGTGGGCACTTCCAGCCAAGCCATCGTCAACGAAACAAAGAAGAACTCCGTCGACTCCTTTGAAAAGTCTTTGGAGGACCACTCAGGAACTGCTGAGATCGAAACCAACCGTTTGAGTGTGATAAATAGAATCGCTGCCTTCTTAAATGCTGAAACCAAGGGTGTGGATCTTATCACTGACGACGAAAAGACTGATGACTCCATTCTTAATGCTGCCACCATGTGGTGGTCTGCCAACTTGGTTGTGGCCACCTTCTCTTTGGGTGCTCTTGGTATAACGGTGTTCCAGTTGGACTTCTGGTCTTGTGTGTTGGTTATCATCTTCTTCTCGTTGTTGGGTACTTTACCTGTTGCTTTCTTCTCTGTTTTTGGCCCTAAACTAGGTTTGAGGCAGATGGTGTTATCCAAATTCTTGATGGGTAATTATGCAATGAGAATTTTCGCCTTCATCAATTTGATTGCGTGCGTTGGGTGGGGTGCTGTCAACACCATGGCCTCCGCGCAATTGTTGCATATTGTCAACAACGGGCTTCTTCCTCCATGGGCCGGGTGTCTTATCATTGTGCTTATGACCATTTTGGTGTCGTTTTTCGGCTACCACGTTATCCACTTGTACGAAAAATGGTGCTGGATTCCAAACGCCGTTGCGTTCATCACCATTATTGTCAGAATGGCCAAGTCTGGTAACTTCACTGCTGGCCACATGGTTGGTGGTAGTGTTACTGCTGGTAATGTTCTTTCCTTCGGTGGTACCATTTTCGGGTTTGCCACTGGTTGGACCACCTACGCTTCGGATTATACTGTCTACCAGCCCAGAAACGCAAACTCCTACAAGATTTTCTTTGGTATTTGCTTTGGTTTGTGGTTTCCTTTGTTATTCACCTTGATTTTGGGTGCTGCCTGTGCTACCGGTACTGTTTCCGACCCAGCCTGGAAAGAAATGTACGACAAAGACTCCATTGGTGGTTTGATCTACTCCATTTTGGTCACCAACTCTGTGCATGGCTTCGGTCAATTTTTGTGTGTTTTGTTGGCTTTGTCTACTGTTGCCAACAACATTCCAAACATGTACTCGATGGCACTTTCCGCACAAGCTCTCTGGTCCAAATTCGCCAAAATCCCAAGAGTCGCTTGGTCTTTGGTCGGTAACTTTGCTACCTTGGCCATTTGTATTCCTGCCTACTACAGTTTCTCTTCTGTCATGGAAAACTTCATGAACTTGATTGGTTACTACTTGGCCATCTACCAATCCATCTGTTTGTCTGAACATTTCATCCACAACAAAGGTGACTTTAACAGATACGACTACATGAACTACAAAGACCCATCTGTGTATCCTATTGGATTGGCAGGTACTTTTGCCTTCTGCTGTGGTGTCGCCGGTGTTGTGTTGGGAATGGACCAAGTATGGTACGCCGGTGTCATTGGTCGTAGAATCGGTATGGGTGGTGATATTGGTTTTGAATTAGGTTTTGCCTTTGCCTTTATTGGTTACAATATAACAAGACCGTTCGAAAAGAAATACATCGGTCGTTAATAAGTGTACTAATAGAATAAATAATAGAAAGACAATAATACGGAAAACAAACAAATAGTAGTCCAATAGATATGAACTGGGCTAACTCTCGATATAAGGAGATTGGAGAACTCATTGGAATTTTTCTTGCCAAGGATTATGTCAATTTTGACATATGGCTCCAAAAAAGGAAATATTATATTATTTTTTAAATGACAGTGACGTTGGAACCGTTGGGTGCATCGTAAACCTGGGCAAGCTGAATACAGTATAGGCGTTCTTGATAAAGATATCGCCTAAAACAATGACTCGCTCGTTTGTCCAAATGCACTGAGGCGCGTAGCCTCCTGCCCCATCTGGCATAAGGAAATCACTGGTCAGTTATATTGAGGTTTGAACTCAAAGGAGAACTAGGTGGTCCCCCAAGACTCCTAATAGCTGATCACAGTTCCGTTGGAGTAAAGAGGGCAAAAAACAGCTTGGATAGAAGTGGCCAACGGCTAGGGGAATGCTATGGTCGTGGTACTGGTGTCGATACATGCTTGATTGTTGATAGGGTGGTACGTGCCATCGGCAAATCTGATTCCACCAATCTCTATAGGTGCGAGCAGTTGAGTGGGAATAGCATACGGGTAAGTGACACCGGTATATTTGGCGTGGTCGATTCCTCCTAAAAGCAATGATCCGTATTGAATGGTCGGGTCAGAAGTTCAAGATGTAGTGAGAACGCAGCACTCTTGATGCAGTTGCTATTCTTCAAAGCTAATGGAAAGTAAGGATGTTTTTAAGTTCCATTGATAGCCTCCTGCACTCCAATACCCAAAACATTCGCTGTGCCGTGAACAACACCTCAAGTAAAGTTCTCGAGGGTGATTTCAAGGTGACAGTATCAGTGTACATTATCATACCTTATACTCCAGTCGACGAAGTAGTTGCTCGAATTCTTGGCGGAAATGGATGAATTGGGAGCATATACGAAGTAATTTAACACCAAATCACTGCTTCCGGTATCCACTACCACAGAAATGTCATTCTCTTGACTTCCAACAACCAAGTTCAAATAGTAGTAATCTGTGACGAAAGTACCAATTTTTCCAGGTATAATTATTGAATTTCATTGGCGTTTGTCCTGTTGACCCCCAAGCCAAGCTTCAACCGGCATCAGCCAGATCTGATCCAACAAAAGAAATCGAGAACGTTGAAGCACTACTAGTAATGGCCAAGAAAGCAGTGAATACTAGAATCTCATTGAAAAATTGCTCGATTGAATGTATATGAGGAATACCTTCCATTTATATCCAACACAGAGTTGAGTTCCACACTGCTAGAGTAATAGAATCTTTTATGCCGCATCAGTAGAATCCAATATTGTGCACTTACGAAATAAGGTTAAAGATAAAATACTGAAAACATGACTTTTCTCAACTCTTTCTCCGAATAATTGTAATTGAGTCAAGCCTTCACGAAATGTAGTTGTGGCTTTATTGCACCAAAGTATAAAGCTATACTTGCGCCTGGAAGACTGGGTTTGCATCCATGATATACTGCATCTTCTAGAATACTGTGTAACTTGAACTGTCGAAATCTTTAAATAATGTAGACGCTTAATTAGCGAAAGGCACATGGTTTACAAATTGAGTGCTCCTAGCCAATGTCACTTAGTGTTAAACACGAGTGTACCAGGCACTCAAGTGTGCAGAAACTATCTTCGGCAATCTAGCCATAAGGCGGAAACACATCCGTCAATGTAGATCTGCTCGAAACATATCTTATCTCGTTATGGAGATTTTTGTTATAGGTTGTTTGAAAGCAGTCATCCTGGGACGAAACAGTTACCCTACTGGGAGCCAGATTACGTATTTTATGATGCTCCTCTTAGCCCACGATACGAGTATTAATTCAAACACAAGATGATACTAACAATAGTTGAGGACTCACTTCGCTAAATCAAAGGTTTTGAATATTTTGATTAGGCATAGAGATATCGTTGTATTATTTTATAATATTGTGGTGCATATAGACATATTACTCTAAGAATGTTACCTATATTGTAGAGACTATTTGAATGGTAAATTGAGGAGTACCTAATTGTATTGAAAATATAACACTGTAAATCATTTATACCATGTATCTCATATAGGGTTGATTAAGCTACAAAAGAAGACAAAGAATGCGACAAGCTGCGAGTCAATTGATACAATTTGTAGCAAAATTGGCTTTATAAATCATTTTCAGGATGGACCTAGGCACGGTGACTACTGGAGAAGAACAGATTCAATACAGGAAATCGCTTGCAAATAATTAAATGCACTTGTCAACCTATTGATAGGTTCGCGATGAAATTTGAAGTTATTTTTGTGCCGCTTAAAATAAGGAGTGGCAGATTGTTGATTGGCCATAAATATTGCGAAGAAGTAATACAACAATTCGTTATCAACGGACATGCAAGAAATCGTTAAGAAGTAGGTTAACAGCTCACAACCAATTCCCGTTGGGGAAAATGAGGTGTTTCCAAGATCTGGCACAAATTTTCGTGTGACACCTTTCGGAGAGCCCTGCCTCGATTCTTCTGGCTATACATTGGTCAAAACGTTGATCAGCTTCACATTGAGCCTCGAAACGTTTGACTGCCGTGGCAGTTATTTTCACCACTATCAGTATTTAATTTCTGTGCCAGTACAGGGCTCAAACTTCATGTTTTGGTCTATTGTATAAAAAAAATAATTTTAGCATTTAGTGCATAACTTGCATGCAGTTGAATTATTCCGAAATTTCGCAACAATTTTCATTTTGAAGGAGTCAAACGGCACAAGGATTTTCATGTGAGAAGTAGTTAAGACGTTGCAAGTCTCAAATAGCTACTCTGTATATAAATACCGGATTCCCTTCCCAAAACTCCTTTTCATAGTAATTTGCATCCAGTATGACTTCAATCAAAGGCGCTTTGATGGCTATGGCCTTGAGCGTGGTAGCCAACGGTATTGCAATTCCATCAGTCGAAGATATGGGACTTGCCAAGAGAGAAGAAAGCGGTGTTTTCCTGTTAGATTTTAGTGTTACTCAAGGTCCACCTCTTGGTAGCAGGATCCGCAAAAGAGGTACACCTGAAGGAGAGTTTTATAACCAAAATTATTTAAATGGACTGTACTATGTTATTGATCTTGTTATCGGATCTCAAAAAGATCCAGTTCAGGTCACCCTTGACACGGGTAGTTCCGATTTATGGGTTGTCCCAATAGATGTTGATTGTCAACGTTTTGAGTGGGCTCCAAGCGCTGATTGTTCGAGTGCCGGTACTTATGACCCGACAAAGTCGAGCACCTTCAAAAACCTCACTGAGGACTTCACGATTACGTATGCAGATTTCACCGCTGCTTGGGGTTACTTTGCAACGGACAGTGTTGGTTTGACCAATGGTCCAACTCTTTCTAACTTCCAATTTGCAGTTGCCGCACATGATCAGGCTGGTCTTGGTATTTTGGGTGTTGGACGGGAAAATCTCGAGGCCATGCATACTGGCTTTGGCTACCCAACTTACCCCAACTTTCCTCAAGTCATGAAAGACCAAGGTTTCATCAACAAAAATGCATATTCTATTTATTTCAACGAGCCAAATGGAAAATCTGGTACTATTGTCTTTGGCGGATATGACTCCGAAAAGTTTTCTGGATCATTGGTAAAGCTCCCCATTGTTAACTCACCCACTTTTGGTTACCAGACACTATCAGTGAACCTTGGCTCGGCAACCATCGCTAACGGAACATTAATCGATATGCCCCCATCATCGCAGACTGTTATATTAGATACAGGTGCCGATGGTCTAATGATTGATGACGATTTGTATAACACTGTTAAGGCTGAATTATATGGTGGTGCCAACGGCGCTTATGCATGCGAGCAAGGTTCGAGGGAATTGACGTTCAACTTCGATGGAGTTTCAATTGCTGTGCCATATACGGATTTGGTCCAAGAAGCCACTGACGAAAAAGGAAATGGTTTGGGATATTGTATTCTTTCCATTTTTAATACTTCAGGACTTGGTGTGATTTTGGGACTGAACTTTTTGAGAAATGCTTATGCTCTCTTTGATCTCGAAGAAAACTACATATCTCTTGCCCAGGTGAAGTACAGCAATAGCACCAACATCGTTTCTCTTTAAATAAAGCCCTTACTACAAACAAATTGGCTCACTTCGAAATTGTTCTGACCAACATTGTCATGGATTCATTTAACTTTTTATTGAATATATATCAAACCAGTGGATATTTGAAGCAAAATAGAGTAAACAAAAAACTATGGGTACCCGAATATTTATCAAGAGATAAAGAGTAGCCTCGAATTCACCTATATTTCAATGTATATAGCATATCAACTTTTTTTGCGTAGAACCTGAAAAACAATCCGTTCACCGTAACTACGTGGTATTGGGGTTCAAAAACATACGGCCTTCTAGTTTCTGAAACAGCTCTGTTTTTCGCCCAGCCTATTCTCAAAATCGTATCGATTGCCTGCTGGTTAAATAATGAACTTCCCTGAAGATCATCCTCTGGAATAATATCGTCCTGAAATTCATAGCGTGTATTGTGGTTACCGCTGCAGTAACAGCTCCTTAATACACTATCATCATCATATTCGTCAATTAACCCACTCTCATGGCTGTAGTAACAATTGACCACTGGTGTCAATAGTGTAATTATAGCGGTGATTACCTGAGTTAATACAAGCGACTTTTCGATTTCGGGCCTCGATAAGTAATTCAGAGCTGGCACACACCTAGGAGGTGTAATAATTAAAGAGCAATGTCCATCGCTGAGCTGTTCAATATGAATAGTGACTATATATTGATCATTTCTTTAAGATCTCACTAATAAGTAAGCCCAACTGTACAAAATCTATATATAGTACAGTCCAAGTACCCAGGACATAGTCCTTTGTTTAATATATTAAGGGCCCTAGTTAGCTAGTGGCTTTGGGATGTCAATGCATCGGTGACTTGTGATCAATCATCGCGGAGTGATTTTAGGCGTGTAGGCGATCAATTTTATGTCAAATCTGATCAAGTTCGTTTGAATATGAGCTTAGGCCATTTATTCGGAAAGTCTTTATACATATTTTTAGAATGTAGTTGAGAGGTACTGCAAAGGAAACTTAAAACACACTCTTTGCATATTTGAGAATTCCAGCACTGCATTATATCCACTATTACATACTGCAACTTATGAGTTCATGACGAAGACATCGTTTTTGGTTATGCAGATGACCGCAATAGTGCAGAAGGTTTTTGGCTCCGAGTTTGAATTCGCTACTGCTGGCTTAATAATTCTTGTATGGATGAGTCTCTCGGCTAGTTAGTGGAATGAAAAATTATTATCAGAAGTAGTATTACGGCGGTGGCGGCAAAATGGATTGATGATGGGGAATGAATTAGTGCTTAATTGAACTTTACGAACTGCAATTATAGTGTACTTCTTGACTTGATCATGCTCTTGCAGTCGTCGATCTTTTGGTTTTTCGTGGAATATAGTCTATCATGGACCTGTTGTATATTGTAAATGGCATCTCTCCGTCCGTCAAATACGACCGTTACAGTAGTCTAGTTGTTGTTCAGTTAATTCACTTTTCACGTGTACGTGTCAAATAAAAAATATTATTTGTGCCGCGCATAATTTTTATCACATAGTCGAGATTTTGCAGCTTAATAATATGAATCAAGTAGGCTGAATTAAAAAATAATAATCTCGGAAGAATAAGTCGAGGCTTTTGCTAATTGTGAGCCGTTTTTTTGCTAATTACTACTGGTGTACATTAGGTAATGTGAACGACTTTCATAATTGCAACACCACCACAACGAAGTCTTTGCGAAAACGAAGTCTTTGCGAAAACGAAGTCTTTGCGAAAACGATGCCTCACTTGCATATGATTGGGTTCTTCCAAATTGCCAACATGGTATAAATAGACATTAATTAGTACTAGTTTGACTGATACTATAGAACAACATCTTCAATATGGGTTTCTTCTCAGGTGTTACAGCTAGCTCATTGTTAGCATTGATCTCGGCCGCTTCCGCCTTGTCCATTCCAGACATCGCCAACCAACCAGTCAAGGGTGTACTTCAGCTCTCTTTGAAAAAGTACAATGGTACTGGCTCGAGCGGGAGTAGACTTAGAGGAACTGAACGTCTTAATTTGACCAATGCCTATCAGAATGATTACTATACAGAAATTTATCTCGGTAGTTAAAAGGCACCTCTTACGGTATTGGTTGATAGCGGAAGTTCTGACTTGATTGTCGGCACCAACGCTTATAAGCCTTCTGAATCCTCAACCTCGAAAAACTTAAATCAAACAGGTAAAGATTGGGGCGTGAACTATGAGTTCTACACCGACACGATCAGTGCAGTAGGTGCCACCATTCCTGACTTCCAGTTTGGTATTAGTCCTGGAGACTTTAATCTTATTGGTATTGGCCCACTTGATGGTGAATTTGTACCAACCTACAAAAATTTCCCCTACTCTTTAGCTGCTAACAACTATTTCAGTAAGCCTGCCTTCTCGGTTTACTTAGAGAACGAAGAAGGCACCTACGCAAACAACGACGCCTGGAATTACCAACGGTGTACTTCTCTTCGGTGGTATTGACCACGCCAAGTATGTTGGAGACTTGGTTTCCTTCCCAATTACCACTAAATATTGGGCTGATATTCAGTTGGATACTATCAAATTTGCTGACGGCTCCATCTATACTGTCAATCAGCCTGCTACTATTGACACCGGTACCACTACAGTTGCTTTTCCAAAAGCTCTTTATGCAAAAATCAATGAAACTTTTGGTCCCACATACCATAATGGTACTCTCATTCACTACGACAAATCGTGGGCCGAGAAAAACTTCGAATTTGAGTTTGGTTCGAAAATTATCGAGGTTCCTTACACCAACTTTTTGACCCAACGAAGAAAAGATAGTTGGCAGGTTAACGTTATCTTCGACTCTGGAGAAATTGGGGGTATTGTTTTAGGTGGTATTGTGCTCAGAAACATCTACTCCGTCTTTGATTATCAAGAAAACACCATTCTGATTGCTCAATCAGTAAGGAATGCTTATGTGGGTCCTTCCAATATTACTACTATTTAACGTGCTAACACTCTATGTATGACTTAATAAATTTCTCTGTTGCAATCTACTGTAGATAAACTTCCTAATGATGTTGCAACTCCTATTTACCCTCTTTAGCCTCCGACCAGATATATTAATTACTTCATTTACTCCTTAGCTAGAACCGAATTCATCATTCTCAAAATTCTTGTCCTGCTTGGGTTTTGGTACTGGGCGCTCGCCCTAGTCGTCTGCTTCAAGCTCGTATCCACTCGAGTTCTGGTCTTCTTCCTTTGAACTTTTAGTGAGAACTGAGTTGATATTTGTTGATGAAAGTTGACTAAGAAGATGTTAAGAATAGAGCTATTTGAAAAGTTCAAGCCTACCGTGATCTCTGCCAAATCTGTTTTGATCACATTGTAGCACAGTTTTGGTGGCACTATGAACTTGTAAATGGCGCTGAATGCCTGCTCTATACCATCAGTACGTATAGTCGGATATTACTTGTCGGGAGAACTACCCGCTACTAGTAGCAAAGCCACCACTAGGATGTGCCAGATTCACGCTGTTGTGGGGGAACTCTGCCGACATGCTCAAAAAGTCGTAGCAAACTCTCTCCCGTCATGTCAATTACACGATTGATTGAACATAAAATTTTCATATCGCGTTTTCATAGTGCCGGATACTCCAATGACTGGCCGCAAGCTTACACATGCTAAAGAATGCCTATACATGATACAGTATGCCTATACATAATACATTACACTTTCACATGATACATAATACCTACACATGATACAGTTCGCCTATACATAATACTTGATACCTACACATGATGCAGCATACATACACATGGTACTGAATGCATATACATGATACAGGATGCTTTTACGTCGTGCCAGATACTTTCTCACTGTGCTGGTAATTTTGCACCCAAACTAAGGCTGTTGCGAAAAGTTGCAACTTTCGAAGGTCTATCTGCAGGACATATGTTATATGAAGTTGCAGATTCCCAGGCGCCATTGCTAGGTTTACTTATGTTTTGGCTTTGCTGTTTCTGTACATCTCGGATCAAAATGTGTAAGTTCAGTCCAATTTTTTAAGGTTTAAAAACCTCATTGTATCTCTGTATTATTATTAAAGATGTAGTACTTGACTAATCTTTTAAAATACTTAAAACTGAATGTTATCTATAAAATTTCCAATTAATATGAAATTATTATGGAAATGATACGTGAATAATTTTTGAATAATATGAGGATAATACGTAGAGAATACTTCAAGAATGTTGAAATAATATTTAAATAATACGTAAATAATACAGGAATAATCTACAAAAAATACAGAAATAATATCGAAATAATATGCAAATAATATATTGATAATTATATAGTAAATATGTATTAATTCAAAAAAGCAATACTTGAATTGCTGATTCTCACGTAGTAGTCAAGATTTAATTACATGAAGTCGGAAATTACGCTGCACCAGCAAGTCACAGAATGATTCTGGCAACGCATTGATTTCCGAGTAATAGCATTCAAGCATCCTCCAGCGGTACTTTTGGGTGCAAAAAAAGCTCGAACCAAATGCTGCGAAATCCTGAGACTGCTCACAAAACCACCAGTTGGCGCGAAGCCCACAAACGATCACCACCCTAACCACTCACGTTCACTCTTATCGGAGCGAATACGATTATTATCTATTAGTCAAGTACATAATTCCACCAGTCGCTTTCTGCTGACTTTGCCTGGCCGACGCTACAGTAACCAGCTCTCTCTATAAACAGATTTTTTCGCGCAAGTTTATTTATTCTCGCTATTTCGAATTCCCGCTAATATCTTCAATTATAAAAGCAGGGCGTTACGTATCCCGGTATTTACAGATTAAGGTTCAAGCCCAAATCAAAATTGTTGAACTTGAGCATGCTATCGTAAGATATCAACTTACCTTCGAGTCCAAATGTAGTCAAAGCTAGAAATATCTCTCTCATCAACTCGATATCAATTGGCGAGGACTCCAATTGATTGTTGGCCAGTTTGTCCACATGTTTGTGAATATTTGTCTCAATATAATCGTCCAAGTATGGAATCAACCACATGATTCTGCCCATATCATCAGACTCAATACTTACTCGAAGTAAGAGCTTGAGCATTTCCTTGGTGAATATTTTTCTGGCAAACTGCTGCGGAGTAATATCTTGGGTTACAAGTAGGGAATAGGGCATAGAAGCCAAGTTTTCTGGGGTGAAGTTGACTACAACCCTGATTCCTGCAAACGGCGTTTGGTCTTTACATTCCACCGAATGCAATATCAACTTGTTGAACAACAGATCAACATACTGATATTGGTGGAGCTCTATGCATCCTCGTATCCCATGATAGATGGTGTCTAGAGGCATCAAGATGGGCTCGCGGGATTCAAACTGCGGCGCAGAAATGCCCAACTGGCGATGCTTGTTTTTAGTAAAGCGCGATTTCGATATAAGAGAAGAGTAATATGAACTGTTCAACACTTTTTCGTGTTCAATGACTTGGTCCAAGCCTAGAATCGAGAGCAATTGCGTGAATGCAGCAGTATTCTTGCTGGCCACTTGGTGTATGATCAAGTTGGACAACAAGGGAGGGCTTTGCAGAACCACATTCTGGACGTGGAACGCCAAAATTGGCGCGGGTTGGTTTTTTTTCGCAGCCAACGCGGTCTGGCGGTGATTGTACGAAGGCAAGCATTGGTATATAAGAGACTGATAACTAAGCAAGTTGTGCTTGGCAAACATCTGAGCAAGCGAGTCAAACATGCCGGAGTCGGGAGTACACTTGTGGGGCAGGAGAAGCGATTGTATCACCTCTAGCACCAAATCAAGGTGTCGCAAAGAATGGGTGTTTGTAGTGTAGCGATCAAATGCGCGCTCGAACAGTTCTATGTACTCGGAGTTGTCGATTTGGGGACTGGTGAACTTGACGAGATCGGTGGCCTGGACGGACTTGACATAGTCTGAATGGTCGTAGTTAAGGTGCTGGCCCGATTTCAAGTGCTGGAAGTAGACTCTGAACACGTCTATAGCGGTAAAACTGTCGGGGCATTTTAGCTCATTGTTTAGCAAATGAGTAATAGCCTCAGGGTCCAAGTTCAGAAAGAACTGGTCGAACGATTCGGGGGCCTTGCCTGGTTTTTTGTATAGTGGTGTGAGGAGCTTGAGAATGTCGATTTTTTTGGATTCGTCGTGGATGTCGCGAATCAAGTTGCGAAACAAAAATTCGTTGTGAGACGAAATTTGGAGCTCACCTGATTGAAACAATCGCCTCAAGTTGATTTCCACGAGCACCGAGTTGGTCAAGGTCGTGGCAGCTAGTAGTAGCAGAGACTTGGCTTCGAAATCGTGATACGAAAGACCATTCTTAGTACCTAGGGCTGTCTCAAGTTGATGATAACTTTTTATTCTTTCATTTCCCCCTGTTCTCTCTTTTTCCTTGAGTCTCTTTGTATGATCAAAAAGAGCGTCGATGTTGGACTCATTGGCAAAAAGATCCACCACCTTTTCTCTGTGCCTCTCAAAACTGGCTGCCAACATTCTGTTCTCACGTAGTCGGGCAATTCGGGCGTCCGCTCCTTTGTTGGCCGTCAACCGTCGCTTCTCATCTCGCACTCTCTTGACTGATGAGTCTAGCGCTTTAGGATACTCACACAGCCCCGAACTTGTATACTGCCTCACATACACACTCCTTAGATCTCGTAGACACGCCCGTCGCACTATACTCTGGCTCCACTTCATACTTCCCAGTCGTCTTGCAACTGAAAAATATCAAGCCTTTGGCCAGGGAAGCCCGTCCTGCACACAAGACCCGCTCGCCTCACAAGACGTCGTCGATTTTTCACGCTCAACGGAGATACAACCACACTATACGCCATGAAGTTTGCTACAATTGTCGGTTTGGTAGGTACGCTCGCCCGTGTGTTGGCTGCGCCAGCAGTGGATGTTAACGAAGCCAGAGAGTTGCTCAAGGTTGCGGTGGACTACAGCATTCAGGAGTTTCCAGACGTCGGGGCCTCGCAGGTTGCTGAGTTGAGCAACGGCGAGACCATCACCATTGTCTACACTGCCAGCAACTTGGAAAAAGAGGACGTTTCCATCGTAGGAGTAGGTGGCAGTTTCCGCGATCCTCTTGACAACAAGATCAAGACCAACTTGACCTCCGGTGCCATCGGTCCCTTCACGTTATCTTCCGGCCAGTCTGAGACATTCTCGCAAAAAATCCCATTGAATTTGATTCCCGACAACTACGTGTTTGCGCCCGAGGTCTACGTCACGTACCAGGACCAATTGAAGGCGCTCAGTCCTAGAACGCAGTTGGCCACTGTGTCGGACGTGCCCATTTCCTTCTTTAACCTCCAGTTGTTGTTCTTGGAGATTGTCTTGGTGGCCTCGTTCGCAGGCTTGGCTTATGTCGCCTATCAAATCTGGGGCAAGAAATATATTTCGGGTGTCGCACCGGTGGCTCCTAAAAAGAAGGCCGTGGCTCCTACGGCCGTGGCCTCTTCTGCCGACTGGTTGCCCGAGACCCACACCAAGAAGAGATCCAAGAAGGCTAATTAATCATTATTCTACTTCTCTACTAATCTATCTCTACTAATCTGTATCTTTAATACACAGTGTATAACTACTTAATACGTACTGTATAACTACTGAACTTCTGTACTTCTGTATACTTCTGTATACCTTCTGTATAACTTCTGTTAATTTCTGTTAACTTCTGTATTAAGTCTATATTACTTCTGTTACTTCTATATAGCTTCAATCTTCTGCTTTCTATTTATGTCACGTGATTGAAATATAATTATAAGTTGCTAGAGCTGATAGACCAAACGGTGTGCTAAATCTTCCTTCGTTTATGAAACTCTACATCAATGAACGGCCCAGGACGTTTGTGGTCACTAGTGATAGCCACGCGCTCATCATCCGCCATCCGTATCCCAAGTACAAGTCGCACCACACCCATCTCCACGTCATATCGCATGGATCCACTGCGGATCAAAACACCGCCGCCTACAACAAGGTGATAGTGGAGTTCGTGCACATCTCGCTCATCGACCTCGCCACCTTCAAAGATATCACGCCCTCTGTCGCCAACAAAGCTATTTTGGGTTTTTTGGGTCTCCTCAATGTAGGCACCAACATATTTCTCGGGTTTATCACCCGAGATTCCACCATAGCATGTCCCAATATCACCGAGCGGATCAACCGTATCGATGCGGTGGACTTCTACTGCTTGAACAACGACGAATGGGACCACCTTCACAACCACGACGCCGTCAAAGACCAAGCGCAGGCCCACGAGAGGGACAAGTCCAGTGAAAACCCGGCGGTTTCGGTGAGAAAGTTGCTTTCTGGGGGCTCGTTTTTCTACAGTCGGGACTTTGATATCACCGCAAACGTTCAGGAGCGTGGAATACCGAACCATAGCAGACAAAACGGGTCCAACGACGAGTATACCAACCAGTTCAAGCTCTTGGCCGACTCGGATTTCTTCAAGCGGTTCATGTGGAATTCGTTCTTGAACTCAGAGCTCATCGAGTTCCGCAACAGGCTCTCTCTGCACGAACAAGTTACCTTTGACCGGTCAGGGTTTCTAGTTACCATCACCAGAGGGTTTGCCAAAACCGTCAATACCACCGTCAACGAAAACGAAGAGGGCTTATTGACAATTATCTCCAAGCAAGGATGCATTAAAAACGGGCCGTTGTTTGGAGACTGGGGCTGTGACGACGACGGCAACGTGTCCAACTTCGTGGAAACAGAAATCATTGTATATACGGCCAACTTCTGCTTTGCATACGTGCTAGTTCGAGGCAATGTGCCCATATATTGGGAGCTTCAAAGCAACTTTTCCAAAAAGTCGATTGTGTCGTCCAAAAAGAGCCGAAGTGTGGTTTTTCCCCGATCCTTCGAGACCAGCCAGCACGCCTTCACCCGGCACTTTGCGCTGTTATCGCTTCAGTATGGAGAGGTTCACATCATCAATGCATTGGCCAGAGACCCCAAATCGTACAAAGGGTTGTTGAATAAAGAGTACGAAGAACACATCAAGGCTTTCAACAGTAGCGTTGAAAAGTCCTCGCTATCGGAGACGTTTCCCGTAAACTACAGGCTAGGTTATACGCCGGTTCCGGTCTCAACATCCAGCATGCGAAAAGCCGGGTACACGTCGCTGAATCCGCATAATATCGTGCCTCTTTTGGAGAACTCCATTCTAGACTACGGTGCTTTGTTCTACGACATCAACAAGCAGAACTATACCGGCAAACAGCTCGGGGTGTTCCGGGTCAATTCGTTCGACAACTTGGCCAAAGCCGACTTTATTTCCAAGATTATCAGCCAGGAGGTCATCGAGCTAGCGTTCAAAGATATAGGGGTGCGGGTCGACCACGATTTGCTCATCAAACACGCCAAGTTGTGGTCGGAAAACGAAGAGCACTTGACCAAAATCACCCTCAGTTTCATCTCCAACACCGCCAGCCAAAGCTCCAGCAAACTCAACAAGTTCAAGCTCACCAAGAACTACCTCAGCGGGGTGATTGTGGACTCCAAGCCCAGCGAAACGGCCATGCTGATGCTCCGGGGAAAACTCCAGGACCAGGTGTGCGTCACACTTCACAACCCGATCCACGAGTACTTTGAGCGTGAGTTGAACAAGCGGTCCAAAGAGTTCAGTTCGTACAAGGACATCTCGCTCTTTGCCTCGACATTCAACGTCAACGGCACTTGCAGTGAAGACGACATCAAAGACTGGATCTTTCCGACGTCCAAGTACAAGATCGAGCGGTCGTACGACATTGTGTTTGTGGGGTTCCAGGAGATCGTCGAGTTGAGTCCGGGCCAGATGGTCAATACCCAGAGTGCCAACAAGAACTTCTGGGACAACAAAATCAAGACATGTTTGAATGAGCACAATCCCGAGAAAGCCAAGTACGTTTCTTTGTGGAACGGGCAGCTCGGAGGAATCGCGTTGCTTCTTTTTGTCAAGGAGAAAGAACTCAAGTATATCAGCAACATCGAGGGTGCGTTCAAGAAAACCGGGTTGGGAGGCATGAGTTCCAACAAGGGCGGTGTTTCTGTGCGGTTCACCTACTCCAACTCCGGCATATGTCTTGTGGCGTCTCATTTGGCCGCAGGACAGCACAACATCGACGAAAGACACCAGAACTACAAGACCATCATCAAAGGGATCAAGTTCTCGAAAAACCGCAGAATCAAAGACCACGACGCCATTATCTGGCTCGGCGACTTCAACTACCGGATCGGGTCCACCAACGAAGAAATCCGCCCCCTCATTGAACAGAAGCAGTTTGCCAAAATGTTCGAGGTGGACCAGCTCAACCTCCAGATGGCCGCCGGCGAAAGCTTCCCGTTCTTCGACGAGCAGGAAATCAAGTTTCCCCCCACTTACAAGTTCGACAACGGCACCCGAACTTACGATACCAGTGAAAAACAGAGAGTTCCTGCCTGGACCGACCGCATTCTCTCGCGCGGCAAGATCATCAAGCAGCTTATCTACGATTGCGACGAGACGCTTATATTTTCGGACCACCGGCCCGTGTATGCTATATTCAAACTAAGTGTCAATATGATCAACCAACAAATCAAAAAGGAATTGTCCAACAGTCTTTATGAGAACTTTAGGAAGCAGTATGGAGGAGTCAACGAGATCCTTGGCGAATCCAAAGACTCGTCGTTTTTGATGGATCTCAACGAAAACTCCCTTCCTGCTCCCAGTACCGAAAGCAAGAAGTGGTGGCTCGACGGGGGGTACCCTGCCAAGGTGAATATTCCCGAATTGCACGAGGAAGCCCCCGATGGTGACATCAATGTGATCAACCCCAGATTGTCGGTAAACCCATTTGTAGAAGGTGAAAGGGAGTTTATCAAAAAGAGCGAACTATTAGCCATGCTCCGATAAAAAGTATGTATAGATAATACTATGACGATTCTGCTGGTTTCTCTTTTTCTTCTTTGGTGATGTTCTCTGCTTCTTTCAAGATGGAATCCATTTTGGCATCGAGCTGATCCAACATCTTCTCTAAACTGGCAGCCTGCGCTTCAGCTTCGGTGATTTGTTTATATGCATCAGCTATGCTGGATGCCGGATTCTCCTGTGTCATTATAGGGATATTCTTCACTGATGGAGATTGAGATTAGTTGAAAATGTAGCTTAGTAGTGCAAATACCGAAAAATATACAAAGAGAGTGGGTCATGACACATGGGATGTTGATATTGCTTCTATTATAGTGACTTTGTGATTGAGTCGCTAATAGTAACCTACATAAGTGTACGAATCAGTAGTTGTCTATTGATTTTCATAGCCATGATCTGTAAGCAGTCTCAGTAGTGTAATTAGCACCGTTTAGTACTTTTTTGCACCCATTAAACATCCCCACACTCAAGCAGTATGCTACAACGGGACAAGTGAGAGATGATTTCCCATTGAAGTAGTGATCGTAAACTTGGTTTACTTCCTTCCCTCAAACATAATCTTGATTAAATCATCTTAGGAATTTCAAGGGCGATAGACCACTTTCTTGGGGTTGCATCCTTTCTCTAAACGTCCCGTGAACAGAACTTAATTAGAGACAATTTCTTCAATTTTTATTGAGCCGCTAAGACCCAAGTTAACATTGATAATTTTGTTTGTGATTCTTTACAGTTATTCATGGTTTTTGTTATTCTTGTTGTTCATTGTAATTTAGGTTGCTATTTATATTATTTTGGCTGTATTTACTAAATCTGTCCGTCTCTTCTCAAACCGTTTAAAATGGAAATCAAAGACAAAAACGAGGCGCGCGAAACGTCATTGTGAATACCAACACCCCACTTTGAAACAGCGCCGTTCTTGGAAACTGCTTCAATGTAGGTGGCAGCCCTAGCCAGGGAATCCTGTCCCAAAGAGTGCTCGTGGTAGTTCTTGACGTTGAGGTCGCTGCCCAGCCACACTTGGATGGCATTGCTGAAGGCAGAGATGGGCCCGTTTCCGGTGCCGGAAATCTGCACCGTCTTTCCGCCCACCTCCAACTCGGCGTCGATCTTCTTGACGCCTTTTTCGGGGGTGGAGATGTTGTAGTCGACCAACTTGTAGTAGTTTTGGTTTTCGTCGTCGGAGATATCGTACTCAATAAAATATTCCAGCTTGAACAAGTCGCACAACTCGTTGTTGGTCAATTCCTGGCCCTTTTGCTCGGCTTTTTCCTGCACCACCTTGGAAAAGGCCACTTGCAAGCCTCTGGGCAAGTCCAACTCCAAGTTTCTCAAAATGACCCAAGCGGAACCCCCCTTACCAGATTGGGAGTTGACTCTAATGATGGCCTCGTAAGTTCTGCCGATATCCTCGGGATCCAAGGGCAAGTATGGCAACTTCCAATGCACCTTTTTGTCGGAGGACGCCGCGAGCTTCTGCGCATGCGCGTTGAACCCTTTTTTGATGGCGTCTTGGTGCGATCCTGAAAATGCGCACACCACCAATGATCCTCCGTATGGTGTTCTGTCGTGCACAGGAATCTTGTTGCACTTCTCCACAATCTTGACCACCGAGTTGATATCGGAAAAGTCCAAGTATGGCGACACTCCTTGCGTGTACAAGTTCAAGGCAAGTGTGACGATGTCTACATTACCGGTTCTCTCACCATTACCAAATAAACATCCTTCGATACGGTCGGCACCGGCCATTTGGCCCAACTCTGCCGCTGCTACCGCGCATCCTCTGTCGTTGTGAGGATGGAGCGAAATACAGATTTTTTCTCTGTGCGAAATTTTTGAAGAAAACAGCTCGATTTGGTCCGCGTATACGTTGGGAGTGGACATTTCCACGGTGGCTGGAAGGTTGAAGATGATTGGTTTTTCCTCTGATGGGCCCCAGGCTTCCAAGACGGCTTCGCACACCTCGACAGCATAGTCGATATCGGTATCGGAGAAAGTTTCCGGAGAAAACTCAAAGTCCCAGTCTGTTCCAGCTTGCTTGGGGTCGTCTTTGGTCAATTCTCTCACGAGTTTGGTGCATTTCACCGCCAACTCTTTGGCTTCTTGCTTGTTCATGCCAAACACAACGTCACGGAAACACTCACTGGTGGCCAAGTATATATGAACAGTAGCTCTCTTTGCGCCGGTCAAGGATTCAACGGTTCTTCTGATAAGCTCTTCTCTGCATGAAGACAAAACTTGTATCGATACGTCCGCTGGAGCGTTAGCAATGGCCCAGCGAGTAAAGTCGAAATCGGGCTGCGAAGCTGAGGGGAACGCCACTTCTATTTCTTTGAATCCAACTTCAATGAGCTTTTGGAAGTACTCCTTCTTTTCTTCCACTGACATGGGGTCCGGCAAAGATTGGTTGCCGTCTCTCAAATCGGTGGATAACCATCTGGGAGCCTTGTTCAAAGTCTTGGAGGGCCAAGTTCTTTGAGGGAAATCGATGGGAGGAAATGGTTTGTATTTGGTGGAGGGGTCTTTTAACATAGGCATGTTTGCTTGTGTTTAAACTAATGTAGAGTTAATCCAATGAAAATGACTCTTTATATAGCTGTGAGTAATAGTGAAAAATGAGACATGATTTTGTGCACGAAAAATTCTGGGGAAGCCGCCGGTAGCCGAACGTGGGGAGATATTGTAAACTCCGGAACCGGGCCTGTTTATGCGGGAAAACCCGAGCTGACACTAGTGCAGACTAGGCGAGATGTGCATGGTTATTCCGTTGTGATGCATGTTGATATTGTGGCTAACGGTTGCTGGTAGCCACTTGACAAATCTCGGATAACTTCCTCCGCTCTTCCGAACACTAGTAGACTCTCACATAACATTACACTCACATATTACTGTTGTTGATATTAGCAACGTGAAGTAATATTAGATTGAAATCGGGGCTGAGCTCCGTACACAATTATTGGAATGCCCCAAAAGTATCTGCGACCAGCTCGCACGGTATTTGAAAATATGAGTCACTACCAAAGAGAACCATACCAAAGTCTCTTTACTAAAGCTGGCTCAATGTAATATTTGTGTGACTACAGGATAGTGGCTGGCCCCTACTAGCATTATCTCTTTATCTTATACGCGTGCTCGTTCAGTTGTAACTAAGTACTATTTGTTAGATTCATCTCTCGCTAGAGTTATTGCATTTCGCAGCCAAAAGTGAAAAATTAGTAAAAAATTTTTGTATGAGCAAAGTTAGTTCAACATGGATAAACTACTAGAAAAGAATAGTCCAATATGTAGTAAGAGCTTCAGACAAGTGCTTGATATTCTTAGCTGTATGTCATGAGCATGGTAAACCGAAGTGAAGTTTACGAAATACAGTTTTCTTTGGTAGTTTTCGTTGTGGCTTGGATATAAAGTATTAGCTTAGTCGTTAATATTACAGTCTAAAAAGTATAAACCGAATTTCCCTAAGTTCCAAAAATAAAACTGTTAACTGATTAATGGTCACCTTGAAAATACCGAGAGTGGAAGACAGGTCAGCAAGAATAAATACATTTCTCACTGACAGACTACGTCGGTAATGTACTAAGTTTGTATTTTAGACGAAGTTCGCAGCCACCTACGTCACCCACCAATATTCATTCGTAGGAAATGGAAAGTACCACGTATAGCTATGTAGGTCTTGTCTCTCAATATTAATCAAAGCGTTATTATATGGTGAAAATCTAAAGAAAGTATTTCACAATTACAGGCTCAGACCAATAGCTTTGAAATGTACGAAGGATTTCTCGAAATAAATAAAGAGAATAGCGGCTTTCACTGCAACTACGAACTGTCCATATCTGATATATATAGTAGCCAGGACAGTTCAGGACTTGGTGATTACAAGATTGAATTAGTATTATAGTCTAGATGATTTCAATAGAAATAGAGGCGGAATTGTCATTATTTTGGTCTGAATAGAATTAGAGAGAACCGTAATGATCAATGCCATAAAGATCTTATATCTTCCAATATTCATTATCTCTATGCTTGTCTAAATAGTAATTGCTGGGATGTGCTTTGAGAAGCAATCAGAATACTTGAATGTTTTAGGTATGTAGAATTGAATGAAGTCTCCACAGGAAAAGACTAACTGGAAGAGTACACAGTACGCAGTAACACGATAAACTTCAAAAACTAAGAAAACACAGCTAAACACATCAATATTTAGATATACTAAATATATACTTGTTAGTAAGAATAAGGATTAGTGTTGGTGATTTTTTGCATAATCAGAGATGGTGATTTCCGTGTGATTTGGGTGAAAAAGAAGAATGAGTGAAAGTGATATTGCTGTGTATTTGTGTTTAACTGTGCTTTTAGTGCTCTCGTGTGTAAGAATTTTAGTGTTTTGTCGTGTACTTTTATGGTTAGTGTTATACTATGTACTTTTTGGTCAGTGCTCTCATTTGTAATTAATTTTAGTGTTTTCTTGTATACGTTTATGGTTAGTGTATTACTGTGTACTTTTTGGTTAGTGTTTTACTGTGTAATTTATGGTTAGTGTTTTTAAGTGTAATCAAGGTGAGTGCTTTCCTGGGGGAGCAAACGTTTATTAAAACAATTAATGACACAATGTCTTGCGGAGAAGCAAAAGAATAAAAAGGGTGTATGCTAATACATGTTACTTTTGAGCTTGTAACGACTGAATTTCAACCAAAGGAAATCTATACGTATACATGAATAACTGGATTACTTGGTACCAAAGTAAATACCCAAAACAAGGGCAAGAATAACGATGATGATAAGGATGATAAGGAAACACCACAATCTCTTTCTTCTGGCGGCCTTGGCACTGACCACGGCCTTGTTGGTGTGGCCCACACCCTGCTCGATATCGTGCTGTGCGTTGCCAACCTGCTCGTCGATCTGCTGGATGGCCTGGTCCTGTTCGATAACCAACTCCTCCATGTCGTGGAAAAGCTGGGTCAACTCGGCCATGGTCTTTTCCAACTTCAACAATTCACGGTGTCTGACCTGGACTTCGTTCAACACGGTTCGGGCTTCGCCTCTTCTGTTGGACTGCAAAAGAGCTTGCTGGAAGTACTGCTGCGAGTTGCTTCCGCCGTCTTCCACCACGGCCTTGACCTCCTCTTCGGTGGCATCGGGCTTGATGATCTTGTACTGTCTTTCAGCCTGGACCTTGGTCTGTTCTCTGTTGTTGGCTTCGACCAATCTGTATTCTTGGATAAGCTCAAGAAATCTCTTTCTGCTGGTCTCAGCCTGGTCCAATTTGGTTTGGTTTTTCGATTGCACCGCCTGGGTCTGGACGTTTTTGATTCTGCTCTTCAAGTCGAGTTGTAACGATTGCGCTTCCGACACCAACGCGTCGATCTGGCGCGAGCTGTATTCGGTGTCTTCTTCGTTCAAGTCGAGTTCTTGCATGAAGTTTCTTTGTTTGTTGGAAATTAAGTTGATCAAGTTGGAGTACTGGTCCAACGAGTTGTTGATGTCCTGGATTTCGTTCATGTACGACACGAAATCGTCTTCGCCGGACCCAGACGAGTACTTGTTGTAGTTACTCATCTCGTATGAGTTGTTTGAGTAGGGGTTGCTCATGGTGGTGGTGCTAGTGGTGGATGTCTGGTGGTTGATGAATCTCGTCTATTTTTTTCGTTCACTTCAAAATTCAAAAAATGAGACTGAGGAAAAACACTGTAATGGTCAATAGAGTCAACGAATAGACTAGACCGGAATAGTTGATATTATTCTATGAATTAATTGCTGTAAACTTTCAATTTGCAGTAAACTTTGCAACTTTCCAGGGCTTTTGTATTAATATTTGTTCAATGTTGTATTTTATTTGTACTTTATTTGTACTTTATTTGCACTTTATTTGTGCTTGTTTGCACTACTTGTATATTCTATTTTGGTGTATTACTTGTAAATGTAAGGTACTACGGCGGAGTGAAGCGGTTGCTGGGGCAGGATGAGGGGCGCTTTTATCAAAGTTTTACGGACGTCGAGGTGTACTGCCTTGGATCTGAGCGTGGTGTTCGGCCTGGATTGAAGTATATGACCGCGACTACGCCTCTGTTCCTTTTGTTCCGAATATTGCCAAATGCGTACAAACAGAAATTCAGATTGTCTAGACACAGAATGCGTGGATGCGATGGACGAGATGCACAGAGATGGCACAGAGATGGACACATGGCATGAGCTCACAGGGTAAGCTATACGAGATCTTGTATAGTGATCGAGTGGCCAACCAACTACACCGCCACGTATCATACATCTCTATCGATATCGGTTTTTTAGTGGTCCTTAGTAGTCCTTTAGTTAATTATTTTTTCTCACTGATTCTCGCCCCACTATTTCTATTCTCACTAATTAATTTCACCAGGGTCAAATCTCATCTCTCATCTCTCCTATACGATGGATCTTCCGGGCTTAGAAGGGTCATCTGAGGCCAAACACCAGGCTGCAGGCCATCCTGGGTGCTTAACCCTAGATGACGGCGCCATGTTTGTCAAGTCCACCACACCGCAGGAAGTGGCTTTCTACACCGAGCTTTCCACCGAGCCGGTATCGGGCGCTCCAGGATCACGACTTTCGGACTGGACGCCGCTGTTCATGGGCACGCTTACGGAAGGGAACTTGAAACAGGACCCTCATTCGGCCAGATCCGAGTATATCGTGCTCCATAACATCTACCACGGCTTTGTCAAGCCCAGCATTCTCGATATCAAGCTAGGCTCCAAGCTTACCGACGACTCCACTACGGCCCGCGAAAAAATCGACCGCCTCGCTAAGGTGTCGCAGCAGACCACCTCGGGCTCGCTAGGGTTTAGGATATGCGGCATGAAGCTCTACACCGGCCTGGACAACGTTCCAGACCCCCTATTTCCCGATATGGACCTGACTATTCTGATAACTAAGGATGACGGCGAGACGTACCTCGAGTTCAATAAGTTCTTTGGCCGTGCGCTCACCCCGCAAACCGCACCGCGAGCACTCGAGCTCTTTTTTTGCAACTACTTCACCACAGCATTGCCCCTGCTGTTGGGCGCCAGAGTGGCCGCAAAGTTGGCTACGGTGTACTTGCAGCGCCTCCAGTTGTTGTACAACTGTCTTTTGGACTACGAAATCCGTATCTACTCTGGATCGCTTCTCTTTACTTTCGAGAACGACTTGCACCGCTGGGGAGGCTCGCCCGCGGAAATAGAGAAAAATCTTGACGACCCCGCGCACTCTACCCTAAATCCTTTAATACCCGAAAGAGTGCTACCGGACGAGGACGAGGACGAGGACGAGGAGGTACAGGTGCCGTTAAGCTGCTTGAACTTGATTGACTTGGCCCATGCCAAGTTTGTCAAGGGCCAGGGCTACGATGAAAATGTTTTGGACGGAGTAGAAAAGTTGATGGAGGTGTTGCAAACGGTAATAAAAAAATTAGAGTCTTTATAGACACTGAAATCTTTTACAGTACTAAAACTTAAAAAATAAGGATTTGCGCGTAACTGATCAGAATCTCAGAATTTGTAGAATTAATTACAGTGTAGGAAGTAAAGAGGCTACGACTACTAAAACACAGTAAACTTCAGTTGTATTTAGCTACCTGGTTGATTCTGTGGTCATGTTCTTGTCTTTTACGCCGGGCGCTTCAATTATAAATACACTTGGGGTAAACCATTATTGGGTGCAAAATATTTTCAAAACGATGCTAATTATGAGAAATTAACCAGAGCTATGGTTTATGAACCAGTTAGCGTTCTGGAGATAACTTTGAATCTCAGAAGGCTACTGAGACTTAAGAAAGATGATACTGTTATAGAAATGAGTCAATATAATTCAAGGTCCGCTATGTTGAAGAACTAGTAAAAGTCTTAAAAATTAGCGCGAGAGTAGCGAGAAATCCTAGCACTAGTAACAACCTCTCTGCGTAAGAAAAGCCAACGCTCTAACATCCACTCTAACATCCACTATAACATTTAGCACTAAGCATCTAGCACCTAACATCTAGCACTGTACCATCTATCACTTTAACAATGGTGTTAGCGTCAGTGTTTTATTTAGTACTGTTGGTTTTAGTGCGTTACTACGATATATGTCCATACATCAATAAGGTGAACAGAGAGTGCAATAAAAGTGGAGTGCCAACTACTATTAAGATTACTGTACTGTAATCTTTGAAGTAACTTTCTAGGATTATAGAGTTACAGTGGAGAATCTGTAGACTCTGAATCTATGGCATGTCGGTGATACTAGTATCTTAGAATTTATACCATTGATGGAGTGTAGAAGGGCTTTTCAAAGTCTCGCTAAAACAGGACGATCCGATAATTTAACACTGAAAAGAATGTTTACATTACAGTTCTTGAGTATTATGCACTAATCATCCAGTACCCTCAAGAACGCTCAGAGTAAGGAGAATCTCATAAATGAGTGCTAGGATGTTACTCATATGGAAACATCCTAGCACTCATTTTAAAAAACTGATTTTTCGCAGCCATTGTTGCCTGTACAAACCTAACTATCTTTAATTATTTTACGACATATTACAGTAAAATTAAAGCAGCAACCACTTTATAAAAAACTTAGCACTCTAACATCCAGCACTCAAAGTCCAGCCGTCAAAGTCCAGCGTTCTTGTCCATCTGCCTCCACAAAAAAAAAGCCTAGCACTCTAAAAGTTAAAAAATCGCTACTAGAGTGAAGTTGATAAAACTACTTAGTGTAAGATCATGTTAACGACGTAGTGTAAGATCGTTTTAACGACGTAGTGTTGGTTCGTGAGGCGACGTAGTGTATGTTAGTGGATCACGTGCTTTTACGACTTCCGACCTCCGAAGGTCTATTAAAGAGGGTTCAGAAGAAAAGGCTTGAACACAGCCCAAACCAGCTTTTGGGGATATATATACAATCATGTGGACTACATAATCTTACCCACATTGTTTCAGCTCATAAGGACTAGTATTTGTCCTGTAAGAGGTGCTCAAAGAGGATAAATCCCGGAATTGAGCAATGGTCACGTGATAAATTAGTCGAAAATGAGCCTTACGAGTATGAGCTGCTTTATATCCGAGTGAAAGCAGTGGGATCAACTAGTGGAAATATGGTGGTGAGGTGGTGATAAAACATTGGTGAGAAAAAGGAGGATTAAGATTTGTAGTATTAGAGTTAAATGGTGGCAGAGTTAGTGAGAGACAGCGTAGTGAGAAAAATGAATTAGTGAGAGATAGTAAGAAAATAGAGTCTATTTCGATTGTAGTGTTTATTTAGATCTATACATCGACGTGGTCTTAGAATTAAACATCGTAGTGTGAAAACCATACATCGACGAGTTTACTTTGACATCGATGTAGTGTTTTTTACGGTGTTTATTGTACGGTGTTTATAGGTAGTGTTGGATTTTGACATCGACGTAGTGTTTATTGTACGGTGATTATAGTAGTGTTTATTACAGGGCTATTACAGGCTTCTCTATAATAACTTGGTAATCTTTCCAATGGCAATGGTAGTACCCTGGTCTCTCAAAGTAAATCTACCCAATTGCTGGTAGTCAGCATAAGTCTCGGCACAAACCGGCTCTGCGCACTCCAAAATGGCAATGATCTTCATGCCCTTCTTGGCAAACGCAGGAGGTTTCTTGGACTTTCTGTTGGTGCCCTTTTCCAACTTGTGCTTCAACTCCACAAACTTGACTTCCTCAATGGCCGTGTGCAAATGCATCACACACGAGAACCCGTTGGACAAAATGGACTTGAGCTCCACAATGGCGATCTGCGCCTCGAATCTTTGCACGGTCTTAACAGGGTTCTTGGTGGACGTCAACACGTAACCCTGGGCCAAGTCTTCTTCTTCCACCCCTCTGATCTTCAACCTGACTTGCTCACCACAGTAGGCTGCATCACACTCTTGTTCTGTTTCGTTGAAAATGCCAACCACTTCGATGGTGGTCTTGTTGGGCATCAACAACAACGAGCCTCCCTTCTTGACGTGGCCCGACTCGATCTTGCCTTCGACCACCGTACCCATATCCTTCATTTTGCCCGAAATAGGCAACATAAATGGCGCGTTGATCTTACGGTTGACGGTCTCCATTTTGTCCAAGTACTCCAACAACGAGGGGCCCGTGTACCAAGGACAGTCTTTGGCATCGACACGGTCTTTCAAGCCGGCTCCGGTGTACCCCGACACAGGCATGAAGATGATGTCTTCCTTGGCGTACCCAATGCCCTTCAAGAACATGCCCAACTTGGTGGTACAGTCCTTGTAACGGTCCTGCGACCAGTTCACCGTGGGGTCGTCCATCTTGTTGACCACCACTATGATCTTGTTGACGCCCTGGGTCTTGGCCAAAAGCGCGTGTTCTCTGGTCTGGCCGCCCTTTTCGAACCCGGTTTCGTACTCACCCTTTCTGGCCGAAATCACCAAAATACCCACGTCCGCCTGCGACGCGCCTCCGATCATCTCGGAAACGTACATCTTGTGGCCGGGCGCGTCCAAAATGGTGTATCTTCTGGTGTCGGTTTCGAAGTACGCCTTGCCCACTTCGATGGTTTTACCGTCACTTCTTTCTTCCTTGTTGGTATCCATGACCCAACTCAAGTACCAACCCTGTCTACCGGCATCCTTGGCTTCTCTCTCGTACTTTTCGACCGTACGTTTGTCTACGGATCCGGTCAAGTATAAGATGTTACCACCCATGGTGGATTTACCGGCATCGACGTGGCCCATGAAGATAATGGAAACATGGTCTTTTCCTCCGAACATATCCTTGACCACGCTTTCGTCCACTTCTTCTTCTTGTTCTTTTACAAGAGCGTCAGCAGTGACAGGAGTAGATTCTTTTTTCTTAGTAATCTTAGAGGCTGAAGAAGCAGCAGCGGCAGCTGGTGCTTTTTCAACCTTTTCGGTCTTTTCAGCAGTCTTTTCAGCAGTCTTTTCAACCTTTTCAACCTTTTCAACCTTTTCATTTTCTGACTTATTTTCAGTCTTTTCAACCTTTTCTTCCTTTTCCGTCTTTTCTTCTGGTGCCGGAGTGCTTTCCTTCGACTCAGCCTTCACTGGTTTAGTGCTGTTAGCCAAACTAATGTTGGAAGAAGGAGCCAACTTCAAGGTCTTCTTTGGAGCCTTGTTCAAGTTGGCGGCCGCAGCAGCCTTCTGCTTTTCAAAGTCGGCCAATGACATGCCCTGCTGTGCAGGGGCGGCTGGGGTGTAGCTCAGGTAGCTCTGCGGGTTGTAGCTTTGGTACGAGTTGTAGCTGTTCTGGTACCCTCCTCTGGATGTGTTGTTGTAGCCACCTCTGCCGCCTCTGGTGCTGTTGTAGCTGTTGTAGCTGTTGTAGCTCTGCTGTGGTTGGTACTGGTTGTATCCCTGGTACGATTGGCCTGCTTGGTAGCCTTGGGGCTGGTAGCTTTGCTGGTAGTTGTAACCTTGGGGCTGGAAGCTCTGGTACTGGTTGTACTGCTGAGGCACAAACGAAGGCGCGGCGTTTGCGGTGTTGGGGTTGAAGCCGGCCGCTTGGTCCGGTTGCTCGTTGAGCGACGCGTTCTGCAAGTCCTGGTTCAATTTATCCTGTTCGTCAGACATTGTGGTGAGGTCTATTGCAATAGCTAATACTGAGTTGCTTGATCTGAAAATTTTTTTGGGCCACCTACGTTCTACACGTGCCGATGAGAAAGACAAGGAAGTAGAGGAAGGAAAGAAGGGAAGGAGAATAGTGGGGGAGAGAGTGGTAGGTAGGGAGTGGTGGTTAGAGACGTGGTGTACATTGCTACACAATTGACGATGTGTTTGGCTGGTAGAGGTAGAGTGGTGAAGATGGTGGGGAAGAGCTTAATGTGCGGCGGGAGAAAGTGGTGCGGGAGATTGCGAGAATTAGTGAGTGGAAATAGTGAGAATGAAGTAGTGAGAGTGGAAGTGATAATGAAATAGTGAGAGTGGAAGTGAATAAAATAGAGGACAAGGCAAAGAAACGTAAGGATTCGGCAAAGAGCCAGGGTAAGAGCCACGATAAGAGCCAGGAATATCAACATCTAAGTCGATCTCGTCGTCTCTCTAAAAGTAGAAGTTCTGATTTAGCCACTAGTGCACTTACTGCCAATTGTCTTGTCGCGCGAGCAATGGCTGCAAATCAAAAGGAGAGTTGTAGAGATATACCCAGACACCATTTCTAAATTAGCTATATACTTCTATATATAACCTCTTACAGCCTAATGCAGCTACCTACCTATACTGAAACGTCTTCACTAGCGTTGGTAAGCTCCTATCAGTGATTGCTACTATTGTTGGGTTTTCGGTTTCGTGCGCGGTTCAATCTTCTCGAGATTATGGGGAAACAGCCACTATCAACACACTTGTAGCTCAATTCAGGGCAATTGAACCATAACATGCCTATATTCAGAGAACGCATCCACACGTCGGTCACCGTCAAAATCAATCAAATTGCGGAGTCGGCGCGCGACGATATCGACGACTCGCCCGAGTTGTTCTTATCGCAACTACTTGAGTTGATCCGACTTCAAGGGCTGGGTCCGTCGGAAGCAGCCAGAGCCATTCGTAAAAAAATCAAGTATGGCGAAGAGCGCGAACAACTTCGGGCGTTGCAAATATTAGAGTTGTTGATCTCCAACGCGGGGGCGAAAATCGCGCCTGTGATCGCTCGTGACGACAAGCTTCTTGATGTGCTCAAGGGCATTTTGAACGGGCACGGCAGGACCGGTGACGGGGGGCCGTACCCGAAACGAGTCCAGGGCCAGACCCGAGGAATGGCTCTTGAGTGGAAGAACGAGTTGCTGGATTTGGAAGCGTACCGGTACTTGGCCAATCTTTGGCAAAGCATCCCTAAAGCCAAGAAGTCACATTCGCGCACCCCTTCACAACAGGCCAATGTGTTTGAGTCTGAACTTGATAAGCGCACTGTTGATGATGTTTCTTCGCCAAGAGCGCCACCTTCACGGCCCAGAACGCCCAAACCGCCGGCAGAGCCTCTGTTCTCGCCCGCACCAGCTAGAAGAAGTAAGAAAAGTAAGAAAGATAAACGTAGAAAGAGAAGAGCCAAGTATGCCGACTCGGAGTATGAGATCCCCCAGATCAACTACACTGTTGAAGCGCCTAAAATCAGGGCTCTTATTGCCGATACCCATACCAACTCCACCTCTTTGGCCAACGTGTTGATGCACTTGGCGCCGGGCCAGTTGCCTACCGACGATGCCAAGTGCACTGAGTTGTTTCAAAAGTGTAAAAGTAACCGTAGAAAAGTGTTGAGATACTTGCAGTATGTAGGAGCCGGGGGTTCAGACAAGCCAGAGCACATTCAGGCGTTGGACGAGGAGTTTTTGGGCGCTCTTATTACTGCGAACGAGCAGTTAGTGGGGGTTTTCACCAAGTACGATTTTCATTGCGGCTATACAGTAGAGAATCCTGCTCCTGACTACGACGAGGAGGATTCAGACGAGAGTTATTATACCGATACCTCAGAAGACGATTTGGACGAGACCGTGGATAGGTTAAATGAAGTAACTGTAGGCAGTTCTAGTGAGATTACTCTGCCCAGAGAAGCAAAGTCGCCTCCTCCAAGACCCCCAAAACCCAACTCTCTCGCTCGTCCGGCGCTCATAAAATCAGACACCAACGCTAGCACCGAAAGCGATCCTTTTGGCGATAGCAAGGGTGTGCCAAAGTCCATCTATGACTAGCTAGTCTAGTTTAGTCTGGTTTAGTTAGTCTAGTTTAGTTAGTTTCGTTTTAGTTAGTGTTAGCTAATTCCATAGTAGGCTGCTCCTAAAAATACTAGCACCGCTCCTGCTAGGTCAGGTCCCGAAACATCATTGCCAAACCAAACCACGCTGATGGCCAAAGACACGAACTTGCGGACCAATAGCACAATTGAGACCGTGAGTGCAGAGGTCTTGCCTGCCAACATATTGACGCCTCGAATACATAGATATTGCGATGCCACATTCAATGCCAAGTTGATCAAGTTTTTCTGTAGATGGAGCGAGCCTATTTCAATGGTAGGGCCGGTCAAAAGAGACACCCACTGTTCTTTAAGTGATGGAGCCACCGTAATGAATAAAGGTAGTCCTAAAAAATGGGTGTAGAACAAGCATTCCTGCCAGTGGTTGCCGTAAGTACGAAAGAGCCTTTCGTTGTAGAGACTCATGAATGCAGATATGACAGATAGGAGGACAAGAATTGCCAACCCGACAAAAGAGGAATGGGTAACATTATACGAGTAGGTGTCAGATAGAGCACCAGACAAGGTAGAATCGCCAGAACTGAGAGAGTAGGCACTAGACAACATGGAGTAGGCATTCAAAATGGACTTGGTCAAAGAGTAAATAGGATTGACTCTAAAGTATATCTTCACGAGACTTTTCAAACTGAAATTTTCCACTAAGTTAGGCGGAATGGTGGCCAACAAAGCTCCTGCCGTCACCAATACCGCCGACACCACCTGGTGAATATTATAACTCTTTTTTCCAAAGATGTAGCCCACCACCATGGTGATGACTATAGAAGACGACCGGATGACGGTGTGTAGTGGAACGGAAATGTTATAGTTTAGAGCCAAGTTATTGAGTACGCTGACCAGAAAGAACATTAGCACGTAGTAAAACCAGCAGATTACCGGGATTTTGGGCTGTTTGAGCCAGAGTCTGTACCACGATGAATTGGAGCTGATTTGCGACGGGTACGCCATGAGGGCTATAAAGAGGAATTGAGCAAACGTGATGAGCACGCTAGGTTTGGTAGGTCCTGCCTCGGCCACCATGGTCTCGAGAACAAACACATTCAAGCAGCAGCCTCCGAATACCTGGGTCATCATCTGAAGGCCCTCTCCTAAAGATAGTGAGACTAGAGCCAGCATAAAGAAAAAGAACCAGGAGTAAACACAGGAGAATTGAAATAGGTAATAGGGGATGAGTATGAGGTGGTAATAGTAGGTGGATGTGTTACAGGTTGGTGTTTGTTAGTGTTGATGTTTGTTGGTGATTGTTGGTGTTTTCCTGAAAAATAGGTTCGGTTGTGGCAGGTGCGATTTAGAGAGTTTTTCCATATCAAAAGCTGGGGAACCTGCGGAACAAGCTGAGCTGGACTACATGAGTTTGCCGCATAAACTGAGCAAAAGAGAGTACCAGCCGCGGTTCGGCAAGACAGAGGGTCTGGAGATTCCCTCGGTGGAGTCGTTTCGGCTCGACAATATTCTAAACACGACGCTCAAGGACGAATCGCAGCAAGTGATTGACCAATTGGTCAATGTGAGTTCGAAGTACCAGGCGGATCTCAAGGCGGAAATCAAGCGTTCGTTGGCCATTGAGCAAAGTATCCAGATCAAAAACATCAAGATCGCCAAATTGGCGAGCGGATTGAACAGAAGCATCAACAGCAAGCGTAAGAAGATCGTCAAGGCTGCGCGAAGCGGAGGGGGCGATGAAAACACCATTGATTCGGAGATAAAGCAGTTGGCCAAAGTGACGGTGGATGCCAGTGAGATAGCACGGGGTCTAGGAGCCAAGATGCTCCAGATTGACAGAAAATTGGGCGGCACTGATAAGCATTTGCAGAAGTATCCTTTGATGAGCAAGATGATGGGAATAAAGAGTGAGATGGAAAGAAGGGAAGAGAGAGAAGAAAGAGAAGAAAGAATAAGAAAAGAAAGAGAGGAAAGTGTAAGAAAAGAAAGAGAAGAAAGAATAAGAGAAGAGAAAGAAGAGAGGGAAAGAAAAGAGAGGGAAACAGCTGAAGGTAGGACAATAGTCAGGACCATTTCACCAGAACCAAAAAAAGCACAATCTGCACAGTCACAGTCACAGTCTAGTCCAGAGATAAAACCAGAAGAGTTTGAGGCGTTTTTGTCCTCAACCATACATCGATTCAGACAAGTACAAAACAAAAAATACGAAGCATACGACCCATTCAAAGAACTTGAGCAGGAATGCAAGACTCAAGCCACCAGTATTCCTCCCAATAATCCACTAGGGTTGCTCTACTCTTCACTTATTACGAGCCCAACGGCACCGGCCAACCACCTTTCGGCCAACCATCCATTTGCCGCCATGATTGCCCCCAAATCGCCGGCCACCATCAAGTCTACGCTTCTGACGTCTCACTATAAGAAGCTACGAATAAATGGGGCGCCCATCACATCAGAAACTTTCAGAAAACAAAAGGAAGCTGAGGCTATTTCTCATACACAACAATCTACAAATACTTCACAAGAATCTACAAATACACCACAAGAATCTACATCCAACACAACACAAGAATCTACATCCAACACAACACAAGAATCTACATCTGATACAATATTACCTGAGTCTAGCTCTGATAGTTCCTCGCCAGGCGCGCTCACCCCCGCAAAAAAAGCGTTGACGGAGTCGCTAATGGTGATCGACAATCTTCGACTTAGCAGCGACGACGACACTTGGGGTTCCTCTGGGCTCAACACCGAGACCGACGACGACGATACCGAGGTGGCGGACCCGCTCGTAAGTTCTAGCTCGAGCGAAACCGAAAGCGACTCGCTGGAGTCCGCGGAGCCCAGCGCGCACATCGCCAGCACCAACCAGTACTACCAGAGATTTACCAAACAGCTCCGGAAAAAGACCCAAAAGTCCCACCGAACCAAAGGGTCCAGGAGGGCATTTGAACCGGAGTTGTCTCCTACACCCAAACACCAGCCGTCGCATCACAAGCTCAAGCCCAAACGGCTGATTCTCAAGCCCGCACGAACGGCTGCGCGCGCGCCCACCGGCGCGCCCCGCGAGGCTCGCGAGGCTCGCGAGGCCACTTTCAAACTCGACGAGTACAGCGACGAGCGCAGTGGGCTCGCTGCGTTGAACAACGCCTACGACAATCGGACCAAATACGAAATTAATAATGTTACGGCTGCAGGAACTATACTATCTAGTGACACACACCAAGACGTGGTGGACGACGACGACACCCACAGCATCCGGTCCATCACGCGCCTCAAGGACGTCATTTCTAGGTGATCCAGACCCAGAAAAACCACACCGTCACTAGCGCGAACACCGCGAACCACATTTTCCAGGTGATACCCGCACGCTGGCTCATGACAATCATCTTGTTGTAGGTGTTTTTCAAGGAAACCCTGCCCTTTTCGAACGAATTGGTGATGTCGTCGTTCAACTGAATGGACTTGTTGATCTCGGTGCCCATGCGCACGCCGAGGTTTTTGAGCATGGCCACTTTTTGGCCCATGGTGTCCATTTCGTCGTTGTTTTGCGACTCCAACAGCAGCAAGTATGCTTCGTTGTGCTTGGCCAGGTCCACCGGGGTGCTTTGGTACGGCGATGTTGTTCTGGATGGGGTTTTGGACTGCGGAGTAAAGAGCTGGGTGCGTAGGTCGCGCTGGTGCGCGCTTGCGGCCGAGTATCGTGAGCTCATGGTGTAGGGTTGTAGTGATGAGAGTTGGTGTTGAGATGAACAGCGGTGGGGTTAGTATGCAGGAGAAAAGACTAAATCGAGCATTCACAAATCGAGCATTCACAAATCGAGCATTCACGTATATCTATATAGTGCGTAGGTTAAAATACCAAAAGACTAGATACAAGTTCGACTCAACTAGTCTAATAAAGATCCCACCAAAGTTTTATTCTAAATCGTGCTCCTCTCTTCCCTCTCTTTCGCAGCTTCTTACACTATTTTTCGTAGCTCGCTATTTTCATCTCGCTATTTTCAGCTCGCTATTTTCGGCTCGCTATTTTTCGCAGCTCATTCTCACTATGCTCACTATTCTAATCTCACTAATCATCTCACTAATCACCTCACTATCTCATCAAAAACCCCAAAAATGGAGGCACAGGAAGCACCCACCTCGCTAAAAAACGTCAAGCATGTCGTGCTCATTCTCTCCGGTAAAGGAGGAGTAGGCAAATCGTCAGTCACCACCCAAACGGCCCTCACTCTCGTCAGCAAAGGCTTCAATGTGGGCGTGCTCGATATAGATTTGACGGGCCCCTCGCTACCCCGAATGTTTGGTGTGGAAAACAAACAAGTGCACCAGTCTACTGCCGGCTGGGTGCCTGTATCCGTGTATAGCAACGCAAAAGACCGGCTAGTTGACGGCAAAAAGCCCAGAGGCAATCTCTCGCTCATGTCGCTCGGTTTTTTGATCGGAGACCGTAACAATTCGGTGGTATGGAGAGGTCCCAAGAAAACAGCCATGATCCGCCAGTTCTTGAAAGACGTATACTGGACAGGAGGAGACTCCAAACCGCTCGACTACTTGCTTATAGACACTCCTCCAGGCACCTCCGACGAACATATAGCCATAGCTGAAGAGCTCAGATGGGCCCTGCCCATAGACGGGGCCATCATAGTGACGACTCCGCAGCAGGTGGCTACGGCAGATGTAAGAAAAGAGGTCAATTTCTGCAGAAAAGTCAACTTCGATGTGTTGGGCGTGGTGGAAAACATGAGTGGCTTTATCTGTCCGTACTGCGCTGAGTGCACTGATATCTTTCTGAGCGGAGGAGGCAAGCAGCTCAGCGAAAAAATGGGCTTGGACTACTTGGGCAACATCCCCATTGATCCTACATTTGTGGAGATGGTGGAGACGCAGAATGAGAGTAAAAGGCTTATAGACATGTATGAGGACTCGCAGCTCAAGCCTATTATGGGCGGTATAATAGACCAGGTTCTTGCAAAGAACCTTCCGCTGCGTATATAATAACAATCACAGACAGACAAACACGTCGTCGATGGAGATATTTGGCATATTTGGCACCTGACCTGGTCATACTAACATCCTAGCGAGAGTTTGATTCAGTGCAAACTGTAACGAGAACAAATTTAGCGAGTTTCAAGATTCAGTGAAAACTGTATCGAGAACAAATTTCGACTTGAGGCTATATAATACAATACCACCTATTTTGTAACGATACCCAAGCATGCATTGTATATACGACTATATTTAATTGATATTATTGACCTTTTTCCATTTCAATACCCTTCTTCTGATATCTGTCATTGTCTGTTGGTTTAAGTTGAGTTTCTTGTCCCACACCATCTTGTCGTAGTTGTCACCGTACTTTTCGTAGAGGGCTTTGCACCAGTCGGCCTCTCTTTCAGAAATGGTTCTTTCTCTCTTTGTTGCGGCACGCATCTTCGAGTACTCTTCCAACTGTCTGATAACGCTGGGGTTTTCGGGTTCCTGTTCGGTTTCCTCTTTGCGTGGTACTACCTTCATGGTACCGTATATGACTTTTATCACCTCGTTGGTTTCTGGATCTCTGATCAACCTGGCTTCTCCTTCGGGGATCTGTGCAGGGTCTTCCGTGTTCTCGATATCGGCCACAGTGACTTCTTTTTGGTGTTCGGCTGCTTTCCTGGCTCTGAACTCGCTGAGTGTCTCCACCTTCTGTTCTGTTCCTCCTGCAAAAGTCCCCAACTTGGCTCTCAATCCAAGCCTCTTGTAATTTTGTTGTAATGTTAACGATTTGTCCCAGTTGGCCATTATGATGGGGTTGGCTGCCACATTGATGTTTCTTTGTTTATCTTTGAGTCTTCTGGTGTTCTTCTTGACCAGCGACCTGGCCATCTTTCTCTTTCTTACCGACGTCATTGCTATCTAGGGACTATACTGTGTACTGCCTCTTCTCATCTCATCTTGAGATGAGCGATGAGTTGAAAAATTGAGAGTGAACATCACGTGCACAGCCCATAATAGCGGGCGCTTAGTTTAGCACTGGGCCGGTCTGTTCTATCACGTGATACAGACCGGATCTAAAATTATGCATAACAAGACACTTGTTACGCCGCCCCAAAGCTGCCGTTATTTCATATATGCCCTCCCACTAGCACTATCTAGCAACTTGTCTACTTTTCTGCTTCTTCTGGCGTTGTTTGTGCCTTTTCTTCTGAGGCTATATACTGGCGACCCAGGCGACCGGAAGTCAAAGTTTCACGTGCATGGGAATGACCACGACCGGAACTCGTCCCCATATCTACCTACCTGTGTCTAAGAAACAGTTACTTACGGATTCTGACAATCCAAGGACAGCAAAACTACACCAGGGAACTTGTCAAGTCCAGTTTATCGCATTTTATATTATATCAATTCTCAATTACCGTAAAAAAATAGTGTCCCCCTAATATTGTACTACATCACTATTATACTTTATTATGATTCATTGACAGGGTTAGACGACGGACGTAAGCCGTCACCACCTCTACCACCTCTACCTCTTCCACCTCTGCCTCTACCACCTCTGCCTCGGCCCCTACCTCCTCTACCCCTACCTCTTCCTCTTCCTCTAAACCCTGGCAAGTTGGTCCGTTTCGGAGTAACTCTCAACTCACGCCCACGAAACACTTTCCCATGTAGCTCTTCTATGGCTCTACCAACACTTTCTGCCTTTTCGTACTCAACATATGCGTACCCTTTGGGCAACCCTGTCAACCTGTCAAACAAGATCGTCACCCGCTCAATCACTCCTGTCACATGGAAAAACTCTTCTAACTGCTCAGGTCTCGATTGGTAGTCGACATTCCCAACATACACCGATCTGCTGTCAATCTCTCTCTGCTGATCCAAATCTTCATGCTTCCCCTCCACCACCGATGGTTCTTCCGTTGCTTCTACTTCCAAACGGTTCGGTTCATACAGATCCTCACCACTCATCTTTTTTCCTCGCGCTTTCTCCTTTTTGGTCTCTAAACTCCTTTTTCTTCGCCAACCCGCCGCGCACCAGTTGTTCGATTTGGTGATATTTGACTTTCTCGTTTGTCTAACCCGTGTTGGTCCCCACAAAAGAGGCTTACACAAAATACCATGACAATAATCAGATTAGACAAACGTATATATTGATATATACATATGAATACAAACTGATAGATACACTTATATTTTGATATTAACATGCAAATACAAACTGATTAGATACACTTACACTTATATTTTTATATTAACATACAAATATAAAGTGATTAGATTCACTTATACAGTGTATACATTTAAATATATGTAATCATGTATTTTATGTATGTAATCATGTATTTTTATATGACTCTTATTAGTTGGCTTCAACAAATGCTCTGTAGGTGGTCAAGTCGTTGGATTTGGAGGTGATTTCGACTTCGGTTCCTGGCGCTACAAAGAAGACGTATCCGGTATCAATTTCCACTGGATTTTCGCCCTTGATGCTGATAGAACCACTTCCTTTAGTGGCTATGATGATAGAAGGACCGTCAAATGCATCGTACGACTGCACGGCTTCGGATTTGTCGAAAATGGTCTGCAAAACAGAAAACTCGGCAATAGGTGGGTCGTACAATACGGACTTGGCCGCTTGCCCGTGGGACTTGGCAAATGGAAGAAGCGGCATCTTTTGCTTCTCGACCGAATCGTAAGAGTATGTCAACATCTCCACCAAGTTCTTGACGTCCTTGAACTTGGGAGTGAACCCGGCTCTCACGACGTTGTCTGAAGCAGCCATACACTCGATGATATCACCGGAAATGTAGGCATGAGGGTCTTTGGCCTGAAGAAACATGGCTTCTCCGGATTGGAGGTACACGTGGTTCAACAACAAGCATCCACAAAACAAGCCAATGTCGTTGGGGAACTGTTTGTTCAAACGCTGGATTAAGTCTGGCAAACGATCGTCAATTGCCGTGAAAAGGTGTGGTTCTTCTTCTGATCTCTTGACCAAGGAAGCGGCTTGGGTGCTGATGGTGGCATCGTCAGTATTCATCAATTTTCCAAACACTTCCTGCAACAACTTTCTGTTGGCTTTGTCATCGTCAGAACCGATTTCAGCTTGTGGTTTGATTCCATCCACAAACTTGTCAACAAGCTCTTTTCCAATAATCAGGTTCAATTCAGGAATGGTCTTTAAAGTGTTGGCAAGCTGGTCCAAAGGCTTGAACCCACAGAACCCTTCGAAGTCCGTGACGGCAATGGCCATTTCGGGCTTGTGGTTATCATCAGGATAGTTCTTTGGGTCTGAAGCATGCAACTGTGCGCCCAAAGCCTTATCTGGGTGGGCCTGGATCGACAAAACCTTGGAAATTGACAACACCTTGAACAAGAAAGGCAACTCTTTGTCGGAACCGAACTTGTTGATGATGTTGGGATGTAAGAGTTCCTGAGGATGGGCGCTGACCAAGTCACGTAATGTGTTGCCTTTTTCGTCAACTGACGGCACAGAAGGGTGGGTGCCCATCCACAACTCAGCGTAAGGCTTGGACTCGTCAATTTTGGTGGAGGGGTTGGAGTTGGCAGCAAACTGGGCCACGGCAGAAGAGGAGCCCACTTTGCCCCAGTCGTAGTTCTGGTAGCCGCAGTCGATTCTGAATAATTTGGACATGGTGTGTAAGAAAAGGTGGAAGATACTAGCCCGAAGTGAAAATGTATATAAATAAGTTGTCAATAAACAAGTCCGAGGTCGTGCGGCTACGAGAGACGAGGCCACGC
Organism: Suhomyces xylopsoci; assembly: GCA_030568675.1. Taxonomy (NCBI): domain Eukaryota; kingdom Fungi; phylum Ascomycota; class Pichiomycetes; order Serinales; family Debaryomycetaceae; genus Suhomyces; species Suhomyces xylopsoci. Next base: position 565,799 of record JAJMGM010000006.1, read on the forward strand.
GAGCAACGCGAGCGTAGCCTCTAGCGCGACGATTATTACACACCGTGGGCGGTGCGGGCGGGGCACTGGCGCGACGATTATTATACACCGTGGCTGTTTCGCGATTATTGGCATCGCTACAACACCTCGTGCCAATAAATCTTATCAAGATACACCCCCGGCATCGACTCCATATCCTCAACCCAATTATACTCTTTTGGCATGCCAACGGCTCCTCCCGTGTAGAATATGTAGTCCATGACAATAGCCACCTTGACGTTCAATAGCCGGTCCTTGTACTGGCGTGTGGTGGTATATGATCTGTCTGTGCGCGAGGGCCGCGTGCGCGGGTCCATATCGTTCCACCGGCGAGCGGCCGCAAGAAGAGGACGATTTTCGGTGGCTGCGACAGATGCTAGAAAATCGTGGAATGCTAGTGTGTTGTATGGTGCGCGGGAGAGGAGCGCCTGTTCACGACGGCGGTGCTCTTTCTCGGTGTAGTACTGGCGAGTGTCAGGGTCCAATTCCTCGAACTTGTGCTGGACCTGGTTCCAGGTAAACTTTGTATCAGGATGCTCGTGGTGGAGATCAGTGTAGAATATGTGCTGTGGTTTCCTTTTCGAATTGCGCCCAAACGCCTCGCGTATAAGTACATCGTAGAAATCCTGCTCAAACTCATATACCTCGGTGGTGCGCCTCAACTTGTCCTTGACAATCTCCCATGGATACAAATCCACCAACACGTAGGGATTCCACCGGTACTGCGCCAGGTGGCGCTTGAGATGCTCCACCACTTCGTAGCCTTGCCATACCCGCAACTGATGCTCGTAGACCCACGCCGGCGGGTTCTCAAGCAGATGTCTTTGTTCGGGCAGTAGTCTGTCCCAATGACGCTTTACGCTTGGCTGGTAAGATAGCCCCGACACCGCCTTGAAAAGTTCAATGCCTTGTGTCGGCACCGGTGGTGGTACCTGGTGATGAGCCGAAGCCGGCTTTCCGAACACCTCTTCCCAGTACCGCTTCTTGTCGTCTTTCACCCGCGATACCTCGCTAGGAAAGTACCCGATCGAGAACGGCTCCTTGGACCATTTTGTGCTCAAGTAATGCGACAGGTGTCGCACAAACCTTCTGGTGGCCATTGAACTAACTCTTACAACTAAGTTTTTCTGCAACCATTTTCTCGATAGTCTCGCTCGTCTTGGCTGCCAAAAATATATTGCTGCCAATCTCCTACATTGATATATTTGATCTACGTTTTATTATAATACATTTGTATGTTCTTTTATTCTCATTTGTTTTACTTCTATTATTTTATAGTGTATTAAAACTACATAAACGCTTCGTTGCTGAACAACTCGTAGAGCCGTATTTTCAACACACAGGGTACCGGCCGGTCCAACTCAGGACCCGCCTTGGTTCCTGTGCCGTCGTTGACCCCGCGAATCATCTCCACCTCGTTGCCATCCAACCTGTGCTCGGTCTGCATTGCCGACGACTGGTGGAAGATACACTGGAATAGCACCAACTGTATAAACAAGATCAAGAGGTCGCTGGCCAAGATCTGCGGCAACCCCAATGCTACTACCCGTTGTAGAAACAGCCCCGATACGTCTACTGGGGGCGCCTCGCCTATAAACAGTATAAACCACCACGTACCGTACTCGAGATGAGATAGCTTGTTTTCGCTGGCCAAACCGGTCAACCACGAACACACAAACAACGTGTGGTACGCCAACACGATCGCGGTGGTGCAGAACAACGCGAAGCACGCGGTTTTCTTGGACTTCTCAACAGTCTGTGCGCGCTCGGCAGGCGACAAATCGTTCGACTCGCTCACGCCCGCAGTCAACAACCCGATGCCCAAGCTGCCGTTGTTGATGAACTTGGAGTTGACGAGTTTCTGCATTACGATCTGTATAATGGGCGGAATTAAACATGCCGAATGACAGAACTTGACAAACTGGTATGCCAATATGATGTAGACCAAGCTTTCACTTTGAGACACGAAGTTGTGCTGGTGTTTCGTCATGTATCCTAGCTTCTGCTTGTGTTCAAAACGCTCCATAAGCTGCTGGTCAAGCAGAGCAAATGTTTGCGGTTTTATGCTGGTGGGCACATCGGCCAGTCCCGGAAATGCTCCAGGCATTCGTACACTCATATTGCCCGTAACCCCGACTAAATTATCCTATACTAGACTGCCCCGTATGAAATTTACTGATTTGCCCCGTACTAAATTCTATCATCACCAAAATGCGACTGTGACCAAAAATACATCCAAAATTGAAAATCAGCAACGATAACGAAAAAAGAGAATACAGATAAAGAGTCGCAAGAGAAAAATACTAATCAAGGTTCAGTTTACGAGACTAAAAAGATTCGATATCAAAGACTACAAAGTATCTTTCAGTGAAAGTACAATATAAGTATAGTGGTACAATATTAGTGAAGAAAGTACAATTTTCGTTATAAATTACAAAGCATTAGAACAATACAGTTTAGTATGGTTTATTTTTCGCAATATGATTAAACTACCTAGTTGAACAAAGCACCAATGTCAGCAGGCATTTCCTTGATTTGGGTGGAGTAGAACATTTCGATTTCTCTCATCATGGAAACGTCTCTGTCGGTGACAAAGTTGATGGCAACACCCTTTCTACCGAAACGACCACCTCTACCGATTCTGTGGATGTAGTTTTCTTTGTTGGCTGGCAAGTCGTAGTTGATAACCAAAGAAACTTGCTGGACATCGATACCTCTGGCCAACAAATCGGTGGAGATCAAGATTCTGGAGGAACCGGATCTGAATTCCTTCATGATGGTGTCTCTGTCGGCTTGAGGCAAGTCGGCGTGGATGGCAGAGACAGTGAAGTTTTGACTCTTTAACTTGGTGGTCAAGAACTCGACCTTGGATCTGGTGTTACAGAAGATAACGGCTTGGGTAACAGAGATGGAGTCGTACAAGTCACACAAACAGTCGAACTTGTATTCTTCCAATTCGACGTTGATGAAGAATTGCTTGATACCTTCCAAAGTCAATTCGTCCTTCTTGACTAAGATTCTGACTGGGTTGTTCATGAATTTGGTGGTGACTTCCAAGACGTCTTGAGGCATGGTGGCCGATAACAAGACAACCTGGGTGGTTTCTGGCAACAAACGGAAGATGTTGTAGATTTGTTCCTTGAAACCAGACGACAACATTTCATCGGCTTCGTCCAAGATGAACATCTTGACGTTTTCGGTTTTGAAGTATCTTCTTTCGATCATGTCGTAAACTCTACCTGGAGTACCAACAACAATCTGAACACCGGACTTGAAAGCTTCAATGTCGTCGGACATGGAAGTACCACCGATGGAAGCGTGGACGGTCACCTTTAAGTACAAACCGATGCTTGTGATAACGTTTTTGATTTGAAGGGCCAATTCTCTGGTTGGAGCAAGAATCAAGGCTTGGGTGGTCTTGGAGTTTTCATCGATTCTTTGTAAAGCAGAAATGGTGAAAGTAGCAGTCTTACCGGTACCGGATTGGGCTTGGGCCAAAACATCACGTCCTTCGGTGATTGGCAAGATGGCTCTTTGTTGAATGGCGGATGGACTTTCGTAACCGTAACCAAAGATACCTCTAACAATGTTAGGTTTTAAGTTTAAGTCATCGAACTTGTAGACGACGTTGTCGTAGTTGGTCTCGATTAAACCGGAGTCGATTTCGGTGATACCTTCAGAAGCCATGTTGGTTTATTGTGATAATAAAACTAACGGAGATTTGTGAAGAAGTTTTCGTTTTATGAATTTGAAGAAAATTTTTGCTGGGTTGATGTCCGGGTAATGCGATGGCGAGTCACGTGGGAAATCAAAAAATATATCTGATTGCCGCAAAATCAGAAGGCAAGGTGTTACGGGGACGTCTATTCAAATACACGTTCGGGGCCAGCAGCGGGTCTGAACTCCCATGGAAAGAGACGGGGCGGTTGCGTGTTGTCCAGAGGACTGGGGCTTTTTAATGGGTCGTGGGCGGCAGCGGGCGCAGGGCTCTCTGGCGCGGTAGTGTCTGCGACCACCAAATCGTTCAACTTATCAGCAACCTCATCAAGTACAGATTGCGTGGGGGTGCTAGGTGAGGTTTCGAGTGTGGGCTGGAGTTTATGTTGCGGAAAGTAGTCGGAATCGTCAAAAACCCGTTCGGGGGCAACGTACTCGTAGAGATGGGAGCCTGTTGCGTCGTGGGGCGGCTCCTCGGCTGGCACCACTTCGCGCAAGGCGCTAGCTCCGCGATCTGTACCGCGATCAGCGAATGCGTCGCGCGAAACATCCGCTTGGGAACTTTCATCCCAAACGTTGGCAAGATTCACCACGTTGATGCCCGATGGCTGCGACACTCCTTTGGGAGGCGCTTCCGTTGTTGGGTTCCACAGTGAGTCCTTTGACGGTGCCACGGTCTCGAACTGCTGATAGTTGGCGGGGTCAAGTAACTCCAACTGTCTCTCTCTATCAGGCGCACTAAAAACGTCTAACTGCTGAGTTTTCGCACTAAAAATACTTTTCGCAGCCAGCTTTTCACTGGTAACATCGGCAATGGAACGGTCACCATAGTGGCTAGCCCATACCAGCCACCACTCATGGTGTGCTTCGGAGGTCAGGTTCCATGGCTTAACAGGACCAATGAAATGCACCAATTTGATCTGAGACCGGCCAACGTGCGTCCACGCCGCTTGTGCGTACGCTTCCAGGGTCTCGGCAGTGGACTGCGACACCGAATCTTTGGTGAAATGATTGAATGCTGGAAAGTACTGGTACTGTGCCGTCGGGGTCACGTTGTAGAGAAACGGCAACGGAATCCAATTGTTGCTTACCTTGCCATCCTTCACCGTTTGCTGCACCCAGTCGGGACTATGGTTGAAGTACTGGTTAAGGAGCCCTTGGTCCGCGCCGTCGAAGGAAATGTTCTGGTTGTGCGCAGACTGGTGCACCAAATCGGAAAGTGCATGATAATCCGTTTGATTGGGCCGCAAGAGCATTACGCCCGAATTGAAGATATCGGGGAACCCGCTGTCGGGCGCAGCCAATACCTTATTTGCAGGAAACTCCAAGTCAAAGAGGTCGAGGACGCTGCCGCGGCTCTCGTCGGTAGCGAGCGTGTCGCAATCAAGATACAAAACCTTTTGATAGGGTAAATTCCAGAGCTCAATTTTGGTGAATGTCTTGTTTAGCTCAGGACGCTTCAATTCATGGACCAACTTATGGCCAAGTGTAGATTCCACCGGCTTGACATCGACCAATTCGTCGTAAATAGACGACAACTCGCGAACCTGCGAGTCGCTGAATACATCCAAGTCAATCAATACCCCAAGGCTAATTTTGGCTGGTGTCTTTTGGAGTAGTCGCCGTAAGCTGAGGCCCAAAACAAGTGCTCCGGGGAGGTAGCTGCGGTCGTACAACAAAGTAAACACTGCTTTTGACATAATTATTTTTGTATGATTGGCTCTATGCTGATAATTGTATGCAGTTAGTTTATGCAAGTACTTATGCTAGTTGGTATAGCGATGATGCGTTTATGTACATGTTGTGTATGTCATTTGGTCGTATACGGAAGTCTCGATATATGCAGGTGTGGGGAAATCACGTGGCGATGGGCTTAAGTTTAGCCTGAGCCATGATCATCTACTCTCCCTCTAGTACAAATCCGCTACTGTGCGAAGTTTACACATGAACTAGCTTATCTGATTATTTATTACATTGATGTTATATTTAGGTAAACCATGATTAATAAGACCGATATATATTATATATCAGATGTTATATATCAGATATCATATGTCATAAATCATGTACTTTGTAAATATTTACAATCATCTCTATTCCAAGTACTATGATTGATTCACCGGATCATCTCGTGGCCGTTGTTTTACAATAGGGCAAAGTGGTTTGTTCTTCAGTATCAGTAATAGTATGGGTTCACGTGACCTGCTACAATTGTTCTAATGTACTTGCTATTATTATTAAATTAGATATACAGGCTAACTTAACGGGAGTAAGACCAGACGTTCTTCAATAAACCGTCTTGTTGGGCTAATCTGTTAAGGGAGTCGTCGGCTTCACCTCTACCTCTGATGTAACCAGAAAGAGCGTAGGTGGTGTTGTCACCAGCAATGGCTCTACCTTCAGCATCGACGTTAGCGATGTTAATTTGGACAGAGGCGTGGTCCTTGGCCTTGATGATTCTGTTGGTAGCAGAACACTTTCTTGGGACGTATAATTCGACCTATATTGTTAGTACTGTACATTATAGTGGCATGAGATCAAATAGTAAGGTTAATTGTTTACCCTCTTACGTTGAGAAATTTGACAGTTGACGGTGAAATAATACACTTTTCAATATCACACTTTTCAATATTACACTTTTCCACATGGTTGATATTGGTCTATTTTCATGATTTACAGGTGGTCGGGTTTGATTTTTCATAATACTCAATTTTTCACGATTTAAACTCTTTAGTGGCTGGTGGTTCTCTGGGGTTCTTTCGTATGGTCATTTCTCAGCTTTTCTCTCTCATATGTGCCTAGTCGTGAGTTACTTACTAATTGACCTTTATCGTTTTCCATCTTGACTGGTTTATTGTGGTTAAAGAGTATGAAATGGAACTTTCGACAAATTTTTCTTGAGTAAGTCTCGCTGCGATGTACTGCAGCTGGGGGGTTCCTGCAGAGGAGGCGGTGTGGTGGTGCGACGAGGGCTTGTGCCCTAGAAAATGCGCGGTCACGTGAGAAATATTTGATGCAGGACGGCGATAATGGGTGCAAAAAAGTGCTGAAGAGCTCGTGTATTAGACTATTACTTGGTAGCTTCTGTAGAATCAGTAGGTTTGAGAGCAAGAACAGCCACGCTTTCGACGTGGTGGGTCTGAGGGAAAAAATCAAAGCCCTTGATGCTTTCTACGTAGTACTTGTGGCCATTGGCAGTATTATTGATGAACCACTCCACGTCTCTGGCCTGGGAATGCACGTTGCAGCTGACGTAGACGATCTTGGCCGGGTTGTATTCGGAGAGCTGGTTCAAGAACACGTCGTCACAGCCTTTTCTAGGCGGGTCCAAGATCACCGAGGTGAGTTCGGCTGGAGTGTCGATGTTGCCAAAGATCTTCTCTGCCTTGCCCACGATGAACTGGGCGTTTTCAATGCTGTTGGCCTTGGCGTTTCTTTCTGCAAACTTGACGGAGTCCGCAGACACTTCCACGCCAATGACTTTCGAGACGTTTTTGGAACAGGTGATGCTGAAGAGGCCCGAGCCGCAGTAGGCGTCGACCAAGTACTGGGGCTTGTCGTGGGCCCCCGGAATGCTGAGGTTGGTTTTGACGTAGTCGGTGACGGCTGGCAAGATGGAGTTGTTGTTCTGGAAGAATTCCCCGGCCAGAAACTCAAAGCTGTAGCCATTTACATATTCACTGACAATCTGTCTGGGGTCGGTCACGCAAGATTTGACGAGTTTCTGGTCGCCCACCTCGACTTCGAGCCTGCTAATATCTCCGTTGGCGTCTGTAGAGCCGGCACTGTCCACACCAGGCACATGGGTGTCTTCTCTGAGCAAAATGGTGGCTCCCTTACGGTACTTCTTGAAGTCCGTATCGAACCTGGCCCGTTCATTTTTCATGCCGATATTGATAATTTCGGTCCCGATCGTACACTCTTCGATATCTATTATGGACCCGCTGCTGGTGGAGTCCACGTCTTTTCTCCACGTAGGTCTTCCCTTGGCCCCAAATCCCAAGTTGGGCTTGTACTCAAGAGTGTGTCCTCCACGTCTGTACGGAAGGTTGAAGTGGGGCGTGAGTTTGGTTCTGTAGCCGTACTGCAACGGAGAGCCCTGGGTGTCGCCGATTTGCGGCAATTTGTGGGTCTCGCTAAGATTGGGTGCAAAAAACTTGTATGCATTTTCAATGGTCTGTCTTTTGAAAACTAGCTGCTGAGCATAGTCTACGTTCTGATACTGACATCCGGAACACTTTCCAAAGTAACGGCACTTTATAAGACTGTCATTGCGGTGGGTTGAGCCCTGGTGGACCTCAAGCAAGTCCGACTCGACATAGAGCGGATGGGTCTTGAACACCCTGACGGTGACGATATCGCCGGGCAAACCAAACGGAATAATACAGATTTGTCTCTTGGACTCGTCCTGGGGATGTGGAATCACTGCTACTCCGTCTCCGTTGGAGAGAAGCCTCAATACCTTGACGTCGCTCACGGTACGGTGGAACTGGTCTTCGATATCTTTGTTGTTCAAAATGCTGTTCATGTCGTTGGCGATCTGCGCCTTGGTCAACCCAAACTCCTGCAACAACTCGTCGGTTTCAAACACCAAAACCCCCATTGGCGACGTGGAATCGGGGGTCTTGATCTTGTACCTTCTTCTGATCACCTTAGTCTTCTTGGTCTGTGGCTGCTGAGGAGTTTCGGTTTTTTCAGCCGGGGTACCAGCCCCTTCACTCTCGCTGTCTGCTGGCCTCTTACGGTCTTCTGATACTACGGCAGGCGTCATGTTAGTTACCCTCGAGTAGTACTTGGTGAGCCATCTCGATAGTGAAATATTTGAGATGCGGTCACGTGAGAGCCTGTCACCCGCTCCTTCGCCGTTCCCATTGGCTGCAAAGAAACCTAGAGGGGAGTTAAGAGGGGATAGGGACAAAAGACACCATATCGAGCTCGCATATTCTACAAGTAGTTCTTCATTCGGTAAATACTCTACAACTATTTTCACATTAGAAAAGGTTCGTATTAAATTTATCAGACACCTGTCAGGCAACGGAGATTTTCGCATTTGACACCCTTATCCGTAAGAAAACCTCCGACCATTAATATGCGCTCGAGCAAAGTAATAGAAACACTGCCAATAACTCGGTTCAGTATAGTAATCTCTTAGTATATCGCTCATTTATTCAAAGCATAAAATAAAAAGTCGAAAACTCGCATTAATGTACTCTATTAGCTGCAAAATGCAACTCACCAGATTTGGTCACTAAGTAATAGGAACAATGTTTGAGTCTGAAGTGTTTTCGCTTGAGCAATTTGAATCACATTATCGTCAAGGTCGTACACAACGTAGGAATGTCTCAAGAAAGCGCCACCCAAGATATCATTTGAGGCGGCTAGACCATTTCCCGAAATACCGTTAAGTAAACAAGTGCCATCCCAGTCTATGACAAACTCCTGTGAAGGAATTTCGATTGTTTTTCCAGCAAAATTGAACCCAAGACTCCCATTAAGTGGGGGACTGCAGCTAAAATTTCAACCAGACTCTAGGAAGCCCTCGTACTCCAACCCAGCAGCACTAACGATTTCTTGGACAAGCCATGTTGGTAAGAAGACGAATGGGCACCAGTATCAAGAACAACAGGGGAACCAAACTTTAGCTCAGTACCATTAGTAGCTGTTATAGAATCAAGGGTAACTGTTGAACCCTTGCCAGGATTATTAATAGGAAGAGTTACCAAATCTCCGATGTACTTTTCAGTGTCATAACCTCCAAAGATAATGGAACCTGTAGCTGCGCTTTCGTCATTCAAGTAGAGAGAGTAAGCGTTCTTGTTGATTATACCGGCATTCTTCAAGGCAACTGGAAAGTTTGGATATTTTGGCCATGTTCTATAACCGTCATTTGTCTCTTCTATGTCAACATATCCAACACCAAGCCAACCCGTATTCATGTCAGGTTGAGTGGTTGTCATATCACCAAATTGAAAATTCTGAAGTGATGGTCCATTAGGAATTGTCACAAGGTCAGTCGCCCATTCTCCGGTGGCACCTCCTGCTGCGTAGTAAATTTCGACATCTGTTTGAAGATCTTTACAGTCGCTCGATTGAGAACTGTTGTAGCCACCAGGTAACAACGTAGCTGAAGGGACCCACAAATCGGAACTACCAGTGTCAAGAACAACATCAAGGGGCTGGAAATTGGTTCCGAAATATAGAGTAATTAAATATTGTGTTGCATTATCAGAAACACTTTTGTTCAACGGAATATCTGAATATCTCTTGGAAAGGGCTCCATAAGTAGCATTAGAATCTCTGTTAACGTGGAAATCTAACTTTAAAAACTTATCGTCTCTTTTTTCTAAAGACTCATCAGCAGGGATTGCAAGCCCACTGACAGACCAGGCGTAAGCAAGGATTACCAAAAGCTGAGCTGAAAACAATTGAAAGACCATTTTGTTATCAAACTTATTGTTAATTACATTTAAAATTTCAAATTATTGCTCGTATATATACCTCAAAAGTTGCACTCTATACTATAGATAATACGCCTCGCCACACGGCCCTACCTTTCCAATTCATGTTAATTTTTAGGTCTATCTGTTCCTCGTAAATAAGAAGAAATTTTGCAATTAAGCTTTTTCGCAATAATTATAAACTTTTAATAAGGCTTAAAAAGCTTTCAAAAAGTAAGAGCCGTTTAAAAGGAGGCATTATGCAATATTGGTCTGACCACCAATAGCTATTGAATCAAGCTACAAGACTCCATGACTAATTGGGAGTACTATAATCAGTCAAAAATGTTTGAAAATTAAAAACCAGTGTAGGCACACATACGTATAGATGTAATTTTCCGCAACAGATTAGAGTTAGACAAGAAACGGTTCCAACGAACTGCATACAAGCCATGTTGCAGATATTGGCTGCAATAGAAGAACTCACTGGACCTAACTCCGTGAGGTTTCGAAGTGTTCACACAGCTGCCTGTGCGTAATATAGGCGCAAGAAGCATCCTGGTTTCAAAGGTATACAGTATTTTCCACCGCGCATATGTCCGTTATTATACCGATATTACAGATGCAAAAAACAGATAGAAGCATCATCTATTTAATGTACAATTCGCAAGTGCAGAATCATAATGGAGAATTTGAATTCATAGTATAATAAGTAGCCAATAAGTACAGCTAAGATTAATTCTAGATATTCCCTTATCATACATATTCATAGCGTTACAACCAATTCAAATTATGGATTAAATCGGAAGTTAATAGGTAGGTTGGTAAATTCAGGTGGTTTTACATGGTTATTTGGTATTAGGTGTTGGTGTTGGTCTTGGTGTTAGTGTTAGTGTTAGTATTTGTGGTAGTGTTAGTGTTGGTGGTATTGTTAGTGTTGGTGTTAGCGTTTGTTAGGTGGTGAATTTTTCGGGGACATTCGAACACAACCACAGAAGAGGTTTTTTTTTGGTGGTTCCATTATTATCATAGCTTCTATACTCCTCCAAATCATTGATGATTTGGTCCTCAGTAAACCCTTTGCTCTTACCAGCCTCTATAGCTTCGTATATTTTCTTTCTTCTCAAGAAAGTGCGCGATTCCGTTTCGTTTCTCCACTTAGTTCCGTACTTGATTTCTAGCAATCTTAAAGGCGGCTTGTCGTTGAGTCCATACTCGTATTCTTTCCAAATATCCGAGATGGTTTTCAAGCTTCTTTCTAGTTTATACAGTGGTAAATCGGCTAGACTGATGGAGTTTCCATCGCCCGATTCACTAGTGGCACCAGTAGAAGAAGTGACTCCAGAGTTTTCACTTGAAGCGGCCTTATTTTCTTTGGCCGGAACCGTCTTTTTCCTCTTTTTCGGACTGGTTTTTTTGGCATTCTCCGATTCTTCTTCGAGTTCGTTGGGCGGGTTGGAGGAGTTCTGGGTATTCTGATGGGAGCTTTGATTGGCTTCGTTTAACTCCATGCTATTTTCTATTTCTCCCGAAAAGAACGGACGTTGTCTCAAGCCAGGAGCAAGTAGCTCGTTTTCGTTAGATCGTATATATTGGTTGGACGGTAACGATGGCGTCGATAAGTATTTCATGCCAGACTTTTGGGCGGAGTTTTCCTCGTCGTTCGAGATCAATGCGCCAGGCAACGGTAGTATATAAGGGGACGGGTTGATATCCTGAAGTTTGGACTTTGTTTTACGTCGTTTGGCCTTTCCGTTTGCTTTATCGTGGTTTTCGGACTCCATGATGGTTTCTGGAAGAGGATACGGTTGTGAGTGTGGTTGTTGGAGCTGGAAGTTGTTGGGGTGACGGAACGAGTTGATATCGAAGTTGAACCGGTTAGGGATGAACGGAGATGTAGGATTGGATACAGAGGTGGGAAGAGCTTTGAAAGGAGCCCTATTGAGCTCGTCTACGTCTTCGTCGTATCCCGAGCCAGAAGCCGAGGGATTAGGGGCTGAAGACTCGGAGCCTGGTGGTCTTGGAGCCGAATTACGTAGTAGGGGTTGTGACTGTAATTGCGGGTGTTGAAGATGGCCCGGAAGGGTCGAGTGCATGGCCAAGTCTTCGATTTCCTTGCCCAAATTGGCGATGTGTTTGCTGAACAAGTCCAACATTTTGGTCTGGGTGGAGTAGATCGAAGAAGGCTGGGTTCCGTTGGAGGCTAGCGACGAGTTCTGGATCAAGAGGAGCATTTGCAGATTGACGTTGTTGAGGTTCAGCTTGAGGCTTTCGATGGTATCGTTCATATAGTTGAGTTTCAAGTTGAGCTCGTTGATTTTGTCGTTATTGGAGTTTTGGTAGTTGATAAAGTGGTTGTTGAGCAGGTTGAGCTGGGCAAACATGTCGTTGATGAGGTTTTTCGATGACGATGATTGCGTGGACGTCAGCGCGGTGTTGGTGTTGGAGGTGGTGGAAAGCTGCGGAGACTGGGTGGGTTTGGCCGTAGTGGAAGAGTTGGTCGTGCTGGGAGCATTAATGTTGGCGGAATTGGCACTGTAGAAAATGGACTGGCCCGTCTGGGAGCCGTTGTAGGAGTCGTTCATAATATAGTACAGGTATAATACAGAAAGGATCAGATTGACATAATCTAGTGGTGGAAATGAGGACTAGTGACAAAAAGTGACTAGTACTAGAAGTGAATAGTATCAGTGAATAGTATCAGAACAGTATCAGTTTGACAGTGGTGAGCAGAGACAACTAATACTGATTATCAATACTTCTATTATTATCGTACTGATTATCAATACTCGTATTGACTGTTGCTAATCAGATTATTATATCAAATATGTTCACTGATCAGTTATTTATCAAACGTGCTTAGATGATATCAATCGCTGCAATTGCTGTGCTCTGTATAATGCAATGCTTATATGTAGGATCAGTTTAGTTGTTTGTGTTGTTTTGTGCAGCAGTCGAATTGCTGTGTAAACCTGTCTAAGAACCTTTCTACTAGAGTAGTGCTCGTTAGTGTTAGTGTTGTTGGTGGGTTGGTGGTAATGTTGTTCGTGGTAGGTTTTTGCGGGTCTCGAAACGGCGAGGCTAACGGGGCGGCGGGAGAACGATCGCGGGAGAAGGCGAGAATAATGCGAGAATAATGCACTTCTGGGGAAGCGAGCGCGAGGCGTAGGCGGCCTATTCCAAACGTTCTGAACACCTAACATTCATTACAATGTGGGGCTATGACTTGTAATCAGTAGAAAGGTCAGGGTCTTGTGAGCTAGGGTTGTGTGTTGTGTTTATTGTTGTTTAGCCGTACTGTCCTTGTATGAGCAGATAAAGGCCACTTCCGTCCAAGCTTGCGCGCGCAGTTTCATGGTTAGTATATTGCTGACCGTTGAAACGAGGGTCTCGACTAAAGTAACCCAAGTAGAAATACTGTAAGATTGAAACAATAGTATGGCCTTTCAATTACATTCCAAGTAGCCTGTCTCAAAACCTTTACAAACCACCCTTTATCTTTCAACTTCACATATTTTTCTCGCATGTGTTGTGTTCTCGGTAGATAGAATGTTTTCATATAAGTTTCCATATGAGTGCTTATACAATTATAGGGAGAAATCAGATAATGGTTGTCTAAGCTATATAGCACTTATGTGGCCTTTCTAGTCTCAGTATCTACATGGCATAAGAGTAATCTATATTTTGAATATTTTGAATATTTTGTCAATTATTTGGAAAAATTGGCAAAACTATACTGACTCAAGAAATATAAGTATCGCAACTTTCTATTAAAGCATTATATATTTGCTGTCTAGTAATTAAGTATTTTTCTTTTTACTCACTTCAATGATGTCAATTACTCAGAATACTAGACAATTGACTACGATAAGAGAAAATATTTATTCTTGTTCTAGGCTGTTAACGAACTAACACTACGGCTTACTTTGCATTTCCCGCAGCTTTTCACTTGGCTAATTTTTTTAAGATTTCTCTTTCCACTTCATCAACTGTTTTTTGAATAATTTGAAAGTCAGTATGAGAAGTTTGGCATTCTAGACAGTTAACACAATACTTTATAGAAAGAATCGAGCTCTTTTACACGAATGCTAGGAATACTTACTATTTTCTTTACGATACTTTTTCACTTTTACTATTTCTACTACTCTTCCACTTTCATACTGTCATTCGTCGTGTATTTTCTGGGCTCTTTTACTGGCTATTTTACTGGCTATTTTAGATTAATTCAAATGCAATAGGTCAGTTGCAAGCTGGAAGCCCCAGATCGCAGTGGCGGACACCCCCGCATACACTATCAAACGTCCTATGGTCTCCACATCATATCTAGGCTTGAACACGCCTGCTACGGGAGGCGGCACTTTGGGCACGGCGTCGGGCTTTTCGAGCGACGGAAACTCTTCGACGGATTTATTGGGCGCCTCGTTGGCATATGCCAACATCTCATAGTAGTCTATTTCAGTTTCAGGCCCCATTTCGGTGACCTGGTCGTGCTCGGTCACGCCCTTGATGAACTTGTTGAAATCTCCAATGGTGTTTGCACCCAAATCGTTTTTGCTCAAATTGGTAATGGAGGTGCTTCTGATCTGTCTGTTGGATTTGTTGGAGAAGGCCGTAGCAATGAAGTTTCTTCTGGGCAAATAAACTCCAAAGATCTTGTAAATGGGCGGGAGAATGGTGAACACAATGGGTTTGGAAACGGCTTTCCATATCACCACCAAAACAATTCCCATGGCGACTCTGGCAATGGTGATGGCGACACCAAACTTGGAAAAGTCGTACTGGATCAATAACGGGTCGTTGTAGGGGTTTCTGACGGCCAAGTACTGGGTTTTCACCGCGGCAAGATGCGACAAGTCCAAGCCTATCAACACGCCAATGAACGCCACCGAGTCGTCAAAACATGGACAATCGTCGACGGGCTCGGCGTGGATATGAATAAGCCCCACATAGCCCATGATAATGCCCACAATGGTGGTCACGGTGAACTCGTTTTGAAAGAGCATGTCGTCCCAGATGGTGCCGAAAAAGTACCGGAACAAGAAGAGAAGTGTTCCCACGGCGCCGCCCACGATCAAGTCCAAGAACCCGTGCATTCCGCAGTAGAGACGGCCGAAAAAGAGCGACACGTAGTAGATGCAAATGGTGACCAAAATGCCGTGGTACGTCGCGGTGGAGAAGTTGGCTCTATTCTTCATCACCTGCGAGAGTAGCACGAGCGTCACCGCGGTGGCATTGGCACTGTGACTGCTCGGAAACCCGTATTCCATGGTGGTGTAGCCCAGCATGGTGATTCTGCTGACGGGAGGCGAGCGCGGGCGGGGCAAGCAGAAGTAGTCTTTGAGAAAGCCCGTGAAGTAGATGCCGAACCCAAGCACAAACACCAAGTCGCGGCAAAGCGTGCTTGCGCCAAACCATATGGGGATGGGAAGCATGAGCACGTAGAAGGTGTGCGAGGCCAAGTTGGCGGTCCATGCAAAGTAGAAGTCGAGAAACGGCGTTCTGATGGCGTGCTGGAGCTTTTCGAGCCACGCTGTTTCCTGGCGCACATACGGCAACAAGATCGATCGGAGCTTGTATCTGAAGGGAGATAATCGTACCTTGTAGTGGTCGTTAGACTTGTTGCCGGCGTCTCCTAGGTGGTTTGGCGACAAGAGAATCTCGATGTCCTTGTCGTTGATGCCGTCGGACGGTTTTTTGAGAAGCTCCTGTTCCAATTTGGAGACGGTGGTGGTTGTGGACGGCGTGGAGCTGGCGCTGTTTTCTTTGGAGGACGACATGATATAAACACCCTGTTGTGGTTAGGTGTATAGGTATTTAGGAGTATAGGTGTTTAGGTGTATGTGTTTAGGATGTTTATGGGTATAATAGGACACGGTATGAGTGTAAGAAGGAGAAGTTTAGCCGTTATGGGTTGGTGAAGACTATTTGACTAGGAAGTGAAGACTTTGGTTTGTTGCGACTGATTTTTCGCGTAGGCGCGGCGGGGAGACTGGAGAATAGAGGGTGAAGTAAAGGTGTAAGGGAATAGGAGTGTGTATTTGGGAGGAAGGGTTTATGGTGGGTTTGGGGTGAATCTAGGGTGAGTATGGATGGTGGCCTAGAATTCAGGCCAGAAGGATAGAGCAGTGGCGGTCGTCAGTGTCGTGGCTTGGTGAACGTGCTTGGCTGGGCGTGCTGGGGGTTCGCGGTAATTTCCAGCGAGCGCGCGCCTTGGTGCGCGCCCCACAGCGAGAGACCGCGGTGCAACGTCTGGAGATTGCTTTTGATGTCTCACTTA
This sequence comes from Suhomyces xylopsoci, assembly GCA_030568675.1. Classification (NCBI taxonomy): domain Eukaryota; kingdom Fungi; phylum Ascomycota; class Pichiomycetes; order Serinales; family Debaryomycetaceae; genus Suhomyces; species Suhomyces xylopsoci. The sequence continues at coordinate 582,248 of JAJMGM010000006.1, forward strand.
CTCTAGAACATATAAATAGCTACAATTGTGGAGTTGCAGACACGGCCGGTAGTGTAGTACTCGAGACCAGTAACATATGTAGTGTAATTCTGGACGGTACGTAGTGTAGTGTAGTACTCGAGACCACGTAATGTATGTAGTGTACTTCTCGTTTGGCTAATGTAGTCCGTATTTACCCGATCTGGACAAATCAACATCTATTCGATTTGACGTATTTTTCAGTCCCTCAAGTCTCATCAACCCTTTTTTTATCTCCTCGTCGTCTATTCTCTCAGTTTACTCATCTCTCGTTCTCTTTCTCTTTATTTCTATTAACTACAAAATGGTACACCTCCGCTTCCTCTTCCTCTTGTCGTTCCGCGTAAACGCAAACTCGTCCTCCTTGTACTTGGATTCGCCCTGGAAGTTGCCGTACGGATTGGCAGTATACGTATCTTCCACCAACGGCGAATCCAACAACGCGGCCGAGTCTGTCTTGATATGTCCTCTCTTGGATGCCGACGACACGTTTCGCGAGTGGCCGAGTCCGTACGAGCCAAAAGACGATCCGCCGCCGAGCGAGCTGCCGAACGCGCGCGAAATCCGTTTTCTGGACGACGCCGATTTCTCAAGCTGCTCTTGCATTTCCACCTGTTTTTGGAAGTGATTGAGTGCGAAATTGAACACCGTTTTGATGTTGAACATCGTTTTGGCAGAACACTGGATGTACCCCACGGCGTTGATTTCCGTGGCGAGCTGGATAGGCAAGTCCGGGTCGATCGTAGACTTCAAATCGGCCTTGGTCCCCACCAAAACGATCGGCACGCCGGGACAAAAATGCGACACCTCGGGAAACCAAGTATCTTTGATGTTCTGAAGAGAAACTAAACTATCTAACGAAAAACATATAAGTAGTATATCGGCGTCGGGGTACGACAACGGCCTCAAGCGGTCGTATTCTTCTTGCCCCGCGGTGTCCCACAAGGCCATTTCTATATATTTATTATTAGGGGTCATTACATTGGTGACGTAGTTTTCGAAAATCGTAGGCACGTATACTTCCGGAAACTTGTTCTGAGCATAGCTTACAAGCAAACATGTTTTGCCACAGCCACCATCGCCCACCACCACTATTTTGAGGTTATAGTTGGCGTTTTTCTTGAAGGTGTCTTGGATGGGATACGAGGGAATGACGGGGTCGTCGTTTATGATGATTTTGGGCGAGTTGTAGCGCTGGAACATTTCACGGCGCTGCTGCTCAAGTGCGGACTGGCGCTTGGCCGCTTCGTACGGATTGAAAGTGTCGTCGTTTTGCATGGGAGGCGTGGCATACGAGCCGTAAGACTGTCTTGACATAGCGAGTATAATTGCAGTGAAGTTGGGCTAGTAGTAGAAACCCGCTGCTTCAGCTACTGTATTATCATCAGTCTCGGGAGTTCTTTTTTTAACAACAAACAGCGGTACTGCATGCAGTCCGATGTAATTAGATCAGCCAGCCCCAGAGATGGGATGTGGCGAGTGACAAAAAATCAGGGAAGACACAGCGAGAAGACAGAAAGACAAGGCTTAGTGAGTATTTGTGTGTATGTGTTGTTGTGTATGTGTTGCTGTGTTGTTGTGTTATCGGCTGTGTGAAATTAGAGCAAAGTAACGAGATAAGATGAAAATGAGGGGAAGATGACACAAGCTTTCAGGGCATTTTTTCCGATATTCGCAGCAAATCAAGAAATGTAGAAAAAGAAAGTGCGAAGCAAGAGCAATAAGAAGAAAGCAACAAATGTCTAGCAATTATGTGGCTCGGCCAAATGGACTCCAAAACTCACACTAGACAATCCAACACTTGATTATAGTATAGTCATCAGGTTAGTCTAAACTTATGTAAACTCTTGTGAACTCTCTCCGCTCAGACTCGGTAACTACAGTCGCACCAATAACAATAGAGTCAAAGCCTTCTCACCAGCACTCCGACACCGAGCACCCAGCACCATACACACTCTACAATACAGTACAATACACTATAGTACACTATAATAAACTACACTTCTATTTCTCTACTTGTCCGTACCTGCTTCTACGTCTCTTTCTCTCACATGCCCCTTCCGTTGATCCATTCAGGCCCGCCTCTAGTCTCGCTAATCTCCCAGCAACTACATTCTTCCGAGGCGAAGCGGGCTCCGAGCCCGCGAGTCCGCCAATAATGCTCCACGCTCACACGCGCACCACAACATCCGCACTACAAGCTACCGCGGCCTTGAGCCCGTCGCTGCCCCAGAGGGTGGCCTGCCAATCTCATCACGCTTCCCCACCTTTTGCCATTGCCTCCAGCAACGTCCTCCAAATGCCCCTTCAATGTCACTACACCATACCAACCAACTGAAGACCCCCCTACCACGCACACCTCTCTTTTGTCTCTCACCTTTTTCGTCTCCCTTTTGCCCCACCTCAATCTCGTTTTCTGCCATTCCCCGTGGTCGTTGGGGCCGCAGAAAAATTTTAGCGGTGACACAAAACCACTGAGGCGGGCTATTTCCTTTGGCCCAGCATACTTGATATTTAAGAAACCCGATTGCAAACTTTTACAGAACAAAGCCAGCTGTACTATATTTAATTGTAAATTGAGAATTTCGATATCCTGTTCATCTTGTTGTATCCACTCACCCATTTTAATCTTGTTGATATTCACTTGACTGTTTTGCACTTTTCATAATTGTTCTGCATTTCCAACCCACCGTTTATTAATCCAACAAGTGTCGATATCTGTACTATCATATAATTCATATTATGTCGATAAGTAAGAACTTGTTTCAACTTTCGGCCATTGCCGGCTCGGTCTCAAAAGTGGCCTCCGGTGCGTCGACCGCATTCCAAAGAGACCTCAACTACTTGTACAACTACTCATGGATGGGCTACCCATTGAGAGCCTGTGATTCCGATGCCTCTATGTGGCTGGACATGAGATCCACTTCGGAACAGGCCCGCGCCATGGATCTTGCCAAAGCTGTTCGTGCGAAATCGGCTGCTCGCGCCACGAAAAACAAACCCAAAAACTCCCAAAAAAGAGCCTACTCCACCACCTCCACACCGCACATTGGCCACCCGAAGATCATCGGCGAAGCGCCCGCCAAACCCCAGAACCCACAGAAATTTGAAATGTCGTCCAGCGAGGTTCCTTCTACCCGGCTCGCCAGAATCTTCCACTACGGCTCCCTTGCAGCCGGCATGGGCATCGGCGCCGCCAGACAGGGTATCAAACATTACGCTTCCGGCAACAAATCCACTCCGCTTACCATGAAATCGCTCATTTTGTCCCCTGCGAACATCGAGCGTATGGCGAAAAAGTTCTCCAAAATGCGCGGAGCAGCGCTCAAAATCGGCCAGATGATGTCTTTCCAGGACTCGTCCATCTTGCCTGCCGAAATCCAGCAGATTTTGATGAGAGTGCAGAACTCGGCCCACTACATGCCTCCGGGCCAATTGGAAAGAGTGCTTGTGAGAGATTTGGGCCAGAACTGGCGTGAACGCTTGTTTGCCTCGTTTGACGATGTGCCTATTGCAGCTGCCTCCATTGGCCAGGTGCACACCGCTGTAGCCCACGATGAAGTCACTGGCGAAGTGACCCCTGTAGTTGTAAAAGTGCAGTATCCAGGTGTTGTGGAGTCGATCGACTCCGATTTGAACAACTTGTTGATGCTTCTCACCGCTTCTTCCATTCTTCCAGCCGGTCTTTTCCTTGACAAAACCATTGCCAACGCCAGAACCGAGCTCAAATGGGAGTGTGACTACATCAGAGAAGCTCAGAACTTAATCAGATTCAAGGACCTCATTGCTGCCGACGACGCCTTTGCCGTGCCAAAGGTTTTCCACAACTTGTGTGGAGAACACGTTTTAACTATGGAACGCATGAGAGGCACTGAAATCGTAAAAGGTAACTGGGACCAGCAAACCAAGAACTGGATCGCTTCCAACATCATGAGATTGTGTCTCATGGAAATCAAGCACTTCAAGTTCATGCAGACCGATCCAAACTGGGCCAATTTCCTCTACAATGAAGATACCGGCAAAATCGAATTGTTAGATTTCGGTGCTGCTCGTGACTTCAACGACGATTTCATTAGAGACTACGTCCAGGTTCTTCGTGCTGCCGTCCGTAAAGACCGTGACGCTGTAGAACTCTACTCCAAGAAGTTGGGTTACCTTACAGGCTTGGAATCGCCCCAAATGACCCAAGCTCATATCGACTCCGTCATGGTCTTGGGCGAAGCCTTTTCTCCTGTTGACAACAAGGGTAAGGCTTTCGACTTCAGCAACCAAACCATCACCGACAGAGTCCGTGAAAACGTCGGAATCATGTTGAGTGAACGTTTGTCACCACCTCCAGAAGAGACCTACTCATTACACAGAAAATTGAGCGGAGTCTTCTTGCTCTGTGCCAAATTGGGAGCCACTGTTCCTTGTGAAGATTTGTTCAGAGAAATCATTGGTTATGAAGACAAATAATTGTAATGCCACCTTTCATAAAATTTATGATATTAATACTTAATGATTCACGCACGTATATAGACTTAGATGAATAAAATGATAATGATAAATAACTTAAAAAATACTGCTGCGAGTTTGGCTGCAAACATGTTGATTTTCAACTCAACGCATCACCTTGTCAACTTGTAACTCATCTGCGCATCACCTTTCTGCGTGTCAATTTTCATGCAGCATTGACGTGCTACCAATTAACTTTTTGCAGTCGTTTCATCGAGGTCCTCAAAAGCGGAATTCGTCACCTATTCCCGCAACGATCGTCTAACGGTCAAGGGCTGCATTCAGCCAAGGGCTCCGGCCAACGGCTTCATCACGATAACGCCATCACGTGCCGGGGCATCGACCTAGCCAAGATAACCAGTAAGGGAAGGAAATTGAACAAGATAGTGATTGTCAAGGATGGCAGACTACGGACTGCGTCAGGACGACAGACTAGACGCCATTGCCGAAAGTGACGCTGAACAGATTGAACAAAGTACAAGAGTAAAACCAGGCAAAAGATCACGGCATGTGACCCGCCAAAGCTCGGTCATCTTGGCCAATACCGGAGAACGAGTACGAAGAGCAGTGTCTCTTACAAATGTCAGTGAGCTGACAGAGAACCTGCCGCTTTTGAATAATCGGAGTGGCACTTTTGACTCACTCCAGCCGCTACATAGCAAATTACATCGAGCATACCGAGCTTCCAAGAAGCTTTACCATAACGAACAGTTTCGGGAAATATTCAAGTGCGTACTAGCATACTTTTTGGCGTCCTTAGGAGTGTACTGGACGGCCTTTGACAATTTTCTTGGGCTTACTGACTCCAAACATGTGGTGGCCACCGTAGCAGTGTATTTTCATCCGGCTCGATCAAAGGGCCTGATGCACCAGACCCTTTTGTTCGTGATAGCCAGTCTCACGTTCAGTTTCTCTGTATCCATTGGGTGTCGTTACGTATCTACAATCTTTTTCAACAGAGGCGAAGACGAAATATCGCACGTTATAGACGTGGTGGTGAGCTCTATTGCGCTTGCAATAATTGCATTTGTCAAGCAGAGCAACAATAAGGTCAATTCTGCTTTCTCACTAGCTTCTATTACAATAGTGAGCTGTATTGTCAAGGAAGGCAGCATCAATGCCTCGAATATTCCCTATGAAAGGATTCTGGCCACTTTTGACGTGGTGTGTGTAGGCTGTCTTATTTGCATATTGATCTGCTACTTTGTATTCCCTGTTAGTGCCGTCAACGAGCTTCGAAACTCGCTCAATGACTCGTATAATATCATGTCGGCGGTGCTTTCTATCGTGGCCCATCGATTTCTTGCCGGCGAGAAACTTACCGAACAAGACCTCAAAATCATAGGCGATTTGAAGAGCAATATCTCTGAGCTTTTGAGCAATAACGAAGAGGCGATGTACGAGCTTCGGGCCAAGGGCCGTGAGCGTGAATGGCTTATTTATAACGAGTTGGTGTCGTCCACAATCTCGCTTTCTCGCCATTTACAGGCCCTTCAAAGCTCGGCGGAAATCCAATGGAAACTCCTAAAGTCAGGCGATAACAACACCAGCGAGACGGCCACATTGGACTCGCGCTCCGACGAGGGCCAGCGTAGTCAAGTTTCGGATCTGGAGAGCCACGCAAATCTTTTTGAGCTTTTTGTATCGTATCTTGCTCCACCCATGAAATCCTTTATATTCACTATAAAGGGAGTATTGGCAGAGATTCCCTTCGAAAAGCTTATTGAAGAAAGGCGATTTTCTCGTACCACTACTCTTCAGAAATCTCTCAAAACTGCTACAGAATTATTTGAAGTGAAACAGTCGGAGTCTTTGGCCAAGCTTTATAGCACCGATGCGTTCAAATCCTCTGCCGACTTTCTATTCAAAACCGACCTGGAGGAAGTGGCTGCTTGCTGTGGGAATTTTGCATCGGTGCTTGGTCTATATGCGGTAGAGTTGATGGAGTTTTTGAAGTTGGCCGAGACGTTTGAGGACGAGAAAGCCAAGCCTCGCTCCTGGTCATGGCTTCGGTTCTGGAAACCTTCAATTGTGCCTCACCACGATGGACTGAGTAGCCGTAAAACCACGCTTAATGCAGCATTGGAGGATTTCCAATCGCAGTATGGACCTCAGAGGTCTCGCCATGTTAAAAATAAAGAGAAGGGTGTAGAAAGATTCTCGTTCCGAGTATGGTCGATGCTCCAGGTTTTTCGTAGAACCGATATCCAGTTCGGAATAAGAGTGGGTTTGGGGGCGTTGGTGCTTTCTTCATGTGCGTTCTGGCCTCAGACCAAAGAGATCTTTAGTAGCTGGCGTATAGAATGGGCTCTTACAGTGTACTGTATCATGATGAATAAGTCTCTAGGAGGAACCACCATGACAGTCAAGTGGAGGTTCATCGGCACGTTTATTGGAGCCTTCACAGCGTATATAACATGGATCACCACCGACGGAAACGTCTATGTTTTGGCTACTACCGGAGCCTTGATAGCCATCCCGTCTTTCTATATAATACTCTTTTGGAAACGCAACAATGCGTTTGGCCGTTTTATTCTTCTTACCTACAACTTGAGTGCGTTATACTCGTATAGTATGACGCAGAAAGACTCTGAGGATGGCGGAGAAGGCGGAGACTCTCCTATAGTAGGCGAAATTGCGTTCCATCGCTTCGTAGCTGTGTCCATTGGCATAACATGGGCCCTCACTATGGCCCTGTGCTTTTTACCCAATAGTGCCAGAATCAGGTTGAAGAACGGGCTCACGGTGCTTTGGCTCAGGTTGGGTGTGATCTGGAGCAGTGGCCCTTTTGACTACGATCCTACAGATATGAAACTCATTGGGTTGCGGGACGAGGAAGGAACCAATCGGTTATTGGCAGAGTGCGAATTATTGTTGAAACAGGCACCGGTGGAGTTTAGGTTGAAGGGCAGTTTTCCATTGGATGCGTATACCAAGCTAGTTAAAAGTACGTCCAAGATCATAGATTCGTTCCAGAATATGAACTCCATGATCAAGGTCGATCCGCAGCTCAGTCCTAATGAGAGCTACGTGCTAAAGTATATCGAGTCGGAACGGGCAGAGTTGGAACACCGTATCTTTTTGATTTTCTACATGATAGCCAGTGCTATGCAACTTAAATTTCCTCTTCCTTCCAAGCCTGCGTCGACGGAACATGCAAAGGATAGACTCTTGTACAAGTTGAGCCAGATCAGAACAGGAAGCACCGACGAGTCGCGGCCAACAAATGAGGACTTTGTGTTGTTATATTCGTATATTCTTGTGACGTCGACTATCGCCGACGAGTTGGATATACTTCTTGCAGTAATCAGGGATCTTTTGGGGGATATCTCTGAAGATATTTTCAGATTGGTCTAATCTCACTCAAAAATCTACTATTTCACCTGAAAGTCAGCTGGTATATTTTGCACCCAAAAATCTACTACACTATTTCACCGAGAAATCACCCAAAAATGTACTAGTATACTATCACCTAAAAGTCTTCACCAGTATAATATTCACCCAAAACTAGTGTATCATTGCACCCAAAGGTCTTTCAACTGTATACTTTTACACCAAAGTCTTTCACTGTATGCTCTTCATACCCAAATATCCTCCTACTAGTATAATGTTTGCTACCAAATATCTACCAACTGGTATAATATTTACCCAGAAATCTACTGGTATAATATTGCACCAATCTTGCAGTTAGTGTATTATTACAACCAAAGGTCATCCAACTATTTTTTGCACCCATGTCTGTTGTTCACGTGCGGCTGTCTGGTAGATGACTCGGTCACGTGCACTCTTTCCCACGTGACTGCGTCACTTTTTCTGCTCATCATTCAAATTCAAATCAACATTTCAATACACATTATAATAACCAACAATGCTTGAATTCACACCCGAAGACCGTGTTGGTGTTGAGTTGAAGAACAACTTGATCCAAGAACTAAAGAACCGCTTCAACTGTGTGGACGATGCCCAGGATATAGCCGAGTTTATCGTGATATTGATAGTCTCCCACAAGAGCCCGGCAGAGATCTTACAGGAAGTCAAAGAAATATCGGAAATTCCCATTGATATTTCGTTTATTGAAAGCATATTGAGGGAGATCGAGAGGATACAAGCGCTGCACAACCAACCCAGCCAGCAGTTCCAACCGCCACAAGCCCCTACAGAGCAAAACGAGTCCTCGCCACCACAGCCTGTTCAGGTGCACCAAGCGCCGCCAGCACCACAAAATGCGCATATTCTGGCGTTTCCCGGTAATGCGCCACCGTTCTTTCCAGGGGGACCGTTTCCTGGCATGGATATGAGCCAGATGCCGCCGGTGCCTGCGATCCCCACGGGCCCCAAATCGTTGCAAAATAGCCGCAACTACGACTCCAGAGCAGCAAAGGGCGCCAGGGGCGGAATCACCAAGGGCAACGCCAGAAACGGACAAGATAAGTTCAAAAAGGGCGGCGCCCATAACGCGCAGATCATGAACAAGGTGTTGGGCAACATCAACGCCGGCAACACCAATATCACCCAGTTCACACCCAAACCCACCAAGGGAAGATGCAAGGACTTTCCCTACTGTAACAATAAAGAGTGTGAGTTTGCGCACCCCACCAAAAACTGCTTCTCGTACCCCAACTGCCCCAATCCGCCCGGCACGTGTAACTACTTGCATCCCGACCAGGACCAGGAGTTAATAGCCAAGTTGGAGAAGCTGAAACAGGAGTATCGTGAGCGCAAGAAAAACGAGGCCCTCGTGACGCAAGCCTCGTGCAAATTCGGCAGTGGCTGCACCAAGGATACATGCCCTTTTGCGCACCCCACGCCTGCCAATGGCCTGGCCAAGATCACCACCTTGGATTGGTGTCCTGCTGGTAAAGGATGTATCGATAGTGAGTGTTCCAAGGCGCATCCTCCACCTCCTACAGCCAAGCCTGTGGCGCCTATACTGAGCGAGATTGCTTTGGAACAGTGTAAGTTCGGGCCCCAGTGTACCAACTACAAGTGTCCGAGAAGACACGCCACGTCGCTTGTGCCGTGTCGAGCCGGGTCGCTGTGTAAGAGACTCGACTGTACTTTTGCGCATCCGATCAAGGAAGACTGTAGGTTTGGAACAAAGTGCCAGAACAAAAACTGTTTGTACCAGCACCCCAGCGGGCGTGAAATCCAGTCCAATACGTGGTCTAAGGACTCGGCCGATACTTCCAACAGGGCTTTCGCGGTTCCGCAGGACCAGGTCATGGAGCAAGCTGTTCAAGATTAATTAAGTAGATTGATCAATCAGATTAATTAGATTAATCAAATACAGATTAATTAGCTTAATCAGATTAATAGTGTATACTAGAGAATAAAGAAGAGGCTCATTGTATTAATAGCCATTGTTAAACACTTATCTTCAGCGCTAATGTATCTAGTGGACTGTTGACTTCTTGACCAGCAGAATGACCACTGAGGGCATTACTGTATAGCTTTTTCTGATTCATATATTCTTATGATTACTTTATTCTAAATATGATACTTTTATATTCCTAAATAATATGTCAAATAAATTAGTAATAAAAGTGGTGGTAGTAGGATTACAATTATACACCAGGACGTTATCTTTTTGACTTCACTATTTTTATATTCTTTACAAAATTTCTCAAAATTAGATTATTTTAAATTTCACTTACTTTGTTCACCGGTGTGGGGCGAAGCTGAATAGATACTTAACAACGAGACACATCGTAGTCCACTTAAATATGCTAGGTTGTAAACATTGTAGCTCATGAGAATGGTATAAATGATATCTATCTATATGTGTGTTCGAGGATATCACCCTCTGCATCTTTAATCTTCAAAAATTAATGAAAAAAAATGTAAATTCTCTGCATTACTTGAATCATCCCAATTCTCTTTCCAAATATACATTCCTTTGATGGAGATCAAATTATTTATGTTTACAGCACAAAGTATTTTATCTGTCCACTCTTTTTACTTCGTTTGTAGGATATTCTAACGTACGATTGGGTGCAAATTCACGAATTACAATATTGCAGTCATATATGGCAATTAGATAATAGCACAGAATACTTGTTAAATAGTGAATTATTGCTTTTTCTGTTCACTTTTCTGTTTGTGAATGGATGTCTTTATTGGCAAAGCTTTGGTGCAAAGTTTAGGGTTTTCTACATTTTGTCCCACAGTCTCATTTATAGTGATTAATGGGTTACTCCAAGTATCATTCACTTCCAAGGAGCTAGCCTGATAGCCTAAGATTATACTATTCACCTCACCCCATTTATTTTATTGTCACACTAGGATATCTAGTAGACAAAAATTTGGGTGCAAATTTAGTAATATGCTACAAAATCTTTACGCTCATTTATTAATTACAATCTATGAAAAAAATCCTTTCTCTATATTTACACTTCCACAAATACAATTGAGCTCGTATTTAAAAGCCTAGAATACACCGATGGCTCACATACAGAAGTCAAAGTCGATGCATTTAATGAATTATGCACAATTTTCAAAAGTATCGAGAATAATTGAACACACTATTAATTTAAGTCAATAACTATTATCAATCTTTCTACTCTATTTGCTCTACAATTAGACTTTTCTCATTTTCTGGTAATTTTTACTATTTTCTACAATTAGTTTTATGGTACTGGTAATATATTAGAACTAAACTATTTAGTATCTCTTCTTACCGGCAGCAGCTTCTTCAGCATAGACGTCCAATGGAGAAGGAGCCAACTTAGATTCAGCCCACAAGTTAGGGGTCAAGAATCCGTAGGTGTTACCAATAGCAACGAAAGCAGCCTTTAAGGTGTTTTCGGTGGTTCTGGTGGAACCAGAGGAGGTGGTGTAAACATCTTCAACACCAGCCAATTGCATCAACTTCTTGACGGCTGGAGAAGCAACAATACCCTTACCTCTTGGAGCTGGGATAAGTCTAACAGCAACGGAACCACACTTACCGGTGACCTTGGTTGGTAAAGAGTGAGGAGCACCCAAGTTGGTTCCCCAGTAACCTCTTCTGATAGGAATGATGGACAACTTGGCAATGACAATGGCAGCCTTGATAGCAGAAGCAACTTCCTTGGCGGTCTTGATACCCAAACCAACGTGACCGTTGGAGTCACCAATGACAACAACAGCCTTCATTCTGGTTCTTTGACCGGCTCTGGTTTGCTTTTGGACGGATCTGATCTTCATGACTTCGTCCTTCAAGTCTGGCAACAACAAGTCGATGATTTGGTATTCCTTGACTGGCAAAGAGTGCAAGTAGATTTCTTCCATGGAAGTGATCTTACCGGCCTTCACCAATCTACCTAACTTGGTGACTGGAGTCCATCCTTTTTCTTCATCTCTTCTTCCTCCTCTTCTTGGACCTCCTCTCTTTCCTCCGAAAGATCTCTTGTTATCGGTTGGGGCAGCTGGGGCAGACATCTTGTTTGTAGTTTGTCGGAATGTTACGTGGAAAGCCGGGGTGTTGGTTTCGATCGACAAATGTGAAGAAAAGATTTCTTTAAAACTGGTGAAATTTTTTGGTGAAAAATCTAAAGTTGGTGATGAAAATTTTCGAGAGGGCTCGAGCCCTCATAATTCTCCTGGTCACGTGACACGCAATATTTCCTGGCAAATTAGCGCAGCGCAAATTCAGGCGCGCACTGCGTCACGCCTGGTATGTCAAGTGACCTTGTGATGCTGCGGCTGCGGCTGGCTGGTGTCGTCCCCGGGGCGCGACATCCATCAAACACAGCAAGCGCGGAGGCCCACATATCCCATCGCGTGCATGTGAACTTAGACTGGGACTATATCAAGCAATTGATCTTCCACGGCTAGTCCTCCCTGAGTCAAGTCATACGAGTCATACGCGTCATACGAGATATAAGATTCTGTAGTACCCTCTTTGTTGATGGACCGTTATTCGGGTGCTATGTTGCTGTTTACATGCAGGTAGCAACTTAGCAATCGTAGACACCCCTTAGATTATAACGTGAGCTCACCCCCAAATAATATATTGTATTCTACGTCATTCAAGATAGAGGCGCCATTGAAGATATAAATGTCGCTCCATCCCCCGTATATTTATTACTCTTGCCACTTCTAAATTATTTAGTCAATTTGCCCCACCTATTTAACTAATATTTACCTCCACCAATCATTATGTCCTACGCTGAAGCTGCTGCCTCCTCCGGCCCAACCGGTGCCAAAAAAATACCTGCCCCAAAACAAGTGAAGCAAACTAGCGACCCATCAGGCTCGGTCGAAGTCGTCGATTCCGAAGAATTTGAACACTTGAAGAAGGAAGCCAAGGACGTGGCCAAGGAAGTTAAAGCAGACAGCGACAAAAAGGCAAAGGAAGTTAAAAAGGAATTAGAGGAATTGGAGAAAGAAGGCAAATCTCTTTTCCATAAAGCCGTCGCACAACTCCAACAGGCTGCCTCGCAAGTGTCGTCATTTTTGAGCGAAAAAAGCTCGTGTGCTCAAACCCAAGCTTCTAAGGCCTTGAACAGAACCTCCGTTGAATTGCAAAACCCTGTGGTGGTTGCCCAAGCATTGGTAGGCATAACTGGTATAGTAACAGGATACGTTGCTTACTTGGAAAGAAAGAGAATCAACACCGACAGCAAATTGGTGTTAGGTGTTCATGCATCGGTTATCGCGGGTTTGATTTTTGTCGACGGGTTATTATTCAACAAGTACTATCCTAAATACGACAAGAAAAAGAATTTCTAAATCGAGTAAATATTTATTTTAATGCACTCAGGGATATAGTAAAAAATAAATGACACCTGTTGGATCTATAGGCATAATCTTAAGAAACCGGGTAGTTATGCTCAACTGCTTAAGTCGCTGCATATTTTGAGTCTGTTTGGTAGATAAAACCCTGACGATTATAAACTAAGTGGTGTTATTTTTGAAGATTGAGACCAGTTATCTATTGTATAACGTTTAAGGTTTCGATTTATAATTGCAAAAACTTACCCGAACAAGCCAGTAACTGATGCCACAATATGAGGTGCGACCCGGGTGCGGTAAATACCAGCATAATAAATGAGTATACGATAGCCGAGGCCAGTATTTTGAAAACAAGCTCGTCATTCGGGAATGCTTATCATTCGAAGGTGAACAATCAAACCGACACGGTACTTGAAAACAGCTGACGCCATGAAGAGGCTACACGGTCCGGTTATTCCCAAGCCAACATGCAAACCACATGTCGTAATTCAGTGGTGAGAATGGCTTTTGCAATTCGTTCCGGGCATTCACTCGCATGATCGGATGAGCTGGTCAAATGGTTGACCAAATGTGTGGTTGACCCTATTGATCCCGGGTCCTCATACCGAGGTTAGCTCATAGTTATCGTTAATTCTCAAGAGGCAAGAGAACAAAATGAAAGACTATTGTTTTGAGAAACCGGAGCCGAATATTACATTAGAGAATAAAATAATAGAATAAATAAAAGTATGCATTGCATTAAATAATATATGCTACACTGTTTGCAGGAAACAAAAATTGTACGTTTCGCCAAATTAGCTAGTAGGCTAATTTGTTTGTTAGAACCTAAATCGGAATGGTTTCTTAAATTACGGCGAAGGAATAAGATTACGGCGATCCATACTTAAAATCCAACCCCACGCACTCCATATCGCACCTTTTCTTTCTCTGCTATGGCCAAGCCGAGAAAAAAGTATAGCCTGGCGTATGGTCACACAATTCGGGTGCAGGGTCAAGCGGAAGTGATTTTTTTTCGACTAATTGAACATATGTAGTGTCGGGCATTGGAGCCAGTGGCTAGATTGTCGGGCTCAAACAGCCAAACAATCATCTTCTTTGATGCGCTCTTCTCGGTACCGCCGAGCCCCATAAGGTGCGTAAAACAATCAGTAGTGAGAAAAAAATATTTTCTAGACACTTTCGTTCAGAGCTCGAAAACCACATGTACGAAGACGCAATTGATTTTGTGCTAGCATTACTCTGATGCATGTGATTTCCACTCGATTTGATGTCTTCAAATAATGTCTAGCTTTTAAAGTGCCCAAGTAAGTGGTGCTATCTTGTTTCGCTTCTTGTTACGGCTTATGCGTTTCTCTCAGATTTGGCAGAAATCATCCGAGCACTTATCTGTTCTAATAATAGTAGTTTCACTCAAAGAGCTAAGCTGTGTGGTGGTTTCGAGGCTTATCAGCTAAGCTTGATTTGTCAGGATAAGTTATCAGCTTAGTATGATTTGTCAGGATCATTTATCAGACTGCGATGACTCTTTACCGTATTTGGTAGATGCGTTTGCAACTTATGAGAGAGCGCTTCCAAAAAGATGCGCTTCATGGCTATATCATCTCATAAACCTTCACTCACATATGGGTGCGCAAAGCCTTGTCAGCAACTTTCGCGGAGTATTCTCATCAGTCACGTATTTTTTCACAATACTAAGTATATTGCCGAGGAAGAGGTGGCAAGACCGATAGCAGCTAACGAGCCCTTGAACCCTAAAGAGCTTCCCAGCGCCAATTGATTATGAACGCGCGCCAAAATAAGCCAATGTTTGGTCTCATCACCATCACTCGCAATCTCGGAATTGATCCGGCCCAAGCCTACAGAACATTAAGTTTATCCAGAACCATAAACTTTTTTTTTTGTCTAGATAGAATTAAGAAAAATTCAAAACTATAATTAGCATGATTGTAGAATTCTGGCACAATTCACCTGCATTTGGTCCCCTGACTTGTGTGATTCACTCCCTGGAGATATGCTTTCTGGCAATTTAGCCCACGTTCTAAGCCATATTTCTGTATCGAACTCGATATGTACTATGGCTACTGTGGAGAGTTAAAAATAAAGCTCTAACTGATGTATTTCTTTTGTGACGGGCCGCGAACGTCGCCGGCTAGAGTTAGATCTTATTTCTGATACGAATACCCAATCTGATCAAAGATGATGATGAATCGCCTACAAGCAGGGTATTTGCGCTTCATTTTAACCATAGCGCATTTAGGCAGGCTAGGATCTTACGTACCAGCGGTGACACCCTGGTAATTTCACTACGATTAGCAATTATGCACTGATTCAGCAGACCCCTGTGATTCACAGCATACGAACCGGCTGATCTAAAAATAAAATGCGCTCGTTCACGAGGTGGTGGAGGCAACGGCCCTGGCCCTTCTCATCCGTATCACCCCTTACCCCTACCTACCATACATTGCTTCTTTCTTCGAGGGCACGTCAAAAGACTCACCCGATTTGGATGACGTAAGTCAGACGTTGTCGGGCTTAGTAAGTTTTTCTTCCATATTTGTCAGCTTACAAAGATCCACCTACGGGGAACGGACGGTCTGCCGAAGCCCAGTGCTCATGAGTTCCAAAAATAACGCATGGACTTACTTTCGTCCATTATTAAAAAAGGTTAACCTTATTTTCGGGAAATAATCAAGGTTTAACCTTATTTTTCGAGCGGTTTGAGTAAATTCTTGTATATTGTCGCAAATTAGGTTTGGCAAAGACCATCCAAGCACTGTATAAAAATTTCTGTCTTATATTTACGCATGCAATCATGATTAGGTGCTAAGGAGATTAGCGCGAAAGCTAAATGCCTATCAGTAACCTGATTAGATATCTACTATTGTACCTCGTGTTTTCTTCTTTTTTCTTTTCTTGTAGAGGTTGCTCTTCTCTCTCTGTTGTGCGTGGTGATTGTTGCGCAAGGGAGTTCGGGGAGCACCACATTATCCGCCCGATTGATTGTTGGACCCTTGAGAATTTATATTTTCGATAACCACATATATTGTTTCGATACGTTTTCAAGCTAAGCCGCCGGTCAACCTACTCCTGGCAACGTTTGAGGAATTTTAAATCCCAGGTGAGTCAATTATACCTTGATATCCGGCCCGGGATTTAAACACACGAGGTAGTCTTGACTATTTCCAGCGTATAACCTAATCTGTAGAGCCTGATCGGTACTATCAACGAGAAAAAGTACACAAATCGAGCAACAATCAGTGCTCTGATCCTATTTTCCGCAGCTGTCTTAATGCGCTAAAATATACTAGACAAAATTTCCGTTCCCCCGCGAGGTGATTCATCCTTCGGTACAATCGAACATGATGGGCCGAGATGCGTTGCTCGAATATTTGATGTAAGAAGAAGTAGAAGACATTTGATCCGGAGTTAATGTAGTGCCATGTAGTGATCACGTACATCCTGGCTCAGCCTAGTGCTGACAATAACCAGGACCGACATGAACGGGTCATGGTCGCGCCGAAGTAATTACTGGCGCTTGACGTTTCTCGAACGCTAGCTACGGCAATATGTAAATTGTCAATTATCCGAACTGTGCAGCTACAGTCATTTTTTTGTGATGCGGAAGTCTGGAAAACGCATCGAAGAAGAAGGTAGACTTGTCACAGTTTCTTTTTTTCCCAAGGCAAGGCTCATTCTATCAGGGGAAACACCGGTGACCTGTTGAGTTATTGTCAAGAACCGCAAACGATTACATTCCACCCCGATTGCGTGTCTGGCAACTTTAGGTTGAAAGGTTTTGATTGTCTTAACTAAGGAACCAGGGGATTGTTAATATTCACTTACTAGGCCATGGTGTGTTTTGTTGTCTAACAAAGCGAATTCTTTAATCCCGGATGCATATGCGCGTGTAGGCAAATACGCAATATACGTAAGAACATAGCCATCCCGATGCATATGCGCGTTTAGGCAAATACGCAATATACGTAAGAACAAAGCCTTCTTTTTAGATTTTCTTCCATATCCCTCTTTTCTTTTTTTTTTTTTTGTTCTCTTCCGTACTGGTGACATCTTTATTTCGCATGGTGTCATTTGTTTCAAATCGGAACTCCCTTATAAATGTGAGCGCTTTATTTTTTTTAATTTTTTTTATTTTTTTTATTTATTTTTATTTTATTTTTATTTTAATTTTTACATGCGTATGCATGCGGGTCAATTATTTTCTACAAAAGTTTCTTCTTATACTCAATTTCTATTCTCACAACTAAGTAGCCATTTTGATTGCATTTGTCCATGTCAAAATTATAATTCTCTCAACTGCGGTTCATCAGAATATATATAACCGATGATGTCCACTTGTGACAAGAGAAATATTCAGCAACACCACTAACCACATTACTACACGATTTCTTAAATTTAATACAAGCAAAATTGACGTTTGGTGACTAATACTTAGTAGTCTATACCAGATTCATAATATACCTTTATATTAATTACATATTCAAAACCTTCAGTCAGCCATATGTTCTCATCATCATCGAATCTTTTCACTTCTGCACACCACAATAGTCACTTTGATATGTATGACCCTGCTGGAGATTCCAACCAAATCAATGACTATGGATTCAATCCTGCTGCTGACAGCTCCACTCACAACGGTAATATTGCACCCTCAGGCAATGCCAATTACTTTTTAGACGAAACCAGTTTCGATGAATCGTTTTTGAGCCAATCGAACAATAACGTCGAACCAGCCCAAGCAATCAATTCCACCACCAACATGGCTAGCAATGGCCTAGTTAATGCCACCTACCAAAATAGTATGAATGCTGGCCAGACATACTACGGAGCCAATTCACTTTCCTCACCAGTGTCGGTGCAACAGCAACAACCTCAGCATCATCCATTGCAGTTTCAGCAGCTCCAACAATTCAACCAAGTAACCACGCAGCCATCATCAGTCTCTTCGATGTACTCGTTCTCCGCGGAACCTCCGTCACTGGGATCTGCAAGTCACCGCGGGTTAAATAATAGCATAAATGAGTACGATATTTTTACGGCCGAGACCACACCTTCGAACTACGTGCGTCCTCATGCAGCAGACATGGCGTCGAACATGCTTACGTTCTTCGACAACCAAACAGGTGCCTACCACACTAATAATTCTAATTCCAATTCTAAAACCAACGACGGTAGTGCTGGTAACTACCATTTATCGCCCCAAGTACCTCAGCAACTCAACTCTAATTCCGCGTGCAACTCGATGGTGTCCGTAAGCTCAGCCAACTTCGAGTCTAGCCAACCACCCTTTTCATCATCAAACTACAACTACACATCCAGTAGACAAAACAACAACATTGGGTACTACCAGCATTCAACCGAAGTTGGCAGCAAGTACTCGCCTCACAAGGGCATGGTTAAGAGAGAAGACTTTGGAAACACTATTTTCGATGCCGCGCCCACATCTGCATTAGAACTTGCAGCTGCAGCTGCGAACGACAAAAACGTAAGGAGACGTTATAGAGTGATGAGGGGTGTCTCTGCAGGAGGATGCACCACCAGGCCTCCCAAGCAATCTAGTGATAGCGATGCCAAGTTTTTGCCAGTGGAGCTTAGCTTGAACGGAGCCACCGTTGAGGATATCTGCTATCCACAATGGAACCCGCTGGAAAAGGAAGATCGCCGTAGAATTATCCGAATCGAACGTATCCAAAACGGGCCAAAATTGATTGCCAACTTCAGCATCGTTGGTGCAGCCAATGAAAACCCCGTGACGTTACCAGCTTCGCGCAACGTTGATGTTGTAGAGGTTAGTTGTTTGGAGTGCAGCATCAAAGTCAGCCACGACTACGATTCTCAGAGTAGTGACGACGAAGGCAAAGTAAGCAACGGCAGGTCTCCTCGACAAGCATCCAAGCCAGTCATGAGCAGTGACGTCGAGGGCGAAGCATACCAATACTACATCACTTCTGTTGAAGTGGTTGAAATCGTGGAGCTTCTCATTGGCACCCAAGTGGTGGATCCTGCCGAAAGAAGACGTGAGCGCGGGCGTGTGAGATCTAACTTGGTACCATTTTGGTCTCGCAAGCCCATTTCTTCGCGCATGAGCGACAGCACAACCAATGAAAATGTGGTTGCAAATTCGCAACAATTTTCGTACAGCGGGCTCAGTGCACCCTCCGGTGCAACTAACCAAGACTTCAGAGTAGAATTGGCCAAGAGAATAATGGGATACGAGATCCGCAAACCCCGTGGGTTTGACAAGGAGGTGAGAATTTTGAGGTGGGACAAGTTGGTTCCAGCCTTGAAGCGTGCCTTGCAATGTTACTATGCCGAAATTCCAAGATCAGACCAACATCTATATTAATTAGAATAGATAGCAATAGACAATAATAATTAATCACACAACCATGTAGCGGTCTAAAGATGCCGGCGGTGGCCCATCATGTCGGTTATAGGTGGAAAAATTAGAAATAAAATATTCACAGGAGTACAGGTGTGGGCATCGGGATGCATTTCGGGGCTGAAAAGTTTGACCACACGAGTTGACCATGCGATGTGCCAAAATCTCAGTAAAGAAATTCAGAAAAGAGATCTTTGATTTTCTATTTAGCTACCACAAAACAAAACAAGGCGATGCCGAAGCATGCCAAGTTGGCTAGCGAAAAAGCTCCACACATCAGGTACGTTTACCACACTGGTTGATGGTGCGCACCCCAGAGTACGGCCCAAAGTGCGTCAGCTCTAAAGTACGCCAGCTTATATTGCGTTATCGTGCCTGCTGGCATTGCGTCAGCTTCTGTCTAGACTGCATTGGGTGGTCTAGGTTGTTTGCCATGTCGCTTGGGGTTTCCTCTTCCTTCGCAGGCACCCTTCTGTGCGTAAATAGCGCTCCTTCGGAATTTCACGGACTGAGCATATTGCGCCGGGAGACCTGCAACCACACAATCCCGCCCCCCCCAACTAGCGCTGGCACGTCAGCCCCCTGTCGTCCTACCGATATACCCGACTGATGTTGCTGTTCGAGCGCTTATACCACCGCTTGCACCACCGCTGGAGGTCTTTGTTGACTCTCGGATAAAGGACCGCCCGGGGCCGAGCCGCACCGAGTTCCCGCCGCCTCCCTGCTTGTCCACCCTTTCGAGAGTTTGCGCGTGGAGACTTCCCGTTTTCCAGCATTTGCGCGTGGATTTCTGTTTCTCGCCAGGTTGCTAAATAAACACTGGCTGTCCTCACGCCAATATCTCTATCATTGTACATTTCTATACCTCTCTCTAATCAACGCAAATGCCTAAATAGTCTACAATAAAGTTTCTACAATGCGGTATTTCTTAGTGTTTATTTAGATACAAAATCTAGTTGACCAAAAATCTCTTTTCTGCTTCCTTCCAGTTGATAACGTTCCAAATGGCCTTGAAGTAGTCGGCCTTGACGTTTTGGTACTGCAAGTAGTAGGCGTGTTCCCAGGCATCGATGGCAACCAATGGCACCAATGGGCCAGTCACGGTGTCTTGGTTGTAGGTGGTGACCACATCAAGCTCGCCTCCGTTTTCCTTGTTCTTGACAATGAAGGCCCAGCCGGAACCTTGGATACCAGCCAACTTGGCGTTGGTGATGGCCTTCAAGTTGTCGAGCGATCCGTACTGCTCGGCGATTTTCTTGGCCAAGTCGGAGTCCTGTGCAGGAGGCTCACCACCACCTTGCTTTTCAGGGGCCAAGTTTTTCCAGAACAAGCAGTGGTTAGTGTAGCCACCGCCGTGGAAGTTGATGGCCTTTTGCAATTCGATGACTTTCTTGACTTCACCCTTGGCCTTGGCTTCGGCCTGTTGTTCAATGGCGGTGTTGTAACCATTGACGTAGGTTTGGTGGTGTTTGGTGTAGTGCAACTCGTTGATTTGGCCGGAAATGTGAGGCTCTAAGGCGGCGAAGTCCCAGTCCAAGTCTGGAAGCGAGACTTTGGTTCTGATGGCGCCAATGGAGGTGAATCTTTTGGCATTGACAAGGTTGCGTGTAGTTCTAAGGGTGTTGGAAAGCATTTTGACTGTGGAGCGGATTTTTCAAAAAGACGAAAGTGCCCGTATTAATAATGTTCCAATTGGTTGCTGGCGATTGTTCAAGACCAGTCACGAGGGAAACTACAACGAAAAACTTTGTGGGGGGAGGTAGAGCAAACGGGCATAGCAAACACTAGGCATATGGGTCAATTGGTATGATATGAAAGGCAAAG
This sequence comes from Suhomyces xylopsoci, assembly GCA_030568675.1. Taxonomy (NCBI): domain Eukaryota; kingdom Fungi; phylum Ascomycota; class Pichiomycetes; order Serinales; family Debaryomycetaceae; genus Suhomyces; species Suhomyces xylopsoci. Next base: position 603,702 of record JAJMGM010000006.1, read on the forward strand.
GCGTCAATGATCAACATCCTAGCACCTCTATGCAAATCCTAGTGCCTGTAGGCTTGATAGCTCACGTCCAGCACTCTCTTGTCGGACCCTGTAGCTGTAGAGATTGGTGCGACTGCGACACATCCGTGAACGTGCCGTTGCGAGAAATTCGCGAAGAGAACATTCGCGAACTCGGGGCCGCAAATTGGTTCGAATTTGCGGTCGCTGTGGCGACGATCTAGAACCTGAAGCTGGGAGGTTGGAGAGGGCTAGTTGTGACCATGGTCACGTCGTTAGCAAATACCGTCCAAGCTTATCATGTTAGCACTCATATGGAAATACGAGATTCTTGTTGTAGGGCCAGGATGTTTCGGAGTTTTTCGGGCCGTCTTTCCGTCTGCACGTGCAGATGCTGCAATCTGCCTGATTAGATTCATCGAGCGATAGCGAGATGAATCGCGAGATTAGGCGAAGAGGTATAGATTTTAGATTAGGCAAAGAGGTATAGATTCTAGTAAATGTACTGAAATCAGCCGTAGAAGTAGTGTTAGTAAATATATTGCGGTGGTGTTATGGAGATGATCAGTACTTAGAGAGAAACTGTAGTACTGGGTAGATCCCAGTTGTGGAAAATTATTGGTAAGGATCGAGCGAGAGATAGAGTGATAGTCTATAGAAAAGGAAAATATGTAGCGAAGTATATTATATGTGTAGCTCCATACACATACGTAAGGAAATAAATAATACCCTCTTCCTCCATGAGTGTTAGCATGTTATTGACAGATCGTGAATGAGAGAGAGTCTAATCGTGAGAATCTGGGATCTAGTGGTGTATCGCTCGATTAAAATTAGGCAGAGGCATAGAAGAAGTAATGTAGTGTAATTTACCAGAGAAGTCTAGTGTTGGTGAGGTAGTGTTACGTTGTAAGTGAGGCAAGTATATGTGAGAGATGGAAGATAGTCTAGCAGTTAGTCATTAAATTAGTGAGAAAGTGAGTTATGTTGGTGAGGAGTAGTGTAGTGAGGATTGGTGTGATAGTGAGAATTTTCCTGCGAGTAGTTTTAGTGAGAGCGCGCGAAAAGTACTTTCCACTGGGGATTGATGTAAGTGCTTTCCATTGGGTAACTAAGGTTGGTGCTTTCCATTGGTTTATTAAGGTTGGTGCTTTCCTGTGTTCTTATATACCTTACATTCTATCTACAGCGGTCAATCCCAACAAGGTCATACCGTTATACAACACTTGTCTGGCCGAAGCGTACAAGGCCAATCTGGCGGCAGCCAATTCTCTTTCTTGGCCCGCGACCCACAAAATGTCGTAACACTGAGACACAATGTGGGTCAAGTTGAACAAGTAGGTCACCACGGTCGATGGCTCGTGGGTCTTGACGGCTCTCTTGATGACGTCGGGGTACTGGGCCAAGGTCCTGATCAAGTTCTCGGCGCATGGCTCCACCAAAAGATCGTAGTTGGCGTTGAACAACTCCTCCTTGGAGATGTCGCTCTTTCTCTCCACCGATCTCAATCTGGAGTGCGCGTACTGCAAGTAAGGGCCAGTGTCACCTTCAAAAGACAACATTCTCTCCCACTTGAACTCGTAGTTGTTGATTCTCTTGGACTGCATGTCTTGGATCATCACCGCAGAAATCCCCACCAAGTCGGCAATGTGCTCGGGGTTTTCGATCAACGCGTACTTGGCCGGGTTCTGCTTCATCACGTCGTGCATTTTTTCCTTGGTTTCTTCCAAAATGTGGTCCAAAAACACCACCGTACCTTTTCTGGTCGACATTCCTTGCACCATACCGAAGTTGACGTGCTCCAAGGTCTTGGCCCAGGGGAAGCCCATTTGCTTCAAGATCTCAAAGAATTGCTTGACGTGCAAGTCTTGCTGGTTGGCAATCACGTAGATCATCTTGTCGAACTTGTAGGTATCGTAACGCTTGATGGCTTCGCCGACGTCTCTGGTCAAGTAGATGGAGGTTCCGTCGGACTTTTCCACCAAACACTTGCCCAATTTTTTGTCGAATTTCGACAAGTCAATCAACTTGGCGCCTCTGTCTTCGTGGATCAAGCCCTTGTCGGCAAACATCTGCATGGCATCTTTCATGGTCTTCTTGCTGACTTGAGATTCGCCCGAATATACCTCGAACGCAATGTTGAGTCGCGCATAGGTGTCGATGTACTTTTCGATACTCAAGTCTCTGAACTTCTTCCAGATGGCCAAAGCGTCTTCGTCGCCGGCCTCCATGCGTCTGAAATGGTCTCTTGCGGAATCGTCAATGGCACTTTTGCCGTCGTTTTCTTCCTGTTCTTTTCTGATGTCAGCGTTGATTTTGACGTACACCTCAAACAAGTGGTTGATAGGGTCTTTATCTAACGCTTCACTGTTGCCGTACTTGTCAAAACCCACAGCCAAGATCCCAAACTGTTTGCCCCAGTCTCCCAAGTAGTTGAATCTCTTGACGTTCCAGCCGGCAACTTCGTACAAATTGGACAAAAATCCTCCGATAATGGTGGATCTCAAGTGTCCGGCGTGGAAAGGCTTGGCGATGTTGGGCGACGAGAATTCTATGATCACCGTCTTGTCTACCCCCAAAGGCAAGTAGCCGTAAGAAGTGGTTCTCTTTAAAGTGTCGTTTATCACAAGGTTGAACAACACCTTTTTGTTAAAGAAAAACTGGAGAAATGGACCCTCGGCAACCACAGACGACAAGTAGGCCCCTTTTTCAAACTGGGCACTCCACTCTGCGGCCTTTTCCTTGGGGTTGACTCCCTTCAATCTCAATCTAGGCACTGGCACAAGCAAGTCACCTTTGTCCAAGGTGGAAGGAGTGTCCAAGGCTTGGAAAATGATGTCTTTGCTGACGGAAGAAAGTCTGTGCAATTCGTCGGTGATGTAGTTTCTCATGACGTCTACGACGTTGTAGTCAGGGTATGACTCAGGGTTGGCCTGGGCAGGCTGCGACAACCCGAGGTCGGCCAAGCCTTGGCTGATGTATTTGATGTCTGGTACGATTGACATTTTGAATTGTTTGACTTTTGGGATAGTAGATAAAGTCCGACGTACGTAGGGGAAGAAGCGAAGGATCATTAGGGTTAAAGATGGGATGAAAATTTTTTGCACGCGCAGCATCCATCGAGCGATAGCGAGATGGATGCGAGATAAGACGAAATTCATCGAGCGATAGCGAGATGAATAGAGATTAGATAAAGACAGAGGTAATGTTAGAGCCAATAACATAGGCATAGAACAAGTAGAACAAGTAAATGAACTATAGAATAGCTACAGTGAAATGACCAAGGTCACTAGTGGCACATCTTTCCCTAGTGAGTGGATAGTCGCGCAGCCCGTGCGAGTGTTAGAGATTAAACGGCTGCGAACTTGGAAAATAGCTAGCGAGTCCGATAGCGGGAGAGACAGACAAAGAAGTAGGCAGACAATTACTACGCAGACAAGACTAAGCAGACAAAGACTACGCAGACAAAGACTACCCAACAATTCTATGTAGGAACGAGAGTGAATATGTACAAGTACTAGAAAAGTGAATGGACCCAGTGACTTGTATTACGTTAGTTCCCTAGTGGGTAGATAGTAGAAAATTTCAGCCCGCGCGAGTCTTACGGAGAGATATGAACGGCTGCGAACAGTGGAATGTAGCTCAGGCTCGCGTTTGAGATACGAAGAGAAACCCAGCAGAACTAGACAGAGGGAACCGAAACGAGTGAATATCCACTAGTAACATAGTGAATTTAATCATAACTAAAAAACACTTGTAGTACGTGTAGTGTGTTTCTTACTAGTGGTTAGTCGCGCAGTCAGTTGGCCATGGAATAGCTGCGAAATCAGTAAATCTTCGAGAGTCTCACTAGGAATTTAGATCGAAGGAAGTAAATCACCAAAGTAAGTAAAATACTATCTACTAGTATTAAGCTTAGAAGTAACTCCACCTGCACCCACCACATACCTGCATTAAATAGACCCAAGCTAGAGATGCGATGCGATCATCAGCAGCTTGCGATAGCGAGATTCTATGTCGTAAATAAGGGCGAGACAAAGGCACCCGGACAGAAAGAGTGAGTGAACCACTAGAATTAGTATAGGTTACTGGTCAATGTAGTACGTACAGTGTAGTTCCCTACCCTCTGACTGGCTAGTGAGACTTCGAGGTTTGGGGGAGGTCTGGGCCCTATTGCAATTGCGCCAGCACCGGTGCGAACGATAGCGAAAGCTCGCTGCCGTAGCCTTAAGAATAAATAAGTATATAAGTTAAGAAAAAAGATCGCAGAAAGCAAAATGCGACAAACTATCAATCCTAGAAACTCTTTCAGCATCTCGTAGAATCAGTGTTAATCTCGACAAATAGTAAGTAGTTTCAGGTAAACCATCATGGAATACTTTTCGTGAATTATAGCAGACAATTCTGGCAATTACGAATACTCTATATTTAACTAAATTATTACCCCAATAAGTGATGAGATAAAACTGGATCTATCACTCCTTACCTTGATATTCTATCGAGCTTTTTCTTTCATCTATCTGTACAACTCCCCTTATTCTATCAATCTCCTCTTATCCTCTCTTATCCTCTTCCTCTCATCCTCTTTATTCCTCCATACTCGTTCCTGCACACACTCACCACATACTTTAATCGCTTAATCAATCTACAATTACTAGTGTTGCCACTTCCACCCAATTGATCTCTTCATGGACGACAAAAACATCTCGCAGCTCATGGAGATGGGCTTCTCCTACGAGCAATCCGCCCACGCCCTAAAGTCCTCCAACAACAACGTCGAACAGGCGCTAGGCTACTTGTTCCAGGATCCCATAGAGGTGCCAGACGAGCCCAAAGAACCAGAAAACCCGCCTTTCGCCTACGAAGATACGGTCGCCATCCAAAACGCCCACGATATCCCCAACTTTTCCACCTTGAATAGCCTGAACAACAGAAACCTGAGCAGAAACCTGCCCACGTTGGAACACTACGAGTACGATAAGGCGCCTCCGTACACAGATAATGCTGTTGATCCTGAATATCACTCAGTGTGGATGCAGATCGACAGCTTTGGGCGCACAGAATTGTCGCCTCCTACAATACTCCCCAACTACGCTTCACACATGGAAAACTACATTATTCCCTTCTTGGTGGTTTCGTCGCAAATCGACCAGTTCAAGCACGCTATTCTCTCAGAGTCGCAAGATTTCGACTATGGCTACGACAAAAACTGGTACAACCCTGATTCTAAGCTTGAAATAGAGGTTCCACAGCGTTTTTCGCTGGACCAGGCGGTTCTGGCGTACAGGTTCGTGGTGGAGTTGCAGAGACTCGTTGCGTTCTTAAGCCCCTCTGTTTCCACCCGGGCCTTTGCCAGCTCCGCCAATCTTGTACGAAACCTCCCACGAGACTTCCGAAGCGATTTGGTCAACCGTGTGGACGATATCGAGGACTTTGTGCGCAAATTGTACTGGTGCCTAAACGTCAATCTCGATACTGTGTTTGAATCAGAAAATAAGATAAAGGCCCTTTTTGAATCGGCAGTCGAAAGTGTCACTGATGGAGCCGCCGATTCCATCTACATCTTGCCGATCGATGCCGAGTCTCGCGGCTCCAATATCTATGCCTGTCTCAACTCGATGTTCTGGTCAGACCAATCTACGCCTGGCAATATCAGACTCACCAAAGTGGCTCCTGTTCTAACTATCCAATTATGTGCTGACGACGCTCCGTACGATGCCACAGGCGTGTTTGATCTTGACGAAACTTTCTATCCTGAACTCTACAGCTCGAAATATGCCCATGTGGTCAAGGGCATTCACGACCAATATACCCAGCTCAGCTCGTTTATCGCCAGCCAAACAAGAAGCCTTATGAATTTGAGTTCGTTTGAAGGGAAAAAGATAAAGACCATTGTGAAAAACACCACAGAATACTTTAAAGGTATAGATTCTGATACTGCTAATGATCTTGCAAGAGTAACCGAGCAAATGCAGAGCCAATCCGAGGAGATAAGCAATAAGTTGAGTGAAGCCAGAAATAACCAGCTCAAAAACGACATCACCAACCATCAAAACTTACTAAGTAAAATCAGCTCTGAAAATGACTCTCCCGCTCCATATACGCTTATAGGGGTGATTATCAGTGATATCGAGTACTTTTACCGCAGCAAGAACTACACCAAAGAAGACGAGCCTTGGGTATACTTTAAGGCTGATTGTGACTCAAGAAAGAAGGTGTTGGACTATTCGTTGGAAACAATGGACTTCAATGCTGTAAAAACGTTTATTGCCGAGCTCACGGCCAATTCCAGTCCTGGGCTAGTACTAATGTATGCCAGTGAAGAGGCATTTAATGAAAAGCTCGATATAACCGTTCCTCCAGGATTGACCAGCTTTTATGACAAGGACAATACTGATTTGAGCGAATTGATAAGGAGCAGCTACGACTCGAGCGACAGCGATAAAGAGAATGGACTGGATGAAGAAATGAATGAGGAAGAAGCAAAGAGATTAGTGGATCTATAGCACAAAACGTACACTGGAAAACGCTAACTAGAAGTATACTGGAAAACACTAACTAGAAGTACACTGGAAAACACTAACTAGAAGTACACTGGAAAACACTAACTAGAGTACACTGTACACTGGATTACACTAACTGTAGACTACACAGGACTAACATTGACCAGAAATCACAACGTACGCTATCTCATCAAATGTATTTCACTATATCACTCAAAAGTTCAAGCTGCCAATGAGGGTTGCCTTTGTCAGTTATAAATTAGCTCCGTAGATCAGGTGCATTGCATTAATAAAAATTAACATAAAGAATGTTAATATTGTAGGGTTAATATTAATGCTTCAATATTCACAATTATTCAGCATAGAAGCATATATCGAAATAAACCAAAAATGGGATCTTATATCCTTTTTGAATGGTTTATTACATTAATGCTTATTATCAATATCTCCTGGCGTGTATAAATAGTCCCACAATTCTCTCTCCTAGTTTTATCCCGCAAGTAACTTTAGTATCAATATCGAAATACATACTATAAACCCTTCCATGGAGGTCGTACCCGGATAATAAGTACGTTGGACGGAAAATATCAATTTGAGGAGAGTGAACAGAATGATTTTCAAGATAGCATTCCTCGTGGCTGCACTAGAATCAATGTCGCTATTTCTCACTATTTCTCACTTTTCTCACTATTCTCACTTCGTCCCTATTTAATCTCCTTCCACACTATATCAGAACACATTCACCAGTCCTCAATTGTATTTATGCATACACATGACACATATGAGTAGTATCAAATTACCCTATTACGATTAGTATCAAATCACCCTATTACGAGCCCCCACATCTCCTCTTCCCACACACTCTGCCACATCAGGTCTGATCTGCTCAACACTAATACTCTTATCACACGTGACGCCTCCATATTTGATCTCAAATCGAACACTTCATTCCACCACCAACCAACATGTCGGTTTCGTACATGCCAGATGACGAGTTCGAAAACAACAATCCGTTTGCCGAGCCAACAGAACAGCCTGAACACAACCACATTGCCGGCTTAGACTCTTCTCAAGAGCCGCTACCATTCGCCGACGAGGAACATGTCAATTCCCAACATCCTACCGAAATCCAACAAGACCAACAAAACCAATCCACTTCACATAATGAACAAGCAGGTCCCAGCGAAGATAACTCTCAGAACATAAATAACTCCAATACCTCCAATGAAAGCCTGGAGGACGTCCCTCTCCGTGAACTTCTACCCGAAAGATTCACCAAAAGCACCCTCATAATCAAACTTACTGCCATTGAAAAGAACAAACCCGGCAATCCTATACTTCGTTTTGACTGTACTGTCAAAGGATTGCCAAAATTCAGACAGTCAAAGTATAAAGATGTGCGCCGAACTTACAACGAAGTGGTCAAGTTCAACAAGTACTTGACGATCTCGAATCTCGAGGTCTTTGTGCCTGTGATTCCCAATGCGGTGACGTCGTATCCTAACGGCGGAGAAGACGAAAACAAGCAGCTTTTTGCCGTGTGGAAAGAATGGTTTCAGCGAATTACCCGCAACCCTATACTAATTCGCGACGACGAGTTTGTCTACTTTATCGAAAACGACTTTGGCTACTCTGTTATCAACAACAACCGGAAATCGTCAGTGGCCAGCGGCCTTATTCGTAAGACCCTCAAGCAATTTCTGGTTCCGTACGACGAATACGAAGACTTGGCCAATTTCAGGCCGATCATCAAGGCGGCATACTTGCTATTCCAGCGCCTCCACAAGCTCGAGGAAAGAAACTCCAAGACCCAGAAACAGCTCAGTATCCAAACATACGAGATGGCGAACCAATTGCTGATTCTCTCGCAGTTTGAAACAACGCATCCTGGAATGAAGAATATGTGGGAGAAAATGAGCAAAATCAATGCTCTTCAGTCAGATTTGCTACTTGTAGAATCCGTGAACGAAATGGGTATTTTGGGCGACGGAATGGCCAATTTTGCCGAGGATTACTACCAGATCAAAGAAGCTCTCACCAACCGTCACTTGATCATGAGAGAGTTGATTCAGGCGGAATCGCAGACTAAAACCAAACACTTGCATGCCACCAAGATCAAAAACAAGTCTTCGCTTGATCCTCTCAAAGTAGACGAGGCCATTCGGTCGTTGGAGTACAGCAAAAAAGTAGAAGAGTCGCTCAGATTGCAGGTCAAGCGAATCTCGGGTGAAATGTTGATTGAGCGCCAGGAAGTGGTGCAGTTCACCGAGAACAAGCTCCAGCGACTTATCAAGAACTTGACGCTTCATAAAGTCGACCATCACCGCAAAATCCTCAAGCACTTGGAGAATATCAGGCTCGACATTCGTATCGTAGACCAGAAAGGAGGATTATCGAGACTTAACCGCGACAATCTCACTAATTTGAAGCACAATTTGATGCAGTCACAAACGTCGAATGGAGATGCCTGGTCTCTGAGAACGTTTATGTCGTTGAAGAGAGAGCAGGAGGAGAAGGAGAGGGCCGAAGGTGACGACTTGGAGGTGGGGAAGGGTAATGGCGAAGAGAGAGATATTTCCAGTACGGTGGATGCAAAAAACGCTGCCAGTTTACTAGGTGTAGCCACTTTTTAACCCAGTATTGACTACTGAATAAATAGAAGAAATTGACATATGTAGAATAAAGCTCCAGAAAATACTAGTCAGAAAATCAATTCAATTGATACGTCAGAAAAGAAATATACTAATATAAATATACTAATTAGCCGTAAATGAGCTGGTAAGAGTTCTCAATTAACAGAAATATGAAACGTTTAATTATCGGCTTAATGACTTTGAAGGTTTCGTATGGTATTGATCAAGCAATACCCAATTTCTTTCCTTATAATTCGTAGAACTATTAGAATAGAATTACTACAATAATCATGAGTAATGGTAATTTATGTGCACCCAATGGAAAAGTCAGAGGAAAAGAAAAGAAAACGCATAGAGTGAGAAGAGGCTTATGATCTTACTAAAGAACGCTCCGTTACATACCACCTGCATGCAATTAAGTACTATCGGAGGAATGCCTAGGACGAGAACAACTCACAGAGATAGCAGAATAACACAGAGAGACAGAGATCGGGAGAAGAGCGAGCCAAAAAAGCCAAGTAATGCCATGTCACGTGACGCATTTACATCCGGTCCAACTAGGCATTCTACGCCAATTTTTCCAACTCGCTACCTGTCCAAGAGAGCCAAAACTTGGTTAGAGCTATTATCCAGACCCCGTTGTACTCGCCTAAACCTTTTACTCTCTTTTTTGAGCCCTCGAAAACGTTTCTTCTGAAGCCATATTGACTGACCTTCGCAGGTCGGAAGTCGTCTTCGCACGTGCCACGTCATTGCTCCACCGCTCTAGCCGTGCTCTCCACTATTCTCCCACTATTTTCCAGCGCTCCCACTATTTTCTCTTCTCGTGCGTTCGGTCGCGAGCCAGTCCTCTGCCTGAGCTACTAATCCAGCTATACTAAGACTAACTAGCTTACCATTACCAAACTCAACCCTACCATTCACTACATTTTATTTATCTCCACTGGGTCGTCTTTCATATACTACCAATACTACTGTTCAATCTTATTCTCACTATTTTCGATCGCACTCTCCCTCTCGCTATTCTCATCCCGCTATTCTCATCCCGCTATTCTCATCCCGCTACTCTAAATTTATTTCTCACAAGTTTATTTCTCACTAACTAAAGTTAGTGAGAAGTGAGAAGTGAGAAATAGCTAAGACATGCACCATGAGTGAAGCCGCTGCCGCTGGACTCACGCCAGATGAATACAAGGACACCATGCACCGGCTCTACCGGCTCAAGGTGGCGGAACTCAAAGACCTCTGCCGTTCGCTCGGGCTCAAGCTCACCGGCAAGAAACAGGACTTGGTGGAGCGGCTCGAGGAATACGCCAATGTGGTCAAGTTTGACCCCAGCAGAATGCTTACTGTGCGGGCGCTCATCATTAAACGGTGCAACGGCGAAGAGCTTCCAAACGCCGTCGATTTGTACAATGCCATACGATCGGGCAAGTTCGTCATCACCCCAAACCAGCTAGACAGAAGAGACAAAGACAAAAGCGCAATTCGACTGGCCACTCGTGTGGATAGCGTCCATTCGCTAGACTCACAACCACACACGTCGCACTCGCTCTACTTCAAAGAATGCCCCTTCTACTCGCTCCGCAGACTCGTCCACGGCTCGCCCCAGGTGTGCCTTCCGCTGAAGGGAAAAGGCGTCTGTCCTTTCAACTTCGTGCTATCACAAGAAGAGCAAGACCTCCTTAACAACTCAAACTGCAAGATCTACCTTCTTTGTGGAAAACAGGAGAATTCCGGCACCTGTCTGACGGACGTTCTCTTGCAGTTTCCGCTCCCCGTCGAACTCCACATAAACGGCTCGCAAATCGTCAAGAACTTCAGGGGAATAAAGGGCAAACCCGGCACGGCAAAACCAGCAGACTTGACGCCGCACATCAAACAGCGGCCTGGCCTCAATAAAGTCCAGCTTATCTACACACAAACCACCGAAACGTACTTGATCTATCTCTATATAGTGGACGAGATATCGTGTGAGCTGATATTGGGCGATATAACGAAAAAACCCAAACTCCACAAAAGAGCCACCATTTCCAAGATCGTGCTGCAGAGCTCAGATGACGACGATATTGCCATTGCGTCGCTGTCGGTCACGCTTCGAGACCCGTTGCTGTACACCCGTATGACGGTGCCCGTGCAGTCGATCTTCTGTAACCACGCGCAGTGTTTCGACTGCTTGGTGTATCTTCAGTCACAGTTGCAGCTTCCTACGTGGAACTGTCCCATCTGTCTGAATCCTATCAAGGTCGAAGACTTGGCGATTTCAGAGTACTTTACTGAAATATTGGATAAGGTGCCTCAGGATATCGATACTGTACAAATCAATTCGGATGGGTCGTGGGAACTAGAGGCACAGCCCGAGCCAAAGAAGGAAGCGCCTAAAAGCCCTACGCCTATTTCGTTGGATGATGACGAAGATTATGAGGAAAGAACAGAAAGAGAAACTACACAGGAAAGCACTAACAATAATGATACAAGAACTGGCACTAATAATAATACCAGCATTAGGACTAATACCAATAATACTACCAATGCTAGTAGTACTACTAATAATACTACCAATAGTAACAATACTACTCGTATTGCTACTATTGGTACTGCTACCTCGGCACCCCCAACAGAAATAGAAATCATTTCCCTCGACAGCGACAGCGACGAAGAGCCGCCCCCACGGTCAGTCTCAGTGCCCCAAGAAACCCAAACTTATTCCAACGTACGGGTCGATACCCCCAGAGAAACTACTCTCGACATACTAAAGCGAATGTATGAAAGCTACGTCAAACCAGACTTTCCGCTCAGTGCCATTTACGAGGCGGCCGGAGACTACCACATTCACCGAATTCTCGAAGCCGATACACCCGAGCACTTCAAAGCCACCCAGGTTAGAGAAATCCTCGAGGCCAGCAACAGAGAGAGACGCCCGTACAATTACCCTGGCCGCAATACTATTGAGCCTAGACAGCCTATTCAGTTTAACCAAATTACAAACCAAACTACCACTCAGCCTAATTCTTCCCGTGGCTCACCCAGACTACCACTTCCACCTTTGCAATCTTCCACTTATACACCACAGAATCGGCTTTATCCCGTCAACTACCCGCAATTTGCAGTCCAAACCTACCAGGAGTTTTCCTCACTTCCGCCGCTAGTAACTCGCCCCAGAGGCTCCTTACTGGACTCAAGAACAAATACCTTACATCAAGAGCCTAATGTTAGTCAAACAGAGCCTAATGTTAATCAAACATTCCCTCAAGCAGAGCCTCTGGCAGATACCAGCATGGCCGAGCCAGAGCCAGAAGCTCACCAAAACCAGAACCAACAAGGCCAGAACCAAGAAAAGCAAAAAGAACCAGAGAATATCCAAACCAATGAGAACCAAACCAATGAAAACGTTGAGAGACCTGATGAGAGTATTGAGAGACACGGCGAGAGTATTCAGAGACTTGCTGAAAAATCTTCTTCTCTTCATTCTGCCCAGTCTTCTCTGTCTGTTCAGCCTCCTAATTCTGCTCAGTCTACTTCTGTACAATCTCCTAATTCTGTGCAATCTCCTCCTTCTGCTCAGTCTCCTCCTTCTGTTCAGTCTCCTCCTTTTGCTCAGTCTCCTTCTTCTGCTCTGTCTCCTTCTGCTCTGTCTCCTTCTGCTCTGTCTCCTCTGTCTCACTCCTCCTCTGATCGTAAAAGATCAAAGTCTTCTGAGTACCTGAACCTATTTATCAGGCCCAGAAAACCCCACAAAGTGCGCTCGCCGCTTTCCAACCCAACCAGTCCGCTATTATCCACAGCTGTGTCCACCATTAGAGAAACTCGCGATGAAGTGCCCTTATCAAGACTTCGCAGAAGTCCCATAGACGAGAATATTCCAATGGCCCAGCTCAGAAGAGATCAATGGAGAAACCCGCCGCCTCCAAACCATAACCAAAACCAGCAAACCCAAAATCAGCAACAGTCGAAGGGCCATCAGAACCAGTCCCAATCCCGTCCAATAGATAATCAAACTCGTCCAACAGATAATCAAACTCGTCCAATAGATAATCAAATCCGTTCTGTTGAAGGGACTCGTGATGTTGCTCGTCCTGATGTTACTCGTCCTGATGTTACTTGTCGTATTGATCTCAATCGTCCAAACTTTCTGACTGTTGCTTCTACTGCTGGTTCTCCTGCTAGTCAATCTCCTGTTGGTCAATCTCCTGTTGGTCTTAATAGTCCTTTTCCTTTTGAGCAATCTCGTCAATCTCGCCCAGTGGATGTTCATATTGCCCAGACCAGCAGTACTTTTGCTCCTATGAGTGCAGCTCTTTCCAGCTCAAATCCACCAGCTGTAAATCAGGATTCTTCTTCGACTGGTCAACCAAGTACACTACCACCACCTCCATCTTCGTCACCTCATAACTCATTACCACCTCCACCTCCCCCCTCCAATTCTTTACCTCCTCCTCCTGCTCAAGTACTTCCCCCATTACCTCCGCCCCTGAGCCCACCACCAAAACCAGCAAACCTACCACCTTTGCCTCCTCCACCTGGCCCTCCCCCTCCTTCTACTCTCTCGTCTAACGGCCCTTCCGACTACAACAAACATTATCCCGAACGCTTCCGCTCCTCTCTTGAAGCCCAAGACAGACAGCGAAGTCTCAAGAACAAACACTACCAGCATTCATTCAACAGAGCCAGCACTGAAAGTATTGGAAGTAATAGAAATACTGAAAGTACTGGAAATTCTGAAAATTCTGTGAAAAGTGGTACCACCTTATATCAAGTGTCTAACAACTCAAGACCTCAAGAACCTGAAGAAACTCGTAAAGAAACTCCAGTAAGACGTCGTGAAGATGAAGGGCTAGAGAGTGTTGGTGAGGGTTTTGAAAAAGCTCCGGAGTATGGCATGAGATATTCCCGTTCTGCATTCGATATACTGAAAGAAGCACGAGAAAAAGCACCGGCCCAAAAGAAACAAAAGGTGGCCGGGATTCTAGGCATCGAGCTCAACGACGATCTCCAAACCGAAAACAGTCCCATGTCGCCTTTGAACGGGCGCATCAACAGCATGCGGCTCGAAACCCCGTTGAGCAGAAAGATCTACGACTACCAGGAGTCGCCTACAAATGGAAAAGAAAATGGAAGAAATGAAGAGAAAGATAGCGAGATCAATGATGATCACCGTGTAGAACAGTAATTACTATAATGGTATCAATCATTACAAATGATGGTTTACTATCAATAGTAGTGTATTAAATAGAGAATAATACTTACAGAGCCTGTCTACAGCTATAAGTAGTCATATAGATTGTTGAGAAATATTACAGAGAGCAATTCCCAGATCTGCCTAATTTTCTCAGTTTAAATATCATTTATAGACTTGAGTCAATGAGTTATACTATCAAAGTGTTATGGTTTTAGACCTACATAATTCGTACTGAAATGGAGTGTCTCTGAAAGTACTTAAAAGTATTGATAATACTGATTAGTATAGTGAAGTTCATACAGAACAATGTATTGTATTTCCTAGTACATTAGTTATTTATTTTCTAGTACATTAGTTGTATATTTTCAGTCTCCTTTATTTATATATTACATAGGACTTGGTCCAAGATAATCTTCCTTTATACTGCCAATAGCATAGATCTCATTCACGTCTGTTCTGGTACCCACGATCTTCAATCTCACTCTCGAACCCTTTTCGATATTTTCATCCGGACTCACGTATGCTGGAGGGTTGGCCGAAGGATTGAACTTCATGTCGGAGGGAATCAAATGGGTACTTACAAACACCGATAATGGCCCCACATCAGCAAAGAACCCCATTTTATTCACCGTGGTCACCACGGCATCAACCACTTCTCCCTTGAACGGCTTCCACACCACCGCACGGTACTTCACCTCAAACTCAGCCACCCCCAAGCCCGGCACAATTCGTCCTTTTCCCACGTCGATATTCATACAATCCAACACACACACAATGTACCCAAACTGCCCCGTACATGTTCCTTCCACGTCGCTCAATAGTTTATCTCTGAGGTACTGGTCCATCTGGGGTCCAAAGTACGATGGATGTAACGTTAGGTTTAACGAAAGGTCTTTCAAGAAAAACATGATGACTTATACTGATATTTCTTTGGTATTTCTTTGATATTTCACTCTTTGACTTTTCACTCTATGACTTTTCACTCTACGACTTTTCACTTTATAAAGGCCAGTGACGATTCCAGTTTTTTATAGTTATTTCTTGTGGTCGTTTGAAGTTGTTTACCTCGGTGTATGCTAGTTTATATCCAATCCCACTGACTCTGGCTCCCACGTATACATTCGTTTGAGCCAGGCAGATTTATCAGTCGTTTGTTGTTGAGATTTGCGCGACACGCGACATCGTCTGGGGAAACAGCCAGGCAGAGTACTAAAGCTGGACCAACACTGGAGCATTGGTTCAAAAGGGGATACATACACTCAATAGACCCCTACCGAGTCTATGATGGCTCTTGGGCTGATATACTCCTTAGTGTGGGCCATTACCACTGTTGGTCTATGTACTGCGCCGGGTAACTTTGAGTACTCTCGCGACATTTCGTGATGAAAAATTTCAGTCTAAAAGTTCAGTCAAGTAGATCAAGCACAGCTATACGAACGAAGCACTATGTCTCAGAGAATAGGACATTCAGCAGCTGCGTTGACCAGAGTGTGGCACCATGTGGACATGGGCTCCGATCCCAGAACCTTGGGTCGTTTGGCCGCAAGCATAGCCATAACCTTACAAGGAAAGCACAAGCCCACCTATTCCCCCAATAACGACCATGGAGACTACGTGGTGGTGACCAACGCTGCACACTTGAAAGTTACCGGTAACAAAATGCAAGAAAAGCACTACTGGACCCACACATCGCGTCCCGGTTCCTTGAAGTTGATTCCCATGGAAAGAATGATTGCCAACAAAGGGTATTCTGAAATATTAAGAAAGGCCGTCAAAGGTATGATTCCAAAGAACAAGTTAAGATTAGCCAGATTGGACCGTTTGAAGGTCTTTGATGGTGACGAGCATCCATACAAGCAAAACCTCATTGCGTTTGCCGATGAAGTGGAGGAAATGAAAGCCAAGAGTGCTGAGTTGGAAAGAAAGGAAGCCAACTTGGTCCAGCTTCGTGAAAAGTTTTTAAAGCATTAGCCTGTAAATAGTATAATAGACAAGAGACAAAGATAGATGTAGCTCCACAGGAAAGCACTAACTACAACAAACTAACAAACACTACCACTAAGATTACTACCACTTTTCACTATCATTACTACTTAAATATTTATTACCGCTTTTCACTAGCATTACCACGATTCTCATTAATTGACCAATCATCAAAAAGACATAAGAATAAGTAGATCAAAGCAAAAGAAAACATTTCTGGGTCAGCTTTTCAAATGGTGTTGAGAGCCTACGAAAAATCAGAGTATTCTAATGAAAATTTAAGATAAAGAATTATAAGAAAATCTCGCTCGTTCTCCTCCTCGGCAATTCTTCTTTCTTGTGGTGTCAGTCAATACAGAACCCAGTGCTAAAAAGTTGTACGTAACATGTAAATGCTACAAATCAAGTAAATACTTCTGTATTCGGTTGTTCCAAAATTTCAATGTATTCTAAATACTAGGCCCGCGATGGTCGCATGCAAGAAAAGATTTGGCTCTGTAGGGGTGTATACTTATTTACAGTTTCTTGAGTCTTTTATATCGATACTGAAAGGCTCGTAAATGCTCACTGATCGATATATTTATATGCTCAGTTTAAAGTTTGAGTAGTTATGTTGCAATTTTTCAACTTCAGCTGTTCGCACAAGAAATGGCTGCAAATTGTCGATGATGAGAGAAAAGAGACAGAAGCGAGCGACAAAGGGAACCACTTATGTAGGTATTCGACGCTGATGGTACTCCTGGAGACTACTGAAACCTCTTTGTACTACTATTGACTAGGGTAAGCTATCTATGGTTCAAGTTAACTCTCGAGTTTATTAGATGTTGAAACAGTACACATACAACAACCTGGAATATTAATACTCTACATTCGATATTAAATATGGAAAAGTAATAGATAAAACAAGTAAAGAAAAGAGCAAGATGATCGTATTGCTATAAATTTTGTAGTCACTAGTTAACTAGACAGAAACTAAATGCGAATGTAGCGGAATGTAAAAGACCCAATGGAGCTCTAGAAAGGAAAGGAAGTCTTTAAATGTGCTGATATAATATGCTACCTATACTACATTCTATTTGCGTGATTACGTACGTCATTTATTATTCAAGAAGAAATCAATTAGTCATTTCAATGACCTCAAGTGTACTTGCTGAGCACATACTACTGACACTGATAGCTTGCAGTTATTTGGAACACGCTAAGTTAGTACTGAAAAGTACCAGAGGTACTGGGAATGCTGTAGAACAAATTCTGCCAAAGTCTAGCAATAATTTCCCTTACGCTAATCAATGAGACTTACTCCAACCAAAGACTCTTTGCAACCTGTAAGACTAATTAACGTCTTCTACTCAACGATAAGACTACCATGTGAAACCTTCTACACTTGTTCCCGTAGTCGAATCCGAAGCGGTATAAATACTACTTCAGTTCCCTTTTAGCTAGTTATTCATTAAGTAGCTTCACTAAAATCTTCATCAAAGAGTATAAAGCCTAAAAGATTTAATACTATTCACTTTGCAAATAAGAAATCTTCAGGTCATTTTTGCGTAGTCTAATAATTAAACTGAACTCTTTCGTATTCCGTGAAATATTCAAGAAGAACTCAATTGATAATGACTAGTGGACTCGTGATAAACGAACTCCATTATAAGCTTTGGCTTTAATTAATTTAACTTAATCATTATTTGAAACCAGTACATCTTACATATTTATATAGCACTTAACGACTCATAGAGTAGGTGATTATTTCTTGTATCTACGGTATTTACCTTCTCCTTACGGAGAAGCTAAATAGAAGGCAAATATAATATACTCTTCTTTTTATAAAAATACATACTATACCCCCAGGGTATTCTATTTTCAGGGCTATTATACTCTCACACTTACACCCGATCTCTCGGTGTACAATCTAGGAGCAATGTTCATGGCCATCAACTCTTGGAACAAAAGCTTGGCGGCGTATGGAATGTGGATCTGGTAGATGTTGGTCTTGTTCTTGCACGAACGGCACTCGAACTGGTTCTTCTTCAAGTTGGCAATCACACTCATCAACCCACACATACCACACACATGGACTCTGAACGCATCGGATGCTTCCATCAATCTTTCCTTCAAGAACCCGGCAGCTCCGTGCGCAATCATACAATCTCTTTCCATTTCTCCGAAACGCAACCCACCGTCTCTACTTCTACCTTCTACAGGCTGTCTGGTCAAGACCTGGACGGGGCCTCTTGCTCTGGCGTGGATCTTGTCGTCCACCATGTGTCTCAATCTCTGGTAGTACGTGGGGCCAAAGAACACCTGGGCCATCAACTTCTTTCCGGTGTGACCGTTGTACATGACCTCGAACCCTCTGGACTGGTAGCCGTGTTCTCTAAGCAACTTGGACACGGCCTCGGCAGTGACGTCGGTGAATGGCGAGGCGTCACCTTCCAAACCAGACAAAGAAGACACCTTCGACAACAAACACTCGATCAAATGGGCCACTGTCATACGAGAAGGAATGGCGTGCGGATTGATGATCAAATCGGGCACAATACCTTGCGCCGAGAACGGCATGTCTTCGTGCCTATACGTGACACCAATGGTACCCTTTTGACCGTGTCTGGAAGCGAATTTGTCACCGATCTGAGGAATCTTGGTGGTTCTCATTCTGACCTTGACAAACTTGGCTCCGTCCCCGTTGGTGGTCAACAACACCTGGTCGACAATCCCGGACTCTGTGCTTCTCAACGGAGTAGACGCGTCTCTCTTGGTGTGGTACTGGGTTCTCTGGCCCAATTCTTCGGTGTCGGGAGGAATAGGCGTGGTTTTACCAATGATGATGTCCTCACCACTGACTCTAACCCCTGGAGCAATAAGCCCGTCGTCGTCCAACTTCTCGTACGTGCCGTGCTTCAATCTCAAGGTATCGGATCTGGAAGGCTTTTCAAACGTTTCCAAGGCCTTCATCCCCTGTCTCTTTTCCAAATCCATGTACGATCTGAAGAACAACGATCTGAACAACCCTCTGTCAATGGACGACTGGTTCATGATCATGGAATCTTCTTGGTTGTAACCAGAATAACAGGCAATGGCCACCACGGCGTTCTGCCCGGCGGGCAACTCTCTGAACTTCAAGTGTTCCATGGCTCTGGTGGTGGCCAACGGTTTTTGAGGGTAGTAGAGAATGTTGGCCATGGTATCCATTCTGACCGCGTAGTTGGTCAAGAACACCCCCATGGCTTGCTTACCCATAGCAGATTGATACGTGTTACGAGGCGACTGGTTGTGGTCCGGGAACGGAATGATGGACGCGGCGACCCCCAAAATCATCGACGGATGGATCTCACAATGCGTGAACGTGTGCGTAGAGCTGCTGAATGTAGGCTTGATTCTCTTGGCCGGGTCGATTTCTTGTTCTTCCATCTGCAACGTTTTCTGCTGCGTTTCACTCAAATCGGTCTTGGAGGCCTCCAAGTCTTCAGGCGTCATGGCGATCATAATAGTCTCTTCTTCTTCGGCATCGACGTACTCAACCACACCGTCGTTCACCAAAGAAGACCATCCATAAGAACCTCCTTGGTTGTCTTCGTCATATTCATCATATTCAGAGTTCAAAAGCTTGTGTATGTGTTCCTTTTGTAATTTCAATTCTCCGTGAGTAGGAGACTCGGTATCGTCGTCCACAATGAACAATGGACGGTATACTCTTCCGGCATCAGTGAAAATCTTAAACTCCTTTTCTCTGATGTCTCTAATGATGGAAACCTCAGGAGAGATATCGCCTCTTCTTCTCAAGTTTCTCATGGTATCGACCAAATGAATAGGTTCTCTGTGTGTTCCTACCCAGACACCGTTGACAAACACTCTGGTGGAATCAGGCGAGTTGGAAGGCACGTAGTCTTCCAAGGGCTCCATACCCCATTCTTCCAAGAAGTACAAAATGGGCTCCGACGGCGTACCCACAGATATACACGTCATAAGAGACAAGTTCTTGACCAAACCACACGCCTGCCCTTCTGGCGTCTCGGCAGGACACACCAAACCCCAGTGGGTGTTGTGCAACTGTCTTGGCTTGGCGATCTTACCGTCTCTACCAATAGGAGTGTTTGTTCTTCTCAAGTGTGACAAGGTGGAAGAATAGGTGTAACGGTTCAACACCTGCGAAACACCGGCTCTGGAACTCATGGCTTTCTTCTGTTCTCCCCAGTTTCCGGTGGCCAACGAGTACCTCAACCCGTCGGTGATGGTCTGCGATTTCACCGCCAACGTCAAGTTGAACTCCTTGTCGTTTTCAACACATCTTTGCATGTAGTTGTAGATATCCTTGGTCAATTTTCTGAACAAGATTCTGAACAAGTTGGCCAAAAGCGGGCCGGCCAAGTCCAATCTCTTCTTACCGAAATGGTCTCTGTCGTCCGGTTCTTTTCTTTCCAATGCACACAAAAGCAATCTGTTGACCATGTACCCCAAGAAGTAGGCCTTTCTGGTTTCGAACCCTTCTTCCTGGGTGATGTTAGGCAACAATTCCTTCTGCAAGATATCCTTGGCGTACTGGATACGCTTTTCTCTTCTGATACCCAAAACACCTCTTCTCCCAATGAAATCGAGCGCCACCTCACGTTCTTGAATAACGAAACCTTCTTCCACGCACGGCTTCAACATCTCCAACATCTGCCAATCGTTGGCATCGTAACATATATGCTCCAAAATGTCACCGTCGGGCACAATACCAAGCGCTCTGAACACAATCACGATCGGAATGTCTTCTTTGATGTACGGCAACGTGGCTTTAATGGTTCTTCCGGTGGTTCCCTTTTCGTCCCTTCCGTATAACTTGATTTGCATGGACGAAATGAGCCTGGAGCCCTTCTCCAACGCCGATCTGATTTCGGCAATGTGCGAAATGGGCGATGGCGCCGCCTTCTTGAACACCTGCACGATGTTGGCAGCGCTTCTTTCCTGGGCAATCAACACCTTTTCAGACCCGTTGATCACAAAGTACCCACCCATATCGTAAGGACACTCCTTAAGTTCGTAGAACTCGTGCTCGCCCAAATCACGCAACATACAGAACTTGGATCTCAACATGATGGGCACTTTTCCCAAGTATACCTTGGTGACGGGCTCCTCGTCCTGGACCTTTTCTTCTATCCAGTCCAACTCGTTGTCTCTTCTGTTGTTGTCGTCGGACTTGAACACCTTTTTGGTCATATCTACGTACAAAGGAGACGAGTACGTCAAGTTTCTCAACCTGGCCTCTTGGGGGAACATCGGATGCGTGGTACCGTCGCCTTCGGTCTGCGTGGGCTTGGAGATATAGATCTTGCCAAAGGTGATTTCGTACCTGCGGTTCTCGTGGTCATGATCAGATGTATGTTGAGCAGGCTGGTCCAAGATCAAATGACTGTCTTCCCAAACCAATTCCTGGATGGTGGTCTCGATGAATTCGTCAAACGAGTCCAACTGTTGCGACACCAACCCTTTCTCCTGGAAGAAAGACGATATCACCGTCCAGCAATCCTCAGGGGTTATGCTGTTGGAGTCGTCCTCATAAAAGTACGGATCGTCTGCTTGTTCTGACATGTTACCTGTTGACCCACTACTGGCTGGTGTTGTTGAGTTTTGCCTTTGTCTTACGTGAGAAGTTTTTTGAAATGGTGGGCGCACGCTCACGTGACACAAAGCGAAGAGAATTTTTCAACTCAAATCTACGACTGATTGAGATTAGTGTGAACAGAGGATAGTATGATTGGGGTGAGATTTTGGAACTCTGTGAGGTCGCTCCACCACAAGGCCGTCGGCAAGAACTACCCGAAAGTAAACATCAGCGAGGTCGAGTTGGAAAAGCCCCGCGTTGGGTTCAGGAAAGAAAGACCTCCGCTCATTTCGCAAGGTGTCAAGGATACCCTTTTCCCCAGCACCGAAATCAAAAAAAGATACATCGAAGCAGGCAAGCCGGTGCCTATCAAGTACAGGTCTAAGAGCGACATCATTGCCAGAAGAAACTTCGAAAGATACCAAGATGAAATAGCCACCGGCAAGCCACACTTCAGAGTAGGAGAAAAGAAGATCTGGTTTACGAGCGGAAGAATCTGTTTGCTCAGACCCAACGCCAAGCACTCGCCGTACCAGGCCAAGTTCTTGGTGCCTAAAAGTATGAACAAGATGGATTTGAGAGACTACTTGTGGCATGTCTACGGGTTGAGAGCTTTGAATGTGACTGTTCAATTATTGCATGGAAGATTCACCAGAGACGCCTTTGCGTATGCCAGATACAGGCAGCCCCAGTACAAGAAAATGACCATAGATATGGCCGAGCCGTTCATATGGCCCGAGATATCGCCCGAACTCGTAGAGCAAAGCGAGTACGACTACCGTAACGAGGTCAAGGTCATTGAGTCCAAGAACGGCAAGGGCTCCGACCAATTGAAGCCTATTGAAGGGTTTGAGGGCATGTACGAAAAAACAGTGTTGCCCGACTCGTTTGTGCCTAAGAAATTGAGACAACAGGGCAGTCAAAACGTCTCGCAGCACAACCAGCAGGTCGAAGCAGAATCAGACAAGAAGTTGGTGGGCCAGTTCTTAGGGCTCTAATTCATAAATAGTAGCCTAATTATTCATCCTGTATATAACTAATGAATAGACATATTCTAGTAGAGACAAAAATGAAGCCAGACTGCCAGAGTCTGGAAGAGAATTAACTAGTTTGAGAACATGAGTCTTGCGCTGTCTTACCAGAGCCAGCCGCGTTTTCCCCTATGGGTGACAACAGACTCGTTTTCTGGTTCGTCAGGTGGGATCTCGCTGGTTTCTTCTGTGCTGTAGCCTAGTTTGGATGTAAAGTCCTTGACTATCACGTACGAACTGTCCAAAATACCAGTATCTGGGACAGAAGCAGCAGGAGCACTCTCAGTAGCAGCTTGTGTGTTCGTTTCCGAGCCCAAAAACGAAACCAAAGACTTGATTTCCAGTAGAAGTCTTTGAGGACTGATGGCAAACTCATCGAACTTTGTATCTATCCAGGGCTTGATAAAAGAGAAGTAGACCAAGCCACAGCCGTTTTGGGTGAATTTGGTCCAGTCTTGTGTGTTGTCAAACAGCTTGGTGGTGTCGACTTCCGCCTCTTTGAAAGAGATCATGGGCAGAAGAAGCCATATGGAAAAGGCAAGCCGAATGAACGAGTACAACGGGATAATGTGGCGAACAAACAACACCGACTCGGCTAGTTGGACAGTGGCAAGCACTACCCAGTAGATAAACCACTTTTGGATCAGAATCAAGTGGGTCTGAAGCTCGTGTTCGTCGTTTGCGGGGACTTCGGCCGACTGCTTGAACACCAAGTTCAATGGCACGGTGACGCCGCCAATCTTGAAGTGGCTGGTGGCAATTCGGTTGGCGGTTCTGCTGTAGTCTTCAAACGCACGGTATGAAGCCACCACCGGGTATACTGTAGAAATAACTGAGCTGACTGTTAGTAAAGCACCAAAGTAAAAGACAAACACAGACAAAAATAGACAAAAACAAACAAAGCCTTGGGAATTGGCTATCAATTCCAATGCTATGGTCTTGGTCATACGTACTTTAACAAGCCAAGAAACGCCATGTTGTATGGTGTGTAATGTAATAAGAAGAAGAGTGGTTTTATTTGTACCGCGATAAGAGATGATCAGAAAATGAGGGGCGGCGAAGCGCGCATCGCCACTAGGGGGCTTTTGGTCATGGGACACGGGGAGTAGTGACAATGCTACAGCGGAGCACGACATCCAGCCAAGTTATTATGTGTAGAATATATTGAGGCTTGCCAAAGTATACCATAGTATACCATAGTATGTAGTACATGTATATATTATGTAGTCATTATATAGTAGGGTCTAGGGGGTGGGAGCAGTGCGGAAGTACTGGAATAGTGAGTGTGATGGACTGAGACTGCTACCGCGTTCTCGCGAGAACCTAAAACGCGGGGCCGTCCCGTAGATCTCGTGGTTGGCCCTGAGACTGGATTACCACTAATACCGGTATCCCCGTAGCGCAAGCGGCATTACTGATGTGTATCGTCTACTGCTAGTGGAATGGTATTATTGGCATGGTACATTGAACATTTTAGAGTTAATGAATTTATTGAATCGAGTGAAATTGTTTAGTTAATTGTATTTACTAATTGTCTTATTGTCCTATATCTACTCCTAGAGAAAATTCTTGCTGTGTAACGAATCCCATGTCGCATCCCAGACTAATTTCGCATTGGCATCACTGGACGCAACGGAGGACGGCTTGCCTTCCAGTCCGCCGGTCTCATAGTACTTGCCATTGTCCTTTTTGGCAGTGATGCTGGGGTCCAAAGCGGCTCTGAGCGTAGCCAAAGATCCTTCCTCTACAGTAATACCCATCACTTTGTCGAGGGCCTTGAAACTCACCTTCGCAAAGAACCCAATGAACTTCCTGTTTTTCCAGTAGTTGTACAATTCCGTGCCCAAAATCACCCCAGGATGCACTGAGACGCTGAGAATCTCGGGATGCTTCTTGGCAAACTCCCGGGCAAACTGGATCTGCGCCGCCTTGGCTCTGGCGTACCGGACCCACGAGTACATCGCATTGGGAAAGCAGTCAAGGGTGTTCTGCGGGTCAAACTGCTTGTACGCAAAGTTGTGTCCCACCGAACTGAGATTGATTATTTTGGGCTCTCCGCCCGCGCTGGCCACCGCCTCCAAACTTGGCAACAATTTTTCCGTCAACAAAAAGTGACCCACATAATTGACTTGGTACTGGATTTCGTAACCGTCCTTGGTGATTTCGTGGGGCACCGCCATAAGCCCGGCGTTGTTGATCAAGATATCGATCTTGGGTTCTTTCTTCGCCAACTCCTCTGCTGCCTTCACAATGGTTGAGAGGTCAACGAGATCTCCGTACACGAAGTGAAGTTCGCCAAGCGTGACCGGGTGCTCGATCTGTTTGATTCTCAACTGCGCTTCCTTTTTAATTTCTTCGATCGCACTGGTCACTTTGCTTTCGGTTCTACCAATAATATAGATAACATACCCGTGAATATACAAATGTAAAGCGGTGAACCATCCAATTCCTGAATTGGCTCCGGTGATCACCACCACCTTACGGTTGACCTTAGGGTCCAAAAACTCCGCACTCGACGGATCATAAAACTTGCTGACCATTTCAATTAGACTTATTTCAATTGAGATTACTTTCAATTATTACTTCAATGCTGGGTATAGTTTCTTTTATTTCACTTGTATCGCAGTGATATCGCCACCGAGTGAATGTGATTTTTTCGCGCCCAGGCTTAGTCAGTAAATCGTTCTTGGCTGCGGTTGTCTCGAAATACCTTGATTGTGCTTGTGACAGATACTGCAGATGCATGAGAAAGCTTAAATGCAGATTCCTCAGGTTTATGCGAAATTACTAAAAAAGTCAAAAGTGGAGATAAGTCGATGTAGAAAATTCAATTACACGCCACATTTCTTGACTACATACGTGTGCGCGAATTATTGCGAGCTGGCTATATCCAACATCACTGCCACCTTTACAACCACAAATAAGGTTTGACGACACCGCATGATCATGAGTGACGACTTGAAATGCCTTGACTACAGACAAGTACAGATTGACGTTATTTTTACAGCTAGTCTTGAGCAGTAATCAAAATATTCTAAGACCTTCTTCTTCGCGTACACTCTCAGTTAACACCTAAATGGTAGATAGATAAAACAGCTCGGTGGGGAATATACGGTCCATCACGTGTGCAACATGACCGCATCGGGCGCCGCTTCAAAATCTCTATCTTCTCTCCGATATAGTGTAACGGCTAGCACGGTTCGCTTTCACCGAGCAGACCCGGGTTCGACTCCCGGTATCGGAAGTTCTTTTTTTTTGCCTTTTGAATAGTTCCAGAAGAATCTGCTCTACTGTCCGATAAGCAAGTGAAAAATCAACTGAAATATCTAGAAATATCTATCCAAGATTACGGGGTGGCTTATCATAGCTCGCGCGGGGATCAGCCGCAAAGCAATTGAAGTCCGATCACTCCGGCAGTACTGGTCTCCAGGCTCACACCACCTGCGCAGATCGTTGCTCTAAAGTGTGTCATATCTACAAACTACTCCCCTTTTTTTCTATAGAAGTGGGGTTCGGGATGAGAATGTTGTGTCTATTGTGATGCATCCCCCTATCGTAAATCAACCCACCTCCTTGTACTCCGAAACTTTAATTATTTAGCAGATGAGGAGCAAGGCCAGAACGGTGCGCGCACTCCCCTCCTTTGATCTGACTAACTCTGTATAAATAGATGAGCACGATCCTGCAAGAGAACGTCAATTGAGTATTAATTTAGCATGTCATTAAGAACTTTAGGATTGAACTCAACGTTCAGAGGCCTCTTCAACAAGGCGCCCGAAATGGGCAAGACCATCCAAACGGTTTTGGACTTTTCCAACCAGCCCCAAGAGTCGGAGCTGTCAATTATGGTGAGAACCGATGCGGAATTGGGCGGATTTTCCAAGGCCAAGTTTGAGGTGGAAACCGACCCCACTACGAAGTCTACAGTGGGCCACTTCCATGGCTACTTGAACTTGGACTTGCCCAAAGACAATCCCGCCATCACCCGCTCTGGCTATGCCATGTTTCGCACTAAGGACCAAAAAGAGTCGTGGCTTTCCGGCAACAGCTACTGGGATTGGTCGCACTTGAGCGCGGTAGTGTTGAGAGTCAAGGGAGATCGTAGAAAATATTTGGTGAACATCCAAGCCAACACCCCCTTGGTAACCGATTTATTTCAGCATCGTCTCTTTCTTAACAATCCCGGTGAATGGGAAACTGTAGTCATTCCTCTCAATGATTTTGTCATGACCAACTGGGGAGTCATTCAGGATGGCAGTGAAATCAATAAGCAAGAAATCAAAACCATTGGCGTTGGTTTGTTGGATAAACAGTACGGTCCATTTTCCTTGAAAATTGACTGGGTCAAGGTCATGACGGGAACAGAGGTGGAAAGAGAAACGCGCATGGCTAGAACAGAAAGATTGTCTATTAGTAGTCCGCCACCAGACTCTCAGAACGGTGGGGTAGAGCCAATTGAGAATAGTCCCTTTGCCGGTTCCGCCATGCCAAACTCAAACCACGACGAGCCAAAGAACACCGTTTTCTAATCACTGCAGAGAACTCCATATTACAGAATCAGTAGGTTCGCGCGCGAAACAGAAATTATCTAAAAGATGAGCTGGTAAATGGCTGACCATATTCTACAAATTCTCCGCCCTGCGCGTTTCAGATAAGTTGACTCAGCATCTACTGCTGACTAGCAATTCTACATTCTAATAAGCCCAAAAATGTTGGACTTTCGAGATCAATTGAAGATTTTCAATCTCAACAATTGATGAACTCTCATGGAAGGCTGGAATTTCCCCACATACAGGATATGCGTATTGGACCCCAATTGTACCCCTAAATATAGGTATAACCACACTACTTTGTAGCAATTGTAGACTGGACATGACCAACCCCGCGGCGCAAACGCCTAGCATCTCGTGGTTCTCCACATGCAAGATCTTCGTAGTCTCAATCTGGTAATGTTCTTGATAGCCTTATCAGTAAGGCGACGTACCCCACAATTCGGTTCCCCTCCTTATAGGGGTAGGGCCCCAGCCCTGAAAAATGGAAAGTAAATCTGGTCACGTGGCACATGCTGTGCTGCGCACGCACCTAAATTTTTTTCACATAAAAAGCGAAACTGCGAACAAAATTTTCACTTTCCCTCATCCAATATATTATCAAAATGGCAAGAGGCCCGTATGTCTAATCTGTTTACAGATGCTCGCAAGAGTTGACGCACAAATCGGAGTACAGACTGCCCCGGCAGTACGTGGAAACGAACCTACTGTGAAGATTTATCTTCTATACAGTCACCAGTCTTCCTCACGGTTGGCTTGGATTGGGAGCCTTGTCTTGATAATATGGGATATCTGACTTACAAAACGAGAGAACAAGAGTTACGATTGTTTTGCAAGGAAGTGCTGATGAAAATCCTTGATCCATTTTAGATTTATACAATGTTTCTTTGATTTCTTAGATTTGTCTGATTTTATTGGTCTGTCTTTGAATTATTAGAATTTCATTAGCACCAGATATGTTTGCATTGCAAACTCCCATATTACAAGTCTTGACTTTGTGTGTCCTCTGAGCGTAGATCGTAACTAGTAGAAACTAACCTTTTTAGAAAAAAGCATTTGAAGAGATTAGCAGCTCCATCCCACTGGATGTTGGACAAATTGTCCGGAACTTACGCTCCAAGACCATCTGCTGGTCCACACAAGTTGAGAGAATCGTTGCCATTGGTGATTTTCTTGAGAAACAGACTTAAGTATGCTTTGAACGGCAGAGAAGTCAAGGCTATCTTGATGCAAGAACACGTCAAGGTCGACGGTAAGGTCAGAACCGACTCTACCTTCCCAGCCGGTTTCATGGACGTGATCACCTTGGAAGCTACCAACGAAAACTTCAGATTGGTTTACGACGTCAAGGGTAGATTCGCTGTCCACAGAATCACTGCTGAAGAAGCTTCCTACAAGTTGGCCAAGGTCAAGAAGGTCCAATTGGGTAAGAGAGGTATTCCATACATTGTTACCCACGACGGTAGAACCATCAGATACCCAGACCCATTGATCAGAGTCAACGATTCCGTCAAGATCGACTTGGCTACCGGCAAGGTCACCGACTTTATCAAGTTCGACACCGGTAAATTGGTTATGGCTACTGGTGGTCGTAACATGGGTAGAGTTGGTGTCATCACCCACAGAGAAAAGCACGAAGGTGGTTTTGACTTGGTCCACATCAAGGATGCTTTGGAAAACACCTTTGTTACCAGATTGGCCAACGTTTTCGTCATTGGTACCGAAGCTGGTAAGCCATACGTTTCTTTGCCAAAGGGTAAGGGTATCAAGTTATCCATTTCTGAAGAAAGAGACAGAAGAAGAGCCCAATCCGGTTTGTAATGTAATATAGATAATAATAAAAGAATAGAACGAGCAATATTGTAATCTACATCAAAGTACATAACTTATTTAACTTATTTACGTATAATGTTTTACCTTGAGTATGATCTTTTAATGGTTGCAACTGAATTTGAGAAATTAGTTCGCTTTTATAATCACTTTTGAGACAATAGACTAACGAGGGTAATGATTACGAGGAGTCTCCGGAATTAACGTATCAACGACCTGTGTTAGGCTACTTATTTCGGAGTCGCCAGAGTAGGCAGATGCAGACGGAGACAATATCAACAGGACTAGCGTCCCTGTTGATCTCGTCATCGTTGATATCAGTGATTGCGGAACGGCCGAGGAGCACCCGAATCATCGCCCTCGTGTCTTATCAATCACGTGGCCCATGCTGTCACCAACTATAGATAAAGCGGCCATTGACCACCAAGTTTGAAATTTCATCCTAGTCAAGGCACCAATTACAACATGACATCCAGATATAGAGTAGAATACGCCCTCAAGTCACACCGCCGTGACGAGTTCATCGAATGGATCAAGTCGTTACTCGCAGTGCCATTTGTTCTCCACGCGGATGTCCAAAACTACTCACATGGCATGTCCAACCACTACTCGACGATCGAGCAATACGAAGAATATCTCCAGAAACAGGACTCGGTCATAGCCCAAGAATGTCAGAAGAGATACACCGAGATATTTGAAGATGTGCAGAGATTGATCGAACACACCATATTGATCGATAACTCCAATGATGGTAACAATAGACCTATGGTCCACAGTAGGTTGAGAAGATTGGTACCATCAATTGGTAGATTTTTTACGTCGTTGCCGCTTACCGAAGCTTTTTTAATTGAAGATGCGCGCAGATCGATTTCCAAAAGAAGGTTAGTCAGCCCCTCATTTAACGATGTTCGCATGATCTTGAACACCGCGCAGATTCTCGCGTTGACTAAATTGTACAATGAAAGCAAAAACGGCTCCAAACTCAAGTTGGTGACCTTCGATGGTGATGTCACCATCTACGAAGATGGAAAGTGCTTGGAGGAAGACGATGATATTGTAAAGAGATTGGTAAAGTTGTTAAAGCTAGACTTGTTTGTAGCCGTAGTGACCGCCGCCGGATACCCTGGCCAGCTGGGCGCCGAAAAGTACTATGAGCGACTCAAGGGACTTATCGACGCCATCAATAAAGACCCAGAAATGACCGCCAGACAAAAGGAAAACTTGCTTATTATGGGTGCGGAATCGAACTATCTCTTCAGATTCAGTGCCGAGCTTGGCCAGTTCAAGTTCATCGAAGGCAGCGAATGGTACTTGCCTATGGTGAAGAAATGGAACAACAAAAAAGTCGACTATATCATGAAAACCATCCACAAACACTTTGTCCATTTGCAGAAAAAGTTCGATTTGGAGGACAATACCACCATCATTCTCAAAGAAAGATCCACCGGTATTATTCCTAATCCCGGCTTCAAAATATTGCGGGAACATTTGGAAGAAATGGTCTTGTCTTGCTCATTAAAACTCTCTGAAATCTTAACTCATACATCTGACGATAAAGTCACCACGGAATTCATGGATATCAATGATCCTGATGTGTCGCGCACTAGCGAACAAGTGATTGCTACAGACGAAGAAGACATCAAGGTCTGTGCATTCAACGGAGGCTCGGATGTCTGGGTCGATATAGGTGACAAAAGTTTGGGAGTCGAGTCCTTGCAAAAGTACTTATGCAGCGACGAGACCTATGACCATATATGTCCGATTCAAAAAAGCGAGAGTTTGCATATCGGTGATCAGTTCGCTTCTTTGGGTGCAAATGACTTCAAAGCGAGATTGAGCGCCTGTACCGTTTGGATCGCCAGTCCGGCCGAAACAGTAGCTTGTTTAGATGATTTGATTGATCATATGACTAAATAATTAGATAGAGCATTTATATCAAAATAAAAGGTGAATCAAAATGAAGTTACAGTGTAGATATAGGGGGTAGGGATTATTTCAAAATCAGCTGTTTTTGGGTGCAAAAAGTAACGACAACTGCAGGACTCGAACCTGCGCGGGCATAGCCCAAAAGATTTCAAGTCTTTCTCCTTAACCGCTCGGACAAGTTGCCTTTTTTCTAGTTCAGTGCGAAAACAAAATACTATGAATTTTTTCTTTGTGGGGAAATTCAACATTTCCTATAATCTTCTTTAAATCTATTCAGGGCTGCATCATTGCATTTATGGACATAGATGTTGTTAATAGCAATAGAATAAAAATAAAAATATTCTCAAAGACATAGATAATATTGTCATCGTTAGTAGATCAGTATTCCCAGCATGCAGGTGAGCCTTTTCAATGTCCTGGAAATCAATCAGTTATGTGAATTATAAGTACAGAAAGCCTTAACAAAAGAATATTCGTACTTACGGGTAAGTCACAAATTTAAGCTACAGATTTTGACGTGACGACGTTGTGTTATGAATTTTACGATTTTGGTAAACGTGGAGTTATGGCTGCAAAATCGAAACAGAAACTAACTGAATTGGAAATGACAGGGAAAATAAGTATTCGCGTATTCAAAGAGATACCATAGTCTATGATTGCTTGGAAAGTTGACGCCTTTATTTCTCAGCCGATATTAATATTGATTGACTGTATAGGAGAGCTAGCAGAATTAATATATAAATGGCTACACTTTTTTGTAGTAGATGACTTTGTATTTTTTACTCTAAATAAAGAGGTAGTCCATAGACTATTGGTGCAGCACCATTCAAGTAGATCAAATTACAAACATCTCTGCTTTGACAAACTGCTTCGCAGATACTTCTTTTTTGGCTTTTGAAGTTGTCAAAGAGACCCCATTTCTCGAATACTGACAAACTAAACAGATCAATATCTTTATCTGTAACATCCCATAAATTGACTAAAACCATTGGAGCTCCGCAGACTAGCCAGTTGTAGATGTTGCCTGTTGGCTCCAACATTCCGTTAAGTTTGAGTGCGCCTGAAGAGCATCCTATTAACAAACTTGGTGGTAAGCTGGGGCCGTCTGGTAAGCATTTCTTGAACAATGCAGAAGTCCTGAAGTACTGGTCACATCCTCCATGGCCCAGATACACAAACAAGTTCGATGCCAATAGCTTTGATAGAAATACCTCCTCTTTCGGCTTTTCGCCAACTAATCCTGACCAGTTTAACTTTGCTGAAAACTTGGGTTTGAGTTTTTCTTCTGTTCTCACCAAATCACCAGCAGGATTGATGACGTAGTACACGCCAGTATCTTTGTTGACCTTGAGGCTGGATCTCGTTTTGAGAAGCTGCAACAAAAGCTTGACAGATGGCATCCTTGATATGGATCTACCTTTCATACATTGGAGTGATTCCCAAGGGAAATACGAGCATTTCGAGCTGGGAATCAATACTAGGTGCTCATTTTCGAACCTGGATCTCAAGTTGGAATATTTATCAAACAACATCTCGAAAGATCTATGGAACTTGCTTGAATTGATCTCATTGGGTTTATTGGTTTCGCCATGAAACTTCAAGGTGCTCACAACAAAATCCAACAAGTCTTGGACTTGCGACTTGTCGTATTTTTCTAGACTGTAAAAGATCATTATTAAACTGTCGTCGAACTCCATAAACTTGGTGTCGTCTGCGTAGGGTCTTCTACTTGGCAATACCGACTTGAGAAGCCTCAAGAAATCCATCTTAAACTTTTCAAATGTTATATCTTGCTTATAGTTGGCAAATATACCCTTGAAACACCCAAACCAATGGGTCTCTACATGATCCAAGAGTTGTTTCATTCTCAAGTCAAGGCTGAATCTCAATTTCCACCAGTTCTTTCTGTCTTCTTTGCATGTAATCTTCGAGGTAGTTGCCGATTTGGTCGAGATATCACTTTGTCTGATTATTTCTTTGAATTCTCGGTTGATTTGATCAAACGATTCAATGTCAAGTCCGTCCGTCTGCAATGGTTTTCTCAACGGTAATCTCAAAAAGAAAGGCTGGTTGCCTTTGACAAATTTCGATAGTAAAAAGTCTCCAGTTGACAAGCAAATATCTATCGTAACGATCGACCAGTTGGGTGGAACATGAATATTGAGATCAAGATTGAACGACATCGAAAGCTTGCTAAAAGCCAACCTTTTCTCTTCTACCTTTGCTGGACTCGGAAGTAAATCGGTAGGTCCATTTGAACTATGATTCAAAAGCCTATCGTTCATAAATGGTAACGTGCTTGCAAAGTCTTGGAGATAATATAAGTCGATCAACAAGTTAGTATTTTGTTTAAAGATTGTTAATGCTGATACCAAAGATAAGCACTGGTTCAACATTTTATTGAATACTTTAAGCTGGCAAACGGTAATATTGCTAAGTATTCCATTGGTGATATAGTCCATCATGGTGTTTTTGTACTGGATTAGTTGATTAATTATTTCCGTGCTTAGCATCGACAAGTCGGTGATGCCCTCGGTATTTATGCTTGGAAGCGACTTGACGGCATCATCCAAGGCTGTGGTATTGGGGTCATTAGATAACAAGTTGATGGACTTGCCGAGCCGAATTTTGAGTAGAAGTAGCTTGGCTGTGATATTGTTTTCGCTGTTGAGACGAGTAGTTCTGGACCGTATGACGGTCTCCAATTCGTCGATCTGGTCGTCGAACGAAGCCAAGTTTCTTTCTGTTTGTTCTACTTTATTCATTGACCTTAAAGCATAGCTGTCGATATCGAAGATTCCATCCAAGGTATAAATGCAGACAAGTTTGGAGTGAGGAATTTCAGACAACGAGCGGTACTGTGGAGATACGGGGAGTTCTTCATTACTCCTGTTAAGTAATTGAGTCACACGGCTCATGTTGTCGATGACCGTAATATTATTGCCCACTGTCGAAAACTTCATTAATTCAATAACTTTTAGGTATAATTTGTTTGCAGCTTCGACATTTTCGAGAAACATATTTTGTATAATCAACTCAAAGTTATTCATGCAGTTTATCAATGGAATATTCGTTGACTCGTTAAGTTTATTGAGTTCTGACAAGTAGTACAAATAGTCTCTGGTAATGCCCAATCGTTTCAAGACCTTCATTATGGTGGTGTACGATGAAAATAGTAGACTGGTGGTTTCCCATTTGATCTGCAGATACAACAGTTTGAGGGTATTGGTGCTACGAGTTTTGATCACCGAGTATAGTAACTTTATACTAACTTTGGCATTGTTGAAAGCTTCGTGATGGTTTCCTAGGGCGTTGTTTAATCGAGAAGCCAAGAGTTGGAACTTGGCTAACAACACCAAGTTGTTTAGCTTGTCAAGCAATGGCAACTTTACGTTGGAGTTCAAGTCAAAATCGGGCTTTGAGTTCATCACTTTGAGAATTTTGGAGAACCTTTCTGTGGCAGCATCTAGCTGGCCAGTTTCTATGTTGTGTTTCAATTGTACCAAGTTGAAGTTGAGGACTTCATGGATGGAATTGACTTTTAGTTTTTTGAGGAGAGAATTCCAGTGGGCCAAAGATTCCGATACTTCTTTTTCAAGCGAAAGTCTATCCAATGCCAAACACAACTCAGACTCCACCACAATACTGAATAAAGTCTCACTTGTTTTCTTGTACTGTTTGGTCAAGTCTATGATGTGACCAGTCAAGCCGTTAAATCTTAAGAATCTTAATACTAATTGAAAAATGTCCATCTCATACTGCTCATTATTTGGTCTTTGTTCGATCCATTGGTTGCAATATTGAATCATCAGAGTGAGTTTTTCGTCGCTCCATTCAAAATGAATAAGGTGCTGGAGAAGCAAGCCAGCAGAAATTATAGGGCTGGAAGTATTGAGAGGCTCTATTTTGAGGTATTCACCAAGTTTAATGTCGTAGTAGTGGTATGCAACCAGGCTGAACGCACTTTTGCTCACGTCAAGTGACTTTACAATGGTATTGATTGCATTGGTCAGTTCAACACTGGAACTTTTTCCAAGAACAATAAATAACTTGGTAGCCAAATCGGCCTTTAGTTCATCACCTATTGAGCTCTTAAAGAGAGTCTCGGCCATGCTAATATTGTGAAGAATACACCTGGCTACAAGGTGAATAATCGACTCGTCTGTCTCGTAAGCCTCAGATATTTCCAAAAACTTGATCAATATCGGTGCCACCTCTGAAGAGTTATTTTGACACATTATATCAAGCACTTTCTGGACTTTTAACCTTAAAAAGTCAAAGTTTTCAAGACTGGAATCTTGTGAATGGATGTAGAGTTCGTATTCGACCGATATCAGCCACGCACGGATGTTTTTGGACCGGTGGCCAAGGTGGTAGTAGAGATTAGATAGGTTTCTTATACGTTTTGTCTGATTAAACGCTTTGAATATGACGTATAACTGGCTCAATGTGTCCATTTGAAGTTCATGGCTGTTGTGGCGATCGAGAATTGACTTGATGTGAATGGTGAAACGGTCCATTACCAACAAGTTCGGCAGCGAGAGGCGCCTAAGAGATTTGGATGAGCTCGATACATACGATATGACGATCTGCATAAACGTAAATGAAGCTGGAGAATTGGTCAAAGGGAACACAGATATGGCATCAAACACGGCACTATTGCACAAAATCTGGGGGCCTGAATGCAAGAACTGGAGCTTTAGCTGGGCCAAAAGGTCCAGTGAAGGCTCTGCAGAAAGAGCCTCGATAGTACGAAGAATATCGCTGGGATTGCTCTCAGAGCCAGTATCAAATTGGGAGTCATCGATCAGCTCTATCTGCATCTGGGGATTAAGAAGTGTTTGTAAAGTTACCTCAAACTGTGGTAATTGTCTCAAATCCTCAATAAAAGGTGTTAGCTCCGGAGTAAAAGACAAGTTCTGGAAGTATTCAGTCTCACCCGTAAGCTCTCCAAGCTTCAAAAGCATGCAAGCACGATACTTATCAAGCATTTTATGACTGCTATTTTTCATTACAACATCAAGAACCTTTATAAACCCCTTTAACATCTTGACTCTGTTGTTTGTATACCTCTTTATGTTGTCTGGAGATATATGGTATGACAGGCGGATCCACCTAGTAAAATCGCTCTTATTAAGAAATATAGCACTCACAGACCTGAATATGGTCCAGTCGACCAACTCGTCTCTTCCTTTAATCACATTTCCCAAGTTTAGTGACAAATACTGGAGTAAGGCTTGAAGCACCAAGAAGTTGAAGGCCACCACTAGGGTAGTCAATTGGGGATTTTCCGGCAACTCCTGGTACTGTAGCTCTTGAAGAGCTGCTATGGGTATGCTATTGTTACTAATGCTACTATTGTGTATGATTTTGTCGAGTAACTGGTATATGGAGTTGAGCTCTTTGATGGCCTGGCCGATATTCTTGGATTCAAGAAGCTGAATTGTAAAAACATGGTGTTTTCTGGCAAGGTTCACCGATTGCTCGAGTGTTCGGGGTATTAAGTATAAACATTTGAAGGAATTGGAGGTGTTCTCCACGTCCTGGACTGGCTTTTGGCTGAGATTATGCTGGAGACATCTGGTGGCCACGGACTCGATGTGCTTGGGATTTTGGGATGCTAGGTTATGTTTCTTGGAGACACCGAGCGGGTGACCCTCGTGAGCCTGTAGAAAGCCCGCTAGGCTGTGATCTACACTCTCTTTCATGGTGGTGTTTAATACTGTAAACAAACACTCACAAATAGATATCAATATAGAGGCGCGTGATGATGGTCATGTGACTGCAATCACCAATAGAGATGGATATCCAGGTGAATACCTAGGTGATTGTATATACTGCGGCCCTACATGTTTTCTGTTCTATGGCGTGTTATTGTGCGATTTTTGCGCTTTGTGCGTTCTATATACATTAAAAAGCTCTTTCTCCTCTGTTTTCCGCAGCAAGCTCATCCTTCTTAAACTGCTCCTTCTCCTCCAACTTGGCCAAAGCCTTTCTCTTGGCCAAAACGGTCCTGGCGTTTCTTTCTCCTCCGTTCTTCTTCTTACCCTTCTTGTGTTCTCTCAAAGGCTCCAAGTTGTTTTCA
This sequence comes from Suhomyces xylopsoci, assembly GCA_030568675.1. Taxonomy (NCBI): domain Eukaryota; kingdom Fungi; phylum Ascomycota; class Pichiomycetes; order Serinales; family Debaryomycetaceae; genus Suhomyces; species Suhomyces xylopsoci. The sequence goes on from JAJMGM010000006.1 coordinate 640,997, forward strand.
AACTTGTGGATCCATCTCAACATGTACCGTCTGGTGGACACGTCGATCCCCATATTTTTCATTTCTTTGGACGAGGTTTTGAGGAATTTGTTCAAGTCCTTGTCGAATGCATCGAGATGTTCCAACGTATCACGGCCAATCAAGCTGAAGAACGTTTCCAAGTCGTGTACATTCTCTTTGGTTCTGGTGGATGTGTTGGTTTTGAAGACAGCAGGAGATGTGGAAAACTGTCTCAGTATGAAGGCACTGGGTACTCTAGCACATGGCACTCTGGCGCCTGTGAATACTAATGGGCGAAACGTGCTGTTCACTATACCTCTTATCATGCTTGGTGGTGTTGAATAATGTAGTGAAAAAAATGAAAAAGATCATAGAGGTCGTGTGCGGGAAAAGTTCTGAGACAGAAGCTACGAGGTTGCCTACGGATGGTGGACTCTACAACAAGTGGACCATCTACCTGTAATAATACAGAAGTAAGAGTATGATTATACAAATTGATCTGGTTGAAGGATAGAAATGTATGAGTGTATGATTTTTAGGTTTAGTAGGAAGGTGTCGATTTGATTGCAGCACCAATTCGCAGCACCATTTCTAAGTCGCACTATATTTCACGAATCAAAGCCAATTTTAACACGGTTATAAAATACGTCAAATCGTTTTGAAGTTATGTAGAATATTTACATCACGACTCCTCACGGCAAACACAAGGGATGATGGAGATTGGTGTCAATTGGTGTAGTATGAGTAGAAGTGTAGTTATGGTGTAGTCGTGTAGAGAACTTGTGTAGTGATTAATGGCTCAGTGAGCCAGTGAGACTGGCTCGCGTGGAGGCTGGGGAGAATACGGAAAATAGAGAGAGGCTAGCGAGGACGGGAAAAATACAGAGAGAGAAGACTCGCGCCGTAGTGGAAGTGTGGTCTCACGTGAAAACTCGACTTCCGACCTTCGAAGCTCAGCAGACATGGCCTCAGAAGTAACGGTCTGAACAGGCTTAAAAATGAGAGATAGACATTCTTATAGGTTGTAATGGTCCTTGTGATAGGTCTAGATGAGGTCTGGCGCAGCCAGACCATCTCTGCGCCGAGGGGATAAGAACAGAAAGCCAGCTTGACCGGATATATATATATATACATCACGTGATATGTTTCCTTCCTCGATCTCGCTACCTACGATCTCTCGCTGTTCTACTTGATGATTGATCTAAGAGAATTGAGTAAGCCTCGTTTTTCTACATACTGCTAGACAGCGATATATTCGCTAGTTATATACTTAAAGTAAACCCTTGTTCTTGAACTCGGCCAACAAAGAGTTACCCAATCTAGCTGGAGAAGGTTCGACAATGACACCGGCAGATTGCAAGGCAGCGATCTTGGACTTGGCGTCACCCTTACCACCGGAAATAATGGCACCAGCGTGACCCATTCTTCTTCCTGGAGGAGCAGAAACACCGGCAATGAAAGAAACGACCGGCTTAGGACCTTCAGGTCTGGTCAAGTTGTGTTGTTTCAAGAATTCGGCGGCTTCTTCTTCAGCAGTACCACCGATTTCACCAATCAAAATGATACCTTCGGTTTCCTTGTCGTTCAAGAACAAAGTCAAGGCATCGATGAAGTTGGTACCTGGGAATGGGTCACCACCCATACCAATGACCAACGATTGACCAAGACCAACCTGGGTGGTTTGGGCAACGGCTTCGTAAGTCAAGGTACCGGACTTGGAGATGATACCCACCTTACCTCTTTTGTGGATGTGAGATGGCATGATACCGATTTTACATTGTTCTGGAGCAATCAAACCAGGACAGTTAGGACCCACCAATCTGGTTTTGTCTTGAGTCTTCAAGATCTGGGCGATTCTAACCATGTCGTGTTGAGGAATACCTTCGGTGATGGCAACAGCAAGCGAAATTTCAGCCTCAATTGCCTCTTCAATGGCAGCTGCTGCAATTGATGGAGGAACGAAAATACCGGTGGCTGAGGCGCCGGTTTCCTTGATGGCTTCCTTTACGGTGGCGAAAACTGGTCTGTCCAAGTGGGTGGTGCCGGCCTTCTTTGGGTTGGTGCCTCCGACAACTTGGGTGCCGTAAGCAATGGCTTGTTCGGCGTGGAAAGTACCTTGTCTACCGGTGAACCCTTGGTAGATAACCTTGGTGTCGGCGGTGACCTTCAAGTTTTTGATGGTAGAAGCATAGTTTCTGGCTGGGGTGGCAGCAGAAAAACCACGAATGAATTGTCTGTTCAACATTATAACTGATCTATAGTATAACTAAAGTTGTAAATTGTTTTCTCGATAAACATTTTGGACGCTATAGTTGGTGCGTGGCAGTACATTAGTACTGCGGCATGGATGTCTCCTCACGACCCTCACCACCCGTGCTGCCGAAAATTTTGTGTGCCCGCGATTCTTCGGGCGTAACGAATCCGTGGGCCGGGCACATGGAAGAGGCGCCCAAATAGTCTAAACTAGTCTACAAACAATCTCATGGTTAAGTGTTTTGTGAAAGATGATTGGTGAGATGATGAAGGTTATGGGCGAGAGGTGAGCACTCGAGGTATGGACGAGAGGATTGCTAAGATGTAGAGGTATGATTGGCGAGACTCGATGTGGGGCACAATCAGCCGTGGATAACCGTTCGACGTGTCAAGTTGTAGTTCCTTGTACCGTGTCGGATCCGATTGTATAGTGACGTAGACAGGTCGGGACTCGGCGGATACTACCCCGGACCCGGAGCAAGTCGTGTCAATGGGCAATACTTAACTACTATAGATCAGGTAGCCGGTTTTTGTCGGACGAGAGGCGTGGTGGGGTAGCGATGCGTGCATTGACAGCAAAAATTAAAGTGAGGAAGTCAACAGCCAAAATCAATAACGCACTGAATGGGCTACGACCATTAGTTTCTTTCCATATGTAGCTATACTGTCTACTGATATACTGTAGCGGACTGCAGAAGCGGACTGGTGTTGACCGAATGAAACGCAACGCATCTGTAAGGTGTTACCCTTGACTACCAATTGGGCTTTTTTTTTTTTTTCTCCAAATTGCAATTTTCTAGAATAAATGCTTAATCCAGGAAAAACAGAAATAGCATGCTATATGATTATGCTGTTTCGTAGCAAAAAGTACCGTATACCACAATATGAGGGCTGAAAAGCTTATGTCAAGTTGTTGAGCCATCCTTACCCCAAATATGAAACTTAGTCCTACCAATTTGATGGTAGAAAATATAGGAGATAAAATTGTGGACCAACTCAAGAATCTGGTTTAGTGGTGTAGCGGCTATCACGTTTCGTTTACAGGTGTTATCACAGTAAGTACCGAAAAGGCCCCGAGTTCGATCCTCGGCTAGATCATTCTTTCTTTTTTTTGCAAATTTGGGTGCAAAAAATATTGCGACCTTTTGGCTGCACACGCAAAAAAATAAAAATCACTTTTTTGCAGTAATTGATTTACGGGCTTTAATTTCAGACAAACCTAGTTGAGCAAGCCCCGAAAGAGAACCAATTGACTTTACTAAGCTACTTTTCGACCACACGATTTTCGGGCCTCGACATAGCTTTTTGATATAGCTAGATATTTTGGCGTTTAGTTAATTGATAGAATATTTATTTGACACATTTTGAAGCAATCGTAGTTGCCCTATACGCTCTATATACTTTTTGCCAGCATTGGCTAAAACTGTTGATAATAATACTTTGGAATCTCAGAGTGGATTCGCGGTGCTTGAGTTTATCAAAAAGATCGCGACTGGCGCAACATTATAATCATCGGTGGACATTTTTTTTAGGCTTGGTGAGTTTGACTGATTGGTCTGTTTTATTATTATTGGATTTGGGTTTTTTTTTTTTTTGTTTTAGATTTGGACCATAAATCAAACGAAATAGCATAACATAACTATACATAAATAAGGAATCTCATAAAAAGTGTAAATAAACATGGAAAAAATACATCGGTGGAATATAAATGTTTTTGAAATGCAAGTGGTGGGAATAAAAACATAGGTGGAAAACTTCATGGTATCAATCAGCCTTGATAGTAGTTGGGGGCAACTAATGGATTTCCAGTACCATTAGTAGAGAAATTGATACCACTGGCATTTGGACCACCGTTATGCAAAGATGAAGTTGAAGAAACTGAAAGATTATGACTGTGATTCGAACCAAAACCCACGCCACGGAAGTTATTTCCCATAGGGCCCTGACCCTGTTGACCGGAAGGACCTTGACCTGGAGGATACTGCACGTAAGGTCCTTGTTGGAAATTCTGCAGTTGTTGGTTTGGATGGAAAGCTTGCTGCATGCCCTTTTGGTTATAAGGCACTTGGTTGATTGGTGGGGGTTGGGATGGTCCATAATTATTCATTAAAGACGGATTGTAGCCCATTGGTGGCGAAGCATACATGCCTAGGTTGTACTGATTGGACGTAGTATACTGACCCAAGGGCTGAGAATTGAGCTGAGATACAGATGATACGCTGCTGTGCAGTTTATGAACGGGAGTCATCAGAACGGAATTGCCATTAGCACTGAGTTCATTGGAACTGGATGATCCAGAAAACGACAACTGGTGCTGGTGTTTAGTAGGACCATTCACTTCATTACTACCACTGCTAAAAGAATAGTGGTGGTTGATTGGAGTCGAGCGGTTGAAAATGGGTCCATTACTTTCACCCATACCATTTGGACCCAATGGCCCAGTGTGGGTTGGGTACCCAAAGGGATACTCGTTCACCATAAAATCGTTATTGTTCACAAACATATGGGGTTGGTGTTGTGGGTGCTGAGCTGGCAAGTTGTTGGACGAGACCGAATCAGAACCTTGCCCGAAAACATAATTATTAATCATGGAATTGGGTCCAGCGTTAAGATAGTTAGAAGGTAATGACAAGTTTCTGGAGTTCTGAACATGATGTCCATGGTTTACTTTGGAATTGACCTCTTGGTTAGAAGGAACACTGAGTGAGCGATAATTGAAGTGGTCAGTATTGTTCAAGACGGTGAACTCGCCATTTGAATTCATACTTTGTGGGAATTGACCAGCCGAGTTCTGAGCGGTGGAGCCATTAGCTTCAACCTTTGAGTCAATAGAGACAGATCTCGACTTGATCTTGCCAAAGTTTTGTTGGATTTGAGAGTTAACCCCGTTGTTAAGAATAAGGTTGATTTTGGACTGGATTCTTTTGCCAAACGAAGAGACGATCTTGCAGTTTTGGAACCAGTACTTGATAATTACAATTTGGAGACTTTCCGAGTAGAACATATGCGCATAATCGGAAGGCAATAAAAGACTCAACTTGCTAGCAAGTAACGTGGGTGCTACTGGGGAAGAAGGGGACGATGAACGTCTTGAGACATCCGGTTTGGGTTCTTCCAAGTACTTGACCTGAGGATGCACCAAGATGTCGACCAATGTCTGGATAACGTAATTGCCATACGGATCGTTGATCAACTTGTTCAATTCACTGATCAAAATATTGTAGATCAACTCAAACTTCAAGTTCGAAAACTCAATATTGCAGACTTCATTGTTGTAGCAGTTCTTGAGGAACTTTTCAATGACATTACTGGAAAACTTCAAGTTACAAAGGTTGTTGATTCCGTACTGAACAAAGTTTTCAAAGATCTTGTAGTTGATCTTCAAAGAATTGATGGAGATAAGGTACTGCAACACGTAGTTACCGAACTGGTCGTTGATAAGTAACTGGAAGTTCTTGAAGTTGAGAATACACTGGCTAAACTCGGTGAGCTGCGATAACGTGACGTGGTTCAAGCATTTTTGAAGCACACAGCAGCCGTGTTTGTGGGTAGCAACCACGTAGAGATCTTCAATGATGGAGTCGTAGATAAACTGACAGTCTGCAGGCTGGTATTTGTTAAGGATCTTTTGGATAACATGGTTACCGTTGAGATCTTTGATCAACTCAATAATATAAGGTTTCAAACCCTTGATAAGAAGATTCAACTGGTGCTGGTTATTGAGGTTGTCGATGATTTTCTGCAAGGCCCTAGTACCATGTTGGTTTATGGAGATCTGAAACAAGTTGGACTGGAGAATTTCCAAGATCAACGTAAGGTTTTCTTCGTCACAGTAGTTGATGAGTTTTTGGATGAGGTAATTGCCAAAAGGATCTATGATAAGTTCGTAGAGGTATGGGTGTATTTGCTTAAAGATGATTTCAAAGTTGGCAAGACGAGCCTGGTAGCTTGAGACCAAGTTCTCGTCAATCTTCTTTTGGAGAAACCGGCAGCCGTACTGGTCTTTCGATAATCTGAGAATCTCTGACTTGAGCTGAACAAGCGAGAGCTTGTTGATTGAAGCAAGGTATTCTTTATCGATTTTGGTCTTGGAGGCGTTGGGGGTGTCAGTATCTTTAGCGGTGACTTTAGATTGAGACACGAGCGATGGAGACGAGTTGAATATGTTGCTCTTGGACAATGTCTTGGCATTTGGGGCTTGGTTTAACGAAGTGTTGGCGTGTAATGGTTTAGATTTGGTGGCTTCCACAATAGGAGCATTTTCGGATGCGAGAGTCGCACCCAATTCAAAGCTGGGAAGATTCAAATGGTGATCCAACCGGCTGTTGGAATCCCACAATGCGGACTTTGAATGAGAGTGGGCGTGGAATGGATGGAGATGGGACGTAGGATGATCATTTATCTCGCCCACTTTGGGAGGAGTGGTGGGTTCAATGATAGAATTGATCAGGTTAACCGAAAGATTGTGAGAGTGCACCATGAGGCCCAAAAAAAATTGCTAACAAAATTACCGCCGCGGTTAGGAAAGCGAGCAGGAGGATGTGTAAAATATGATGATCTAGCAAGTGCTAAGATGGAGAAAAGAAGTAAAGGAGGGTGGGGGATTATTGTAGGAGTACTGGTGGACGGGTTTGGTTATAAATTATGAATTGGTAAGGTTATGGGTGAGTATTTTGTAGGCTACCAAAAAAGTTTTTGACAAATGGTATATTCGAGAATTTGACCAAGTCAGTATGGTAAGATTTGTATCAGATGGTTCTCAAATATGGTATAGACAACAAGCTAACAAATTTTCTGGTAGGAAAAAAAGGATTATATCGTCTTTTAAATTGTTGGCGTCAAACTTTTCTTAATAATCTGTTACAAAATACATTCCAATCCTCATATATATAAACCCCCTGTGATGGAAATCACGATAAACGATCAATCCTGATTATACAGTTACTGTTTTGTGTACTTTGCTAATAATGGTAGTCCTGGTAAAAAAAAAAAATAAAAAAAATAAATTTAGTGAGAGTGTGGAGAGAATGGCGGCGGGATATTAGGGAGAGATTAGTGAGGAATGGTGGTGGGACGTAGGGGAGCAAAAAAAAAAAAGCAAATGTCTGGTATCGGCTCGGTGCGAAGGCAACACCGAAGGAGGCAGCGCAGTTTATGAATTTGTGGAGCTTCAAAGCCTATTAACATGAGCGAGTATACAAGGGGCGGGCGGGCCAGACAGACACCGCGAAATAGTCTGACATGCTGTGACATAGGTACACATCATGCCATATTTCTAGAATAAGTTTGGGGCCAACTGGCAGCAAAAGGCAATTTAGAATATTATTTAATGTCCAGTATGTGCTGACCATTAGTGGGATCGGCTATATATATCAGTCACAGACAAAAGTATTGGTAATCTGGGTAATTTTTTAGTGAGAAGTCCAGATATTTTTTCTGAGCCCAGCGTTAGCCGAATCATTTTTCAAACACACACACAAAGTAGAAATGAGCATGAGAATCGTGGCACCTCTCTCCCCACGGATATCAGGGGGGCGAGTGCGTAACTTGACACCAAAATTGAAAACACATATCAGGACACACTGTAGAGTAGGCAAGATGAGATACAACATCTTAAAATAACACCAAGAGCACTGTAGTATGAGATCTGAATAATTCAGTCCGCCCAGCACAGACTCGGAAGGAGGGGGAACGGTGCTGTAGGTTACTGCGACAGTAGTGGAAGATCCGGCATTGTTGCAGATTGTTGGCTACCAAATAGGAGGGGCCTTGTATTTCGTTTCTTTTTGCAAAAAAAAAAGCTGAAAATGGAGACCTGTGCTATCAATAGCAGCTATCACCGATCGGGGTCAAAATCACATAGCGAGCCCCTTCTACCTAACTAGGTCTGTGAAACGTTATTCACAGGCTTATTGTATATACATCTAGTACTACTCTGCAACGTCTCAAAATGGACAGTCCCTACAATATGTCTTGCACAGATTCCCCATATGTTCACTACGGACTCACTATGTGCTCACTACGTGCGCAGACCGGGGCTAGGCCCTTTGGACTCGGACATTCCTGTTGCAACCGGTTGCATCTTGACGAACTCTAGTGTTTATTCAACGTACCACCTATCAGCTACAACGTACCAATTAAGCACGTCGTGGCGAAATATATACTCTCCTACTTGCTTGCCCTGTTTTACAGCCACGCACGCTCTCACTCTTCGCTGGATTCGGCGCTGCTGCCGGCGCTCTATTATTTTCCTCCGCCGTGCGTCCTCTTGGGTTCCAGGAAACTCACTCACCATGAACCCAGGCGGCAGGGCAAACTTGTCAAACATCTGGCTTACCCTGTCATCATATGAATCTGGCACTTCGTCGGGCGAGTCCTCGGAGTCATCATCCGCGTGGTGTGCGATTTCTTTTTGTTCGCCTGCCAAGGCATAAAACCTTTTCCGTTTATCCTCTTCGTTGCGAGTGAGCCCCATTCGTCGTGTAACGCCTCCTACATCTACACCGGCTGATTTTACGTACGACGGATTGGGCCGAAAATCAGAGATGATCCACATCTGTTCGGTTATGGGGTTTATCGATAGATTCACCATATCGTTGGTATCTGAGTATCTATCACGATAATACTTGTGCACAAACTCTCTACGCTGAAGTATGGTGTGCGGTCCTACAATTGGCGGCACTACAGTGTGAATTGTTCTAGGCTTCTTCTTTGTTGGTGTGGTTGGCGGCGCGACCTCCTCGTGGGTGCGTTTTTGTTTGACATCATCAGGTCTCGCTAAATCGGGGCCCGCGCCGCTAATTGATTCGCGGGGTTCCTCGCGCTTAGCGGGCGACGAGTCTGTGTACTGAGTGGCCGCACCCATGGAGTCGCCACCCAAGCCTCGCCTTGGCGACAGCGCCATTTTAACCGGTGATGATCGCTGCACGCTTTCGTCATCGGAGTATTGCGTAGGCAACTTGTCAAACGGCAATTCGCTAATAGAGTGGCTTCGTAGGGCCGGTATCTCCCCTAGACTCGCCACCCCGGAAAAGGTGTTCATTCTATTTGGTGCTCCACCTAATACCCCCCGTATTTTCTCTGGCGACGATTTCTGGTGATTCGCGGGTTGAAATCGAGTGAGCTGCTGGCGAAGCAGGGCATTCTCACGGCGGAGCTCGGCAACCAATTCCGCCACCCGCTCGCGCTCTTCTTGTCGTACTCGAGCAATCTCTTCACTGCATAATTGACGTATCCGCTCTGCAAACCGCCTATCGTCCTCTCCATCCATGCCATTCCACGCCACGTTTTGCTGATGGGCATCAAGCTGTAGACCCCAATAAACATCACGTGCACCAACACGCGCCTCTCACATGACACTGATGCTGTTGAAACTTTTCTGGTCTTCAAAACGGTGACAACAAGACGCAATGTTTGGATCCAACAACGCACAATCAGGCGGATTATTTGGAAGTAAACCAGCAGGATTGGCCTCTTCACAACCAGCCGCACCTAGTGGTGGCTTGTTTGGAAATAATTCGAATACTGGGGCAAATACTGGGGGAGGTCTCTTGGGATCAAACAACAACTCTTCTGGAGGAGGGCTTTTTGGTAATAACAATACGGCCAATTCCAATGCTGGAGCTTCGGGTGGATTGTTTGGAAATAAGCCTTCAGGCGGGCTTTTCGGAGGAAATACTGCAAATACTACTAGTAGCACTGGTGGCGGGCTCTTTGGAAACAACACAAGTAACACCCAAAACAATACTACTAATACCGGAGGGGGGCTTTTCGGAAACAATGCTTCTTCCAACACTTCTACGGGAGGTCTTTTTGGTGGCAACAACACATCTAATAATACTACCAATCCCACCAATGGTGGTGGACTTTTTGGTGGCAACAACACTAATAACAACCAAAGTACCGGAGGCGGACTTTTTGGCAATAAAACCACCACAACTACCGGCGGCGGCCTTTTTGGCGGCAGCAACACAAATAACTCAAACAATACAAACAATACCAGCGGAGGACTCTTTGGTGGTATTGGAGGAGGTTTGGGACAACAGCAACAGCAGCAGCAGCCTCAACAACAACAGCAGCAACTCATGGCCATGTCTCGTGTAGGAGATCTTCCTCCAGCCATAAAACAAGAATTGGAGCAGTTCGACAAGTACATAAACACCCAGCACTTGATAGCCACCACGCTCCAAGCGGATGTTTCCAAGCACGATGCGCTTATTGATACCATACCGAAAGATATCTCGTACCTCCACAACAAGCTTTTGTCCACCAGGCAAGCGCTCCGGTTCGACACCAGCCAGCTTGCCAACTTGAAGCTTTTGAACACCGAGCTTACCGAAGACATAAACAAGATCCTCCAGCTTATTCTACAGTTGAGCACGCCAGGCACGCGATTGTCGTCGCTGTACCAATTGAACGAGTTTTTTGTCAAGAAAATCAAGAAGTACCACGATATATTGAACCAGTACGAAAGCTTGGTCAGTGAGCTTGATCTTGTGTTGAACGGATTAGAGAGACTGTGTAGAGACGGGTTCGGTAATTTGTTCAGTATTGTGCAGGTGATCAAGTCCCAGTATAGTTTGTTCATGGAGTTGTGTGAAACCATGGCTCAGTTGCATAATGAGGTTAATAAGATGCTCAAGTAAAATAGAGAAGTATCAGAGAAAAGATAGAATAGACAAAGTAGTACAGAGTCAGCCAAAATAGATTAGACTACGGTGGTTGAAATGGAATCGAAAGTCGTACTACAAGAAGTAAAATAGTCAAAGTACTAGAAACCCAGCTAGTCTAAATATAATGTAAAAGTAGTAGACACCAGCTAGTCTAAATATAATGTAAAAGTATCAATTTCTAGCGATTAGTAGTCATTGTGATATTGTACATAACAGCCAGATAGTGTAGATTGTACTATCTTAGCACCTTTTATTTTATTACCGTATCTTCACTGCATGATTTAGTCTCATCGCACTGCGAAATATCAGCCTAGTGATAACTTCAGCACATATTTCTCACCAATTACACCACTTATGTCTTCTCGAGCTGAATACTTGAGCAAGTACATGAGCGGAGGCTCAGGCGGAGACCACAAGAAGAAAAAGAGGAAAAAAGTAGCGGTGGTGGTCCAGAAACCAGAGTTTGAGCTCGATAAGACGGTTCCCAGTGATGAGGATGTCGCCGATGAGGACGGCGAAAACACCGATATGTTTGGGTTAGCCGACGAAACAAGACCCGTCAAGGTCCAAGCTGCGCCTGTCAAGCAGTTTAAAGGGTTCAAACGTATAGATAACGGCCAAACAGTGGACCCCAGCGGTGCCCGAGCCGAGCCTGGCATATCAGACCGCGATGCCACCAAGACAGATGAAAGAGCACAACAGAACCAAACAGTCTACAGAGATTCGGAAGGTAGGATCATAGACATAGAGGCGCGTAGAGCCCAGCATGAAGCCGAGAAACAAAAGCAGCAGCAGTTGAAGGAAGTACGCGAGATAAGACTCTCTGAAGAGGAACAAATACGACAGACCAAGCAGAGGTTCCGGGAGCCCGCGGCCAAGGTCGAGGCGTTCGACGACCCCATGACCGTTTTCGACCCCCAAGCAGTCTCCAGAAACCTCGATCACCTCACATACACCAAGGGAGTCAATCCTGTCAACCGGTTTGACATCAAGGCTGGGTGTTTGTGGGACGGTATCGATCGGTCCAATGGGTTCGAGGAGCTCTACATGCGGAAAGTTAACGAGAAGAAGTTTACCAAGATAGACGAGAAGATCAATGAGAGTTATGACCTAGATTTTGATTAGAACTACCAAACGAAAAGATAAATATTCAGAGATGAGATACAATTCCAATTGATAAGAGATAAACAGCTAAAACATTGGTGAGTTCAGTTTTTCGCACACTCCCGTGAGACATCACTGTTATCTCGCTAGACTCCCGTGAGTTCTCGCTGGTTTTTCGCTAGATCTCGCTAAAATCTCATGAGCTCTCACTAGAGGTATAACTCGATGTAGAGCTCTATCTACAGCTCTTTTCCTAGTTTTTATTAAAACAGCAAGTATTATAATCTGTAATATAACAAAGTATCAAAAGACTTTTAAATCTCCTATAATTGAGTAGCATTGCATACCGTATCATATTCCTTTCTATATATCTAAGCGCATTATCATTTCTCATCGCTATTTTTCTCAAGAAAGATACCATAAAGTGATGCCTCCAGATATACCGGGGTTCTACTATGATGAAACCCGAAAAAAGTACTTCAAGGTGATCAACGGAGCCCAGACGGCATCCTCCACCGTCAACAAGTACCACAACAACTCAGTACAAGCCGAGAAGAGAAGAAAAGTGTACCGAGAGCAAGAACGAGATCCCAAAGGATTCCGGCGTAATGCCCAATCCAAGGTTTCCAAGCAGATATCAGCATATAATAGACTAGACATAGACAGAAGCCGTTTTCTGGCCACATTTCAGGGCACTTTACAGCTTAAAACCGGAAAATACCGGCCCCAAGCACACCCCAACTACAACGACATGGTCGATACCAGTACTCTACGGGCGAAGAAAATCACTCCCAGCACGCCTGGCTTGGTGGCAGGCCACTTTGGACCGTATCTAGTGACACAACTAAGTTCGAACGACCCTATACGAGATTTTCGGCTCAAAATATGGGACCCCGACCACTCGCAGTGGCACTTTATGGGCGAAGAGATGATCGATTTCAACACCCGGGGGTTTGTGGTGGACTTTGACATCAACTCGCCCATAGTATTTGATTCGTGCAGTGATTCCAGTTCCACCGGAACTTCCGGTTTCTGCATTTACTCCTTCGTACAAGATGCTCTGATCAGAGTGCCTGGCCAGAAACACGACTTTATCAAGTTTAAGCACATCGAATTCAAGAAAGGGCAGGCCCCACACATTCTTGACTTTACTGGCGACCTTCTCAAGGCCGTTTTGAGTGCTAGGCCCAGGTATAACCTGCGTGTTCAGGCAGTAATCGACCAGATATTCGGTCTTGGTTTTGTCAGTATCAACAGATTGAACCACGAAAAGGTAGAATCTCGCAGAGAGCTCGAGACCGAAATCGACCAGATCAACCGGTCTCTAGCCAAAACTCCTCTTGGATCAAAAGATCCGCTCATCGAATCGTTTCTAGAACGTTTTGATCTGTATAATAAGTACCAGCCCTCGTATGAGTACAACTTCCGTCCTCTTCTCGGTGGAAGCGTACGACAAGTAATACTGAAAGTATGGGTTAGCAACAACAACGAAATACTATTGGTGACCAGTAGTTTGGAGGTAATCAAGCTTAAATTCGAAATGGTGTCGCCTACTCAAATATGCTTTGTAGGGTTCTGGTTTGCTGAGTTCTCGTATCCTTTGGAAAACGCCAACTACAGATTCAAAAACATGGTGGTGGAACAAGATTATATACATTTGACTACGTACGGACAACTAATCACGCTCAAGCGCAAACTTATAGACAAAGAGGTGGACCAGCTGCTGAACCGGTTCTGCTCGGTGATCTCCAAAACGCCTTCGCTTATCGGGGCGTTTTTGCTTCTGCCTGCAAAGCTCTTGGTGTTACACCGAGGCAACATGGTCAAGGTCACCGTCGAGGAAAATGCCCACGGAGCAATGGTCCACAGAAACTTGTACCAGATTATGGGAAACTACTTTATGGAAAACGTGGCCAACCAGCTTTGCTATGTGCACAGTAATCATCTTTTGGTGCATGAAAGAGAAGGCGAATTCAAGCTTTTTAATTTGAACCGGTGCTTTGATAATCGCTGCAACAAAGCTAATTTGGTATTGAAAAGCAGCGAGATCACCACCAAGAACTTGATTCATATTGGCGCTGCAGACGGGCTTTTTGCATTGTATTACGGAGACTCTGATCATACCGACTCACAAATTGTAGAACTAGTGGGAACATAGTCAGACTCACAAGTAGAATTACTTGGAACATAGTCAGACTCACGAGTAGAATTACTTGGAACGTAGTCAGACTCACAAGTAGAACCACTGGTAAATCCATATTCCTTTTGGTACCAATTACTACTAATAAACTCATCAAAAGTCATTCTCTGGTGGTCTCGTTTTGCAAGCATGGCCAACAATACCTCTACCATGTTATCGTAGTTTTCGTAGCCCTCAAACCTGGCCTTGACCAGCTCTATAGCTACTAGCTTGCCGTACATATAGTAGTGGTTAAAGAACGGATCCTTTTTATTGCACGACTCCCATAGATTGAGGCCGCTCGAGAATATGTTGAACATCACACACGCAAGCGACCAGATATCCTTGGCTTCCGTCATTCTCGTCAAGTCTGGATCGTTTTCAAACCCGCTTTTCAACACAGTACCCACCTTGAAACATGGCGCAGTGTACCCATCGGTTCCCCAGATAAGACACTCGTAGAGCAGCTGAGAACTCATGGCCGTGTGCTTGTAGAGCGACAATCCAAAGTCGATGAGTTTCACCTGGAAAGTGGTGGGGTTGACCATGATATTTTCAGGCTTCAAGTCGTTGTGGCAGATCCCCATTTCGTGACAATGGCGAACGGCGTCAAACAAGCTTTTGAAGATATCTGCTTTGTTCTGTAGATCCTTATCGAATCTGACACATTCGCTTAGCATATCGAACAAGTCGGTTCCTTCAAAGTACTCCTGGACCAATATCAACTCGTCGGGATTATCTGTCGAAGCAAGCAAGTCGTACGATTTGCACACGTACTGTGACAGTAGTCTCTGGGTACTCATGAACTCTCCCACTGCTAGCTTTAACAGTAGAGACAGAGTCATCTTCATGTACTTGATCACCTTTTTCTCTCCCAAGGGACTTTCAAATAGATATGTACACCCAAACGAGCCATCGCTCAAGATCTTGACTGGCACGCCATACTTTCGTACCAACGACTGGCTGTCGTACATGTAATTGTCATCGAGACTGCTCAAGTCTTCTAAGTTGTGCTCAACTAGCGTGACCATATCTTGGGTTATATTGATATCACGCGGCACCACTGACCGGAAACTGAGCAAACTATTGAGCAGGTGGCGTTTCATCGGCCAAAGCGCAAGTCTCTCATCCAACTCAATACTCTTGTGGGGCTTTGATATGGGCAACCTTCGTGATATGCTCTCCAAATATAGTTTGTAGGTGTCATCAGTAATAGACTGATCTGCTTCAGACTTCCATTCCAGCAATTCGGGAAAAGCTTGAGGCAGCACGGGGCTGAACATTCGGTGAAGACAGCTAGCAATAGACATGATTACTGTCCAAATTATGGGAAAACATGTTCTTTTATTCGCTATACTTCAAATATGCTGTCAAATATACTCTGCAGCAGATTTTTTTTCCTTTTTTTTTTCGCAGCCATTAAAAATCAACTCAATTTGGCTGCGAAAAGCACACCAGAGTGCAGATTGGACAGCAGCAGTGTGATGGGAGAGAGTTGATGAGGAAGTGATGAAAGAGTGAAGTTTAATAAGTTGACGAGGAAGTGAAGAAAGAGTGAAAGAGTGTTGTTTAATAAAGTTTGTCTATTCAATAAAAAGAAGGTAAAAACAATTTTTGACTATGTACTCACTTGGAGATGAAACTCTTGTAGGCGTTTTCATTGAAGCGACCGAATTTGTAGTCGATATCTAACAACAACTTGATGGCATCTTGCGACTTGTAGATGTATTCAGCAGGCAATTTGACCAAGGCATCGTTGACCTTGTACCTTGAGTCCAAATCACTCTTGTTCAAGTACACAATTCTTTCTCCTTTGCCCTGAGAGTTATACACTTGGTCGTTTGTCAAGTTGTACACACCAGGATAGCCGGCGATGGTTCTGAAGTTGGATTCTCTGGTCAAAGGAGGACTCAATGGGAAAAGATTCTGCAAGAACTCATACGAGGCCAAAGTAAAACCGAACTGAGGCGATGATCTAAATACTCTGGCAATGGAACCCTTGAAAAAAGCACTGATACCTTCTTCCTTCAAGATGACCGCACCCGCATGGACAATGCCCGAGTATTTGACTTCGTGAGACTTGGCTTCCATCTGCAACCTGGTTTTTATGACATCAGCAGGGGTGGTGAAGAATGCAGCGGGGGCACCGGCCAAAGCACCCGAGATCAACAATTGCCAGGTGCTCAATCTGTGGTTCTTGTTGGTATCGTTAGGATCGAATCCAAACATGTACTTCTTTAAGTTGGCATAGGTAGGGAAGTAGATGGCGGAAAATGGCACGTCTCTCAACAAACAAGCACTGGCACCCTTGTACAAGCCCTTGAGACCCAATTGTTTTATGATTTGTCCAGCTCCCAAGTGCTTCTTTGGAATTTCACCAGGATTGTTGGACTTGGAGCCTCCTTGCATTTGCAATCTAATTTTAACGATTTCCAAAGGATTGGTGAAGATAACCTGACACCCACCGGCCGACATACCAGCCAAGATTTCCCAGCGCATGGAGATTTTGCCGTCGTCGTCGGTACCGATTTTTCTAACCAAATCATTCACAGTAAGCTTGATGGCCTTTTCAGGAGCCACTCCGACCAACTGAGCACCCAAACCACTATATAAACCCTTCAAACCCTCGTTTTTGACGATTTTCTTGAAACAGTCAAGCGAGTTATCGTACAACGCTTTGTGTTTCTGCGCCTGCATCCGGGTCTTGACCAAGTCAATAGGGTAGACTACAGTGGCACCAATACACCCGGCAATGGAGCCGAGGAAGAAAGAGTAGAGAGAGTCGTAGATGGGCCACAAAGAGAAGTTGTCCGAGTTGGGGTGGGTGGAAGGATGGGCGGTGTTTGGGTGGTCGAACATGGAGTATAAGGTGTTCAAGTTTTTGTTGTAGTTTGGATTGAGGTACGAGATCATTTCCTTTCTGGAGATATTGTCGTTATCCTTTTTGTTGATCAAGTGGAACAACAAGTCGATTTCGTAGCTGGAAATGGGCTTGAAGTTGGACGACTTGAGCAAGTGGTCGTTCAAGTGGTTGTACAAGTCTTGCTTATTTATGATGATGTCATCCTTGTCCTTTGAAGTAGGAGGCGTGTTGGCAATGACTTCGTTGATCAAGTCGACTTTGTTCAAGGTGCTGTAGATAAACAAAAAGTTCGACAACGAGTATTCTTGGGTGTCGGGCCAGAAATCGGTGATGTTGACCAAGTTGCCCTTCAACTTTTGCGACAATTTGTGGCTCAAGGTGGTTTGTACGAGCTCAATGAGCTGCTCGCTGTTGATGGTCTTCTTGTCCCCGGCGATTATCTCAAAGTTACCAATGGACTTTGTGATTGGCAAGAAGTTGATCAAGGTGATGAACTCGTTGAACTTCATGGTCTTGTCAGGCGAGAAAAACCGCGAGAAGTAGGTCCAGTTCAATTTCACCAAGTTCTGTTGGTAGGTGGGGTCGATAGACGTGTTAAGTTTGTTGAGAATCGAGACACATTGGTCGGAGGTGATGGGCGAGGATATGTCAGATTTGGAAGAAATGAAGTTGTATAAGAGCTTGAACTCACCGTCCTGGGAAGTCAAGGTGTCGATGAACTTGGTCCAGTCGCTTTTGCTAACGTACCCTTTCTTTCCTTCATCCGCGATCAAGTATAAAAGCGAATACGTTTCTTTTGAAATGTCCGACTGGAACGGAGCCAAGATGTTGATGAACTCGGTGAGCGAGAGCGACGGTTCAGTGCCGCTACTTACCAGTGCAAACTGGTCAAAAAGCTCCGAGGCTGTGGCAGACATGGTGGGCAGTAATTAGTAGTACTTAAGCAGAACGAATCAACGAAATAAAAAAAAAATATCACGAGAATAAATATTGGAAATATTTCGAGACAGTGGTGGAGGTTGTGAAATATCAAACTGAAAACAGAATGTAGATGTAGAATGTAGGTGTGTAATGTATTTCTATGCACAATTGAGGACTAGGAATGGTCCCGATATTTACGGATAGTGTATTCGAGGAAATGACGGCTAAATATGTATAACCGATGTATTTAGGCGAATCGACACCAATAGGAAAGGAATTGAATCAAACTTGTATCTAAAAAGAAAGTAGGGCGATTTTAGACGCTGGTTGAAAAATCAGTACTAATATAGTATATATGCTGAATGCGACCAACATCGAGAAATGACTTTCTCCACAAATCGCGACGACCCAATTTGCATACAGACCAACGGCCGAAACCGAAGAATGGACGCGAAGGAGGGGAGAGAGCGAACCAAAGAATGCGAGAAAACGGGACCTAAGGAGAAACAAAGAGGTAAGAGCAGACTGTTTTATGGCTATCACCGGTAGCAACGCTATCAAGTGATATCAAGTGACTGATCGTCTAGACACCAGGTGTTTAGGTTTGGGTCGGTCGTTTAGACAGCGTCCCGTATTCTTATAGATCATGTGTAAATTTGTCGCCCGGCGATAAATTTTTCATGCCTAGCGGCTTCCCTTGGGCCGCGCAGATGCACCCGCCAACGTCCCGCGGACTTTAGTGGATTTGTCCATACGTGTCCCTCGAGCGTTGGGCCGTTCCCGGTCGCCGCAAGGATGTTGACTCATCAGTCATGGTGTGGGGCACAGTGTGGGGAAGAGTGGAAGCACATGATATGCACATGTAAACCACATGACAACCACATGCAAACCACATGACAAACCACATGACGAACCACATGATACCTAAACATAACACATGATAAACCCATGATAAAGCTCACGTGACATGTCTCTGTATCTATCAAACCCCGTCAGTTTTTCACCTTCATCCAACACCAACGATGGCTACTGGAGCACCAGGTATGTAGATCGCAGCCGTTACATTAAACCATTCTAACATCGCAGGTGGTAATTTCAGAGCGTGGACACCCACACCTCCCGAAAGAGGATCTTTCCCCCTTGACCATGACGGAGAATGCACAGAGTACATGAACAAATACCTTCAGTGTATGAAGTATACCGAGAACAAAAACGCGCCCAACTGCCGGATTTTGGCCAAGAATTACCTTGGATGCAGAATGGACCATCAGTTGATGGACAGATCCGATTGGGACTCGTTAGGGCTAGTGAATTTGCCGGGAGACAAAACCACCACCTTGATCAAGGAGAAGCAGAAAGACAAAACGCCCGAAAACCAGAAAAATAGTTAACAATTAGGAACAAAGTTAAACGTTACAACTAGTATGTTAACTACTGGGTAACTACTGAGCTACATCAAATAACTACTAGGTTAACTACTGAATTACAACTACTACTTAACTACTAGGTTAACTACTAGTTAATACGAAGTGTATGACCAAGGTCACCTGTATATAGATCAATATAAACTACTAGTTATCTTTTGGAGCGCCACGGCCCCTGCCTCTTCCACGGCCTCTGCCGCCTCTGCCGCCTCTTCCGCCTCTGCCTCTATCAGATCCACCTCTTTGAGATCTGTTAGCACCATTACCATTTCCATTGGCTCCATTTTGTCCATTTGGTGGTCCTGGTGGTGGAGCTCCATTTCCATAGTGAGGTGGAGGAGCAAAGTACTGCGGAGGAAGAGGAATGCCTGGAACTTGTGGAATAAGCCTTCCATCAATATATGGGCCCGTTACACCTACTGCCATTGGTACAGCTGGAGGTGCTGGGGGTGCCTGTGGTCTAGGTTGTCCGTCGTTCATCACACCCGAGTAAATCAAACCGTAAATTTGCTTGAACAATTCGGGGTTGTTGTGGGGCATATCAGGATCGCTAGGCGCAGGTGACTCTTCTTTAGACTTGTCCTTAGGTTTCGTATCTTCCTCAGGTTTGGTCTCCTTTTCTTGTCCCTTCTTTAAAAGATTCAACATGTACTTGGAACTCTGTTCTTTGTTGGCCTTTTCCTGTTGTTTCTTGGACTTTTCGGCCTGCTGCTTCTTTTGGTTAATTGCCTTGGCTCTTTCGATTCTTTCCTCTTCGCTCAACTTCTTTCTACCCTTGGAAGCCTTGCTGTGGTAGACAAACTGTCTGTTGGTCAAGTTCAAGACAAGTGAAGAATCAACGTTTAAACCTCGGGTGCTGCTCAACTTTCCGTTCATCTTATTACCATTCAACAATGGATAATCAAAGATGATCGACAAGTCGGTCTTGCTGCCGTTGGTGGTGATTCCTACCACAGTACCCTTGGATAACGTAGGCGCCTTACCAAAGTCCTGGATGTAGCTGACTCTGTCACCCAAAGAGAACTTCTGGTCACTAAGCAACTTGTACGACTCTTCAGGCTTCAACACCGCTTCTCTAGGCACTCCCTTGATGTCCTTGTCAACCAAGGGAATATCCTGCTGAATATAAGTGTCCATGTACTGCTCAATGGCCTGGTAGCTGAACTTGGTGAAACCTTCAGACTCCAAAGAGACAAAGTTGAAATCCAGCTTGACTTCTTTCAACCAAGCACGGACGGCTTTAAGTTCATCTGGCGAATTGAACAAGTCCCGAGCTCTTGGATTGGCTTTAGGATCGAAATTGTTCAACTTGACGAACAATTGCGGGAACTTGAGCTTGTACTGATGGAGCAAGTTGACGGCCAAAGGAGAGTATTCCCAGAACTTATCGTTGACTTTTCTGGTGTATCCCAAGACCTTTTGTCTCTTTCCGTCGAGCTTGAGTTCCAACCCGATATTGGCCTTTTGGCCGTTGGCGTCAATGAAAAACGAACTGGTCAACTTCAGCAACAATAACCCGTTCAATCTCAACTGCTTGCCGACCTCATACGATGGCAAGTACTTGAAGTCACGGGTTTCAATGCTGAGTCTTTGCTTACCGATAATGGGCTCATTCAAGGTCTGAATGTTGGAGATCTTGATGCTTAATTTATCGTCATTATAACCAACAACTCTAGCAGACGAACCATAACCCATATCACCCAAGAAAATGACTCTCGAGTCCACAGGATACTCTTCGTCAACAGGCAACGGTTGTCTGGTCTGGAACCTTGCATCCTTGTTGACAATATCCTTGACTAATAATTGAATAGGGTAGACTTCCAATTCCTTGGAGAAAGTCTTGACATAAGCACCCTTGGCGTTTCTAATAAGCCCATTGACTGGTTGGACATAGACCAAGATCTCGATCTTTCCGACCTTGACACCCTTCGTTTTATCAAGGGAAGAAGTGATGGACAGGACATTGAACTTAAAGTCCCTATACTCGTCTTCTCTGACTGGAGAATGGACTACTTTTCTTCCTCCATTTGGTGTTTTGACCGACTCAAACTTTTCTTGAGCAGTCATCACCTTGACCACCTTGCTTTCTCTGAGGAAAGGCCACTTGCTAAAGATGATTTTGTTGAGATAAGCGTCACTGAACTTCTGAGCATCATAGTCTTTCCAGGAGTTTTCAATGGTCAAAATCATCGATTCGGACTTCGATGGGAAATTGAATATCTTGACTTCATTCTTGGCCAATCTGAACTGGAAATCAACTGACGTCAAGCTTGGGAACCCGGCCAACATGTCCTTTCCGGTCTTGGCACCTCCAAGCAAGCCGATTCTGATATTTTTCAACTCAGGCAAATCGGCATGGGTCTCGTAACACTTGTCGTTTTCCAAGTCCTTGAAGAAACCCGGCATTGGCGAGGGGAAAACATAGTTTATTTGGGGGTTGTGCACAAATAAAATCGACTGGCCCAACGAGTTTCTGGCATACTCGTCCTTGGTGAGCTTGGCCTCCATAGGTTTTAATACACTTAATAATTTGGTTTCGTCAACAAAATCTAATAATACAACGGCTTCCCACGAAGCCAGCTTACCGTTCAAATCAATATCAACTTCGTCAGGATAAAAGTCATGGATCGGCGACTTTTCGTCGGTCATCAAGGGTCTATAGATTGCTGGCATCAAGTTTTTAGATCTAGCTGGCAAAACCGCCATCAATTGCTCAAACGGCTTGAAAGGCTCCGACATTTCGAACTTGATTTCTTCGCCAAGCTTGATCATTTCTTCCAACCCCAAACTGATATCGGAAATACGAGGGGCATAGTGGTATTTGTAGTACCAGTTCCATGATTGACATCCCTTATAATAATAATACAATACCCATTGCAAACCTTCAATGTAATGTTTCGTGAGCTTAACCATCTCGTCTCTGTCGTGAATCGAAAACTTCAATTTGTCTTTGTAGTATTTGTCTTTCCAGGAGACAAACTTTTGGTCATAAACGTTTTTGGTTTCGTTCAAGATTTCCTCCGTCTCAACGATATTGGCCGATTGGTACTTCTTGATGGTTTTACGTAACTGGTTGATTCTTTCCTCAAACTCTTCTTCGGTTTCGTACGGAGAAATCCCATCGATATCCAACTTCAAATCCCATTGGTCAGAAGACTTGGAGTGGACTATAACAAGGCCCGTTTCCAAGGCGAAATCCTTCAAAAACTCCAAGTTGGCATCGATATCGTTCTGGCTGATTTTCAAGGTCGACAACTCGCCGTTTTGTTCCAAAGCAATCAATTCCGAGATGGGCTTGGTGGCCACCTCCATCAACCATTGCTTGACAAAACCAACCAATTTCTTTTCATCCTTCAAGATCATCAACTTTCCGATTCTCTTTCTCTTCTTTTCACCTGTAATGGAGATATCGTCCAACCTTTTGTTGAACCATTCGATGTCCACTTCGGCCTTTTCAAAGTTTTCCAATTCAAACTCAGACAAGAAGTGTAACCAGATATTCAATCTCTTCAAGTCGATCTTACCGCCCTCGTTTATGTACCCGTCGGACTGTTTTAAGGCCTGTTTGAAAGTTTCAATCAAAAGTGGGAAGGCTCCGTGGTTGATGTGTAAATCGGGCAAGTTGGGCAAGAAATCGTTACCTATCACGTACATGATCAAGATAAAGTCGTCAAGAACACGTTCGAAGTCGTATTCAAAAGACAAATTGACACTCAAGTCCTTGAATTCCAACTCAAGATACTCTCTTAATAACGATAAATGAAGGAGGTAGAATTTCTGGTCGTTCAAGTTGTCGGACTTTTTGCCTCTTTGCGGGCCAAACTTGACCTCTTCTCTCAACAACGAGAAGTGCGGATCGTGGCTTACCAACCCCAACATAATCAAGTCGGCGTCCAACCCATATATGCACTGTCTTACGTTTGGATCGTACTCGTCCTGAGACTTCATTATTCTAATGTACTCCATGATTTTGTGTTCACCTTCACCAGGAACTTCGTGGCCACTCAAGATGATCTTGACGTTGGCCCAAGACGAGTCGGTGGAGATTTTTCTATGGATAAAGTACTTCAAGTTGGCGGTCAATTTGGCCATGAACTCTGTTCCGGGCGTGATACTGTTGGTGTCAAAAGGATCCTCCGAAGGTATTTCCTCACCGTTGGCAATGGCTTTCTTGAGGTTGACTTCAGCCTCGTACGCTGTCCTAAATCTTCTGGCACGTTGCTGGTTCATCTTGGCTCTGGGCGCAACCCCATCAATGGCCATGTAGAATAATTTGGTGGGCTTGATGATTTCGAAAAGATGCTCGATATAGTTGAAGATGGCCGTGAACATCTGGTCCTCTGTCATTCTATGCAACGTGTCGTCGTCATTGGAATGAGTACACGTATGTAAGATGGAGTTCATGTCGAGATAAAGGTTGTCATATTCCGGTATTTGGTTCTCGTCGATCAACTGTGAAATCATGGGCCATCTCTCGGAGATGAATCTAAAGAATTTGGGAATACCCATGGTGGTAGTATTTGAGCAGAAAGAGCTTTATGAAGCTGTGCAATGGTACAAGTCAGTTGTAGGTGTTGGCATTTGAAGGCGGTCTGGCGAAAAACGTCCATAGATTGGGGGTACACGACCTCACGTGCCCACGATCTAACTACGACCCCACGAACTAACACTACGACCCTACGACACCCAAGAACTAACACTACGTGGTTCCAAGCTCTTCTGCCATATCCAAAGTATACAAATGAAGTTTGTGTTGGAAAGTATACAAATTTGTGTACAAAAAACATTATTATAACTACCTAACTACCTAACTACCTAACTAAAACATACCTACCGTCGTAAATGCACTGGCAGCCGTTTTGGCCCGACACAGCACTTCGTGCGGTGGCTTGATATCCATAAACTCATTCCACATAAAACTGATATGCTTGGAGCTGCTCTTGACACCATCCACCATGGCCCCCCAATAAACAGTTGCAGCCTCCTCAAAATGAGGTGCAACCTCGCGATAAAGGCGCAACACGTGATCGTTTAACTTGCGATCAAACGCAACGAGGGCATCATCAGCACGCTTCAAAACACCAAGCACCAGCCGGCTAGTATCTTCGTTGGTGGCAAATTGCCAGGCTGATTCTGTATAGCTATTTAAGCTATCCCAACCCAAACCACTGTATTTTTTGGCTTGGACCCACGCCAAATCACCGTACACTCTGCCGAGAGAGCACGCGCGATTTGCACCCAAACTCGCATACTGTTCGAAAGTGTTCCACGATTGTTGCGAAAAACGCTGCGTGGTGTCCCACATTACAGGGGCACGCTGTTGTATTACCGAGGCGCTGTAGGCTGCTGGTGCCTTGATGTACCTGGTGGTAAAGGTGTGGGCACCCAATACAGTGGCCGACCCATACTTGTGGCCCAACCGGAGCAACTTGTTAATTCTTCTTTTTTTGGAAAAGAAGTAGTAGTTCAGCACCGTTTCGTCTTCGTAGATGTAGTTATCCCATAAAGATACCAAGCTATCGTACGACTTCAACACGCCGGTCCAAACATCGGGCTGTACTGTGGTGGGTGGTTGCGGCTTGGAAACTACGGCGGCGGATACATAATCTACAGAAAAGTAAAGCAACAACATGCTCACCACTACCCCGCTACAGTAGTAGTACAAGTAGTCGGAGTGGGAGTCCAAAAACTGCTGCAAGGAGTTGAGGGTTCTGGCCAAGACCGTTGGGTCTTTTGGTTCAAGTGGTAGCTCAGAGCTACTGTCCTTCGCATGTACGTCCGGTGAGCTCGTGGCCACCAAAGCGGGATCTTCCTGCTGCGAGATGTACTCATTGAGCTGTTCGAGTCTGGCGCGCGCGAAGTTGGAGTAGAAATCAGATGATTTCTGTTTGATCGACTCGTTGATGTGCGATAAGTTCTCGTAAAATCTGATTTTAAAATCCACCCCAGATGTACCAGCATCACCAGCATCACCAGAATCACCAGAATCAGGTACTGATTCTGGTGATTCTGGTTTGACACTATCGGTGGATGTAGACCCCGATTTCAGGTCATTGCTACGTTTTTCTGGGGGATCAAGAGATATCGTATCATCAAGATTGGTGATCTCTTTGGAGGAGTCCAAGTGGATTTCGGGTAAAATAAAGTCAATAGCAGACGTAGGACTGTCTTCTTGTTCTCTGGAACTGGCGGTGGACTCGTCGTCGATATCAGAGGCGGACGAAATAATCGACCAGTCTTCTTCTGGGGGCGACATGGCAAAGAAAAGGCGGAATTAATGTGGTACGAAAAGGCAAATGGCGGCAAATCTGTGGAACAGGGCTGGGCGTGAAATCAACTGTCAAATCACGAAACGCTAATAATACAACTCAGATATCCAGTCACTTGTCGATTCAATGAACTGGTCAATGAGGTCAAAACTGTGTTTAGTGGTTCTTATTTCTCGTTTCCTAGAGTCACTCCTTATGGCTCGATAAGATAAGGGGTATTTTTTGTGCGCTAGTTTAATTTACGGGGGAGCCAAAAGAGGCACGAGGTGGCGTCAGTTGGGGCTAAGAAAGGTGAAATTGACCGAATGTTAAAACACGCTGCTGATGGACAGGTAAGATACCGGAGTAGTTAGTATTATAGAATGAAGTACCATTGGTGTGGGCTCTTCAAAGGGGTGCCACGGCTGGCACGGCAGGTAGCAGGGGGGATCGCGCACGTGAGGACCCTAGCTCCGGTGAAGGCCGACCATTCGTTGATCCCGGACTACAAGGTACGATAAAGTAGTGATTCAAGCTACAGACAGACAAGTATATGCTGAACCTACTCTACGTGTTAGAAGGGGATGGTATCGGACAGACTACATGTCCAATGTGGCGCCATCCCTTAAAGATCGGTGGTCCGTCCTTGCACGTGATCATCATTTACGATCCGCTGGTAGTTACTGAACTACTCTGCCACTACTCTGATACCACTCGAATAGTTACTTTAATAGTTACTGTAATACTAACTATGAAATTAATCTCAAAGTTATTGTTTGATTACCTAATAGCTACTTAACCTCAATATTTACTTCAATATTACTCTGATACTTATCTCGATAGCTACTTAAATAGTTACTGCTATAACAAGTGTAATACAACTCTGATATTTATTCTAATAGTTACTTATCTACTTTAGTAGTTACTTTGAGCTACTTCGAGAATTACTTTAATTGTTACTCTGATGTGACTGCAATAATGCTAATGAACGTACAAATTATGTTGGTCCAACTCAGACAACGGGGTGTAGGATTAAAACCACATATTCCTGGTATGCAGACTTTGACGGTGACCAATTTTATGGTCATGAAAGCTCAGCGCCTTGTGCCAATCACGCAGAATATACATTCAACAACTCATTTGATCTGTACAGTAAATTATACGTGCAATCTGGAACAACTGGCAAGTTCTAAGTGGTTGTTGCGACTTTCCTAATTAATGTAACTACATTACCACTACAATATTTGTTTAAAAGACTCTTTATGCAATAATATTAAAACTACAAGATTATGAAATAAGATAGGAAAGGAAAAAGAGAAAAAAAACGAGTTCATGGCGTAATGAGTATCGAACCTAACATAGCCTCGAATATAATCATAAATCATTAGCACCTATTCATAAACCTATATACCTTCTTATTCATCTTCTCTTCTCTTCTCTTCGGTTATTTTTAATCATCTTCTCTTCTTCTCTTCGGATTGTAGCTACTACCACCATACTGAGACCCTCCATACTGAGACCCCTCATACTCCGATGAGGTGTTCATATGTCCCAATAATCTTCTTCTCTCGTCTTGCATTCTCATCATCTCGCCTCTTTCTCGGTCATGCTTATCCTGCTGTTCTCTATACTCTCTTCCTCTTCTCAAGTCCTCCATTTCTTGAATGTAGTCTCTGCTGTCGGACTTTTGGGCTAATCTGCTGCCAGCAACGTCATCCGCAATAAACTGGATTCTGTCGTTCATATTGGCCAAACTGTCCTGCAATGTTTTGATGTAACTTACAAGATCTTGGTAGCTAGCCGGTGGAACGAATTTACCATTCGCATCTACACTTCCTTCCATTCTTGGTTCTCTACGGTCCGGCGTAGCAAAACTGCCTTGCTGAGGAAAAAATTGGCGTCCTTGGGGGAAAGGAGGAATGTTTGGTGGCCTATAGTTCTGTGGTTGGAATTGTTGATATTGTTGGTTCTGGTGTTGCTGATGTTGATATTGATGGTGACTTTGTTGCTGAGGCTGATGGTATTGCTGTTGATATTGCTGTTGATATTGCTGTTGCTGTTGATAGCCAGAGTTTTGATCTCCATAAGGATGGTTGGAATTTGCTGGGGAGCCAGAACCAAAACTTGGGGTTCGATAAGTACCTGGATACAATGGTGTTTCATTACTTGAAGGGGTAGATACTTGGGTAGGAGCGACTCTGGGTGAACCTGGTGGTGGTGGAAGTTGAAATTTCGGCTGTTCCGTCTGAAATTTGCCTTGTGCTGGAGGCAACATGTTGTTTCTACGATAATCATCAGATTTGGTTACGGCAGAAGATCCACTGCTGCTGTTACTAGGATTACGACCTCCGTGGTTCAACATCAATTTTCCTTGGTTGTTTCCATACTCATAATTCATTATACTATCCTGGTCATTATCTGGTGCATCGTGGCCAAAATTCTTCAGATTATTCTTTTTGGTGGTAGTTGTGGTTGTGGTTGTTGTAGTGGTGGTGGTATTAAAAGGAGGACGGTTTTGGTCAGATTGAAAGTTTTTTACCGAATTGCTATAATCACTCTGTTGCTGAAAAGCTTTCCAGCGATTCAAATCGTAATTGGCTTTGCCAAACGAGATTGGAGGAGATCCACCTGGCGATGGAGAATTCGATGGAGATTTGAGTGATGGAGAATTGGAGGGGATGAGATTGAACTTGTTTTTGGCAGCTTCCGGCTTTGATTCCACAGCCGCTTTTTGACCAGAATATTTGGCAGAACCAGATTCGGGAGTGGAAATAACTGAATCGGAGTTTTGTGAGTTCTTTTCGATGGTGTTGAGTTCGGTATTGGAAGTGCTAGGGGGATTAGAATCCTGGTTTTCATCGTTGGAAGTGCCACCTGGTACTCCTGTGCAAGCATGAGGAAGCGCGTGGTGCCTTGTCAAAGCATCGGGCCTGGCAAACTTACGAAGACACCTTTCACATTCGTAAGGTTTTTCACCTGTATGGAGTTTTTCATGCCTTTTCAAATCGTGAATACGCCTGAACTTCAAGTTACACACAGTACAGACATGTGGTTTGAGTGAAGAATGGATAAGTTCATGTGATACCATATTGTGTTTTCTGGTAAATCCTTGGTTGCAGACTTTACAAAAGTATTTCTTTGGAAGTTGGGATTTTCGGGTTTTCGTCAGTCCCGCCGATTCTTCAGACGAATTTTCTTTATTAGTATGCACTGTCATTTCAACATCTTCCCCTTCTGCCTTCTCTTCATGTTCTTCGTTAGCTGTATTTTGTTTATTAGCAATATTCTCCTTCCTCGACTCCTTCAACAACTTCGTCTCATCTGTATCTAAAGTCGATGGACGGGTCTTTGAGTTATCGGTTTGGTTTACGCTGGCACCTGGGTATTCGTTATCGGAAGTATTAGACGTATTTGTGGCCGAGTTTTTGGAGACATCAGTAGCTGAAATATCTGAGTTTGCATGATAATTGTTGGGCGAAACTTCTGAATTGGTATGATAGTTATTGGGTGCAGAAGAACCTACAGAGCTAGTAAGTCCTAGCGAATTGGAGTTAAAACTGGGGATGGTTTCAGGAACAGATTGTGCTGACGATGAGCGAGAATTTCCTAGCGAATTAATGATGTTGTTGCCTATAGATAAGCGGGATGCCAAGTTAGCCTGATTGAGTGGTAAGAGCTGGTTGATAATTTGGTTCTTCAGTTTGCTGAGTTCGGGCGGAGGATGCGGATTCAACAGTATGTTCCTCGATAGCACACTGGGGGTAGGATTGCTAGGGGTTGATGAGCCAGTGACCGGATCGTGTTTTGCAGTGTGGTTGTCATTTGGCAGATTCGTAGTCTCGTTAGACAGGTTCATACTAGAAAGATCCATATTGGAATGGTATGATTTGGATTGGATAATACGAATTACTGGTGTCTAATAGTGATGTGAAATTATTTGTAATTCAAGTAGGTGGAATTCGTGTGGGATGATTGTATGTATAGGGTCTATAGGGAATGGAACTCACTCCCCTGGGAAGATTGTATTCGTTGTATTATTATGTTTCTGAAGAAACAATTATCTAGTTCCTCCAGTTCTAATTGATTACAATTCTGGGGATTGTGGTATATATCAACAAAAAGAATGATATAATTAAAGATTGGAAATGTCAGGGAAAATTGGTCCGTGTCCCAAAAAGTAATGCACAATAGAAGGGGAGTGTGAGATCAAATAGGCTTTTAGTGGAAAGCCAAAATAAACAGGGTAGAGAGCAGGAGAGAAGAAAAAAGAATTGGTCTGGCACATTCGCCTAATCAATAATTGGTCTTGACACAATCGCCTATTGGTCGAGAGAGGGCCATTAGGAACGATGGGATACAACGTTTTGGTGTAAATAAACTTTGGAGTTACAGATGGGTCATCCCAAAGCCATAACAACCGTAGGATATGGTAGCAGTCAGGCAAATCAGGCGGGACCACCGAGTTTAAGGGTAGTAAACAAAAGAAACGGACGACAGCAATAATAGGTTTTTTGTGACCTTTTTTAATTGGTCTGGCCTTACGTAAGCCGCAGTGCGCAACCGGAATCCGGATCACGTGCGGTGGAAGCCCGTTATAGGCTAGCAAGCGAAAGCCTAAGTGAGACTTCTGGGGTAGCGCAGGGAGCGGAGTCCGCGGAAGTCCGGTAGTGAGAGTAGATCGTGATGAGATGGTCATCGAGAGGCCGGAGTTTAGTGTTTTGATAAAAGCGAGGAGAGGTGCCCGGAGTTAAGATCTGTCAGACCAATTACTGAAATTTCATCAATTTCACGACATGCATGGAATCTACTGTCGAGTATTGCCGACTACGCGTGGTGCAAGTATAATCGAATGCATCAGGGGAACTGGTAGGTCTGCACGTGCGTGAGTCACTCAAACCCCGAGCCCACCGGAGATTACCCCAGAATAGCATGTCACGTGACGCAAGTCTAGCTCCGCGAGCTCACTAATCCATTCCCGTGCTTGGTCACGTTAAGCCCACGGTCTACACTCGGCAAGTTCCCCGTTAGACCCCGCCCGTGGGCGCCACTTCTGGCCAATGATCTGCGTGCCAGCGCCACGCCGCCATTTGACGAAGTCGACGTCCTAGTGCGGGATTTTGACCCGTTTCTTCCACATATTCCGGCTCTACCTCTTTAGCAAGTCAGCACAGACGTTGCTGCACGCTATTAACATCTCTCGGGCAACTATCGCAGAACGGTGTGCACACGTCTCTCGTTCACCACCATCACATGGACATGTACGAAGTATACCATGTATATGGTGGATATTGTGTGAAGTGTGTACTATGTAGAAACGTGCCCGACTCTGACGTGTTCTCTACTTGCTCTAACTCTACCTTCCACGCTTACTTATGCTAAGTATGGTATGTATGTGCCTGCTGACTCCACCGCCTGGTCCGCGCACGACCCCGACTTAAATCTACCCCCCTAACGAAACACCAACAACGCCTTGTTATTGTACCAGATTAGTTGATATATTCGCCATTACTAGCCTTCCAGTGACTCATACGGTATCAGAACGGGGTGTCATTGCTCTAGTCTGTTTAGATACCCATATTCCACGTATTTTACTATGATCTCCAATCGAAAGAGACCCAGAGGGTTCAGTGAAACATTCGATTCTACCAAGGTATCCGATGAAAAAGACTCCAACCCTGTGACAAACACGAATGGCGCTGTTCAAAACAGCTCTTCGTCCAATTCCAGCACAAAAAGCATCCATCTTGACTTTGAAAGCGACCTCCTTGAGTCCAGTGGCCCGTCTTCACTGAACTCAAGAATATCCCCAGGAACTTTTGATAAGAACAATCACCATGAAAAGCCCAGTTTCAACTCGAAATACCTCAAGAACAACGTGGCAAAACCATCCTTCAACAAGGACTTGTACCTTGTGGGGGATGAAGACGAAGAAATGGATATGGTTTCTTCCAGCACGGTTTCAAGAGGCCGTCTACACAGTGTGGGTGCCGATATTTTACTAGAAGAAGATGAGAGTGAGTATGACCAGCGTGACCAAGACATATCGGACGACGACGAGGTGATTATATTGGAAGAACGCAATGTGGTGCCCAAACCACGCCACAATTCAGATCCGGTGTTGATGCTAGACCATGAACTGTTTGCTGCCTACAACATGTTCAATGTCAATAATAACGAGGCCGTCAACGATAATATGATTGAGCTCAATAACTACGACCCCACCAAACCCAAGAAACAACGGACTAATTCGTTACCGCAGTTGCCGCAGGCAAAGTGCTTCTACAACAAATTGCCCAACAATTACATTCTACAGACGCGGAAGTTGGGTGAGATCAAAACAAACGTGATTCCCCACCAGCTCAACCTTCCACCATGTGATGACGAACTCGGCCACTATATCGTCAAAGTCAACGACCTGTTTGCCAATCGGTTCATTATCATCAAGCTTTTGGGCCAGGGAACGTTTGGAAAAGTGGTGGAGTGTTTTGACAAGGTGAACAGAGAGCATGTGGCCATCAAGATTATACGCAATATCAAGAAGTATAGGGATGCCGCCAGAATAGAGTTGAGAGTGCTATCGACGCTAAAGAAATTCGACAACGAAAATATCAATCATTGTATCCATTTACGCGAATGCTTTGATTTCAGAGGCCATATCTGTATTGTGACAGACTTGTTAAAGATCTCGTTGTACGACTTCTTGGAAAACAACAAGTTCATATCGTTTCCTGGCTCACACGTCCAGGCGTTTGCGAAACAGTTGATAAGATCAGTCACGTTTCTTCATGACTTGAACTTAATCCATACTGACCTCAAGCCAGAAAACATTCTCCTTCATGACGACTCGTTTGCCAAGAAGAACTTGTACAGCTCGACGATCATTTCTGCTTACACCCACTTGTCAGACAGGGAAAACCTGTCGAAAAAATCACGAAGCTCGTCGCCAAGCTCCAAAAAAGCCCCCAAGGTGCTGAAGATATTGAAGAACCCGTTGATCCAGGTGATTGACTTTGGAAGCGCCATTTTCAATGACGAATACCACTCGGCCATAGTTTCCACCAGGCACTACCGAGCCCCCGAAATAGTCCTTGGAGTAGGCTGGTCCTATCCATGTGATATGTGGTCGATTGGGTGTATCTTGGTGGAGCTTATTATTGGCGAGCCATTATTCAAAACCCACGATAATTTGGAGCATTTGGGCATGATCGAAAAGATCTGTGGCTACCCAATTGACAAGTCCATGGTGAAAACTCTGAAAGCAAACGGCAATGAGGTTGGTTTGGATTACTTTACCGAAGAATATGTTGCGGACGGTGATAAAGAAGAGGAAGATGAAGAGTTTGACGAGGATAATGACGAGGACGACGACGTGATCATTGACGACGAATCCACCATGCGTAACTCGCTTACGCTAAAGTTCCCTACCCGTGATACCAACCCCCGGTTCATAGAAAGCGTCAACGAACTCGACCGTATCGATTTGTTCATAAGTTCCAGAATCGGGCTCGATATCAACTTCGACAAGTCGCTCTCTTACAACTACCAAAAAAATAAGCACTTGATCAATTTTGGCAACTTCACATTCTGGTGGTTTCTTATTGATCTACTAAAAAAATTATTTGTCATTAATCCTGAAGATAGAATCACAGCGATCGATGCCATGAGTCATCCTTGGTTCAATCTAGGCATAGAAGACGAAGGGACTTTATAGTCTAGAATGAGTTCTGGACCCACATTACAAACTTTGCCATGCAAAGTTGATTACGTTTATTTAGTGCAAACTTTGCCATGCAAAGCGGTTGGTTACGTTTAGTTCACGACATTCTGAAATGTCGATTGGCAAAAGTAATTGACAGGGATTGATACCTTACGTTACTTTTAATTACTTTTTTTTTATTCCCATTATACAATGGTAGTGTTTTGTTCTTGCTTGTTATTAGTATATGGTTAACGAGAACCATCTCTTTTCAATTCTCTATATATCGCCTACTGTTAATATGATATATACAATGTGTACATCTTTAAAATACCACAATTAGTACCAATTTCTAATTGGCGTAGTGTTTTTGCTTGTGCTAGTGTACTGTTTCGCTACATGTGATAGGATTACGGTATTGCGGTGGTGCTTCGTGATAAGCAACACTTGCTCCGTGGATATGTCATAGTTTTGGGCGTGGACGGCTAGATCGCCGTTACGCAGTGAATGCTGCGTCGAGTGAAAAATACTGGGGCATTGGGGCTAAGTACTACACATATTGCGGCAAAGTAATGGGTACATATAAGCTAGTAACCCATTTCTTTTTGGCCCCGGCCCTCGAGAAATACCCGATTCGTATTATTACCTGGTAATATACGGGATAATGGCTCGCTTACGGGATCCAAGAAATTTATGTCCTCGACATATGTGGTGAAAAATTGAGCGGGTCTAGGCCCAATTTTGTTCAGTGCATACATAAATTACGTGCATTCTTCATCGCCTTAATTTAACCTTAATTACAGCTATGCCCACCAAAGAGGAAAAATATTTTTTCGGAAGGTGCATTTTTCAGCGATGTATCATATGAGTGGTGGTGCCGTTTGAGAATAGGCGAAGAGGGGATTAACTGTGCACTCTATGTAATACTCCCGGTCGTTCCTATTGTCCCGTGTCTGCGTCTGCACCTGTGCCTGTGTATTTGCCTGTAGCCTGTAGGTTGTCCCCGTACCGCAAGGGAGCGGCGGTGGACGTCGCAACGGCAGGGACATCACCTGACCACCACGCGATGGGTTGTCTGTGCCAGAGCCATGTCTCAGCCACTGATACTGGTTGAGAGGCTGATTCCGCACAAAGTGGGAGCACGTGACCTGTCTCCCAACCAATGTTTTGTCCCGATCGGGCCCAATTATGAACGAAGACCGCAACATACCGTGTAGCGTCAACAATCAATGGGGCTGTATGAAATTAGACATGTGCTGGTAGTAGAGAATTGAGTGGAGAGTGGGAAGATGCTCTCCTCTCCACGTCACAGCAGCACACCTAGCGGAGTGCTCCTGTCGACCCCTTACCACTTCCCCGAGGCCAGGCCTAGACCGATCTTGACACAAACAGTCGCTGCATGTGGCTCCTAATCTGGTAAATTGCCCTTGCCGAGTTAGTCCAGATAATAAACATATTGCTTTTTTCACGAGCACTGATGTCCAGATTCTTTGTTTTTTTCAAAACAGTGCCTATTTTCGGGGTCGTGTGCCTGGCGCAACCTCTGAATCGCCATTAACTATTTGCCGATTTCTATATATTTTAAACAGAAGCTCGCTTTTTTTGGCTGCCATTTTTTCACTAAGTGTATTAACTATAGTCTTTCATTCCTTTTATTCCGACCCCCTACACTCATTAGTATGAAGTCTTCTATCCTCAGCTTAGTCGCTCTAGCAACCCTCGCTTCCGCCGTTCCTTTACAAGGTCACAAGCACCACCAACACGACAAGAGAGATGTTGTCACCAAGGTTGTTTACGTCAACGGTCAAGGTGCCACCATCACTCCTAGTGGTGCCGAAACCTCCACCGCTTCGCCTGTGGCCACCTACTCCTCCGAAGCTTCCACCACTGCCAGCGCTTCCTCGCCAAGCTCCAGCGCCGCCAGCCCTGCCTCCTCCAGTTCTGCCTCCAGCTCGCAACCAAGCTCCGGCAGCTCTTCTTCTGGTGGTTCTGGTGGTATTTCCGGTGACCTTTCCGCCTTCTCCAACCCAACTGAAGAGTTTCAAGACGGTGTCCACGACTGTGACTCCTTGCCAACTGGCCAAGGTGTTATTGCCATCGACTGGATCTCCAACACCAAGGGCGGTTGGGCTTCAGTCATGAACGAAAACGGTGACACCTCCTCCACCTGTCAGGACGGCTACTACTGTTCTTACGCTTGTCAAGCCGGTATGTCCAAGACCCAATGGCCTTCCGAACAACCATCCAGCGGTATCTCTGTTGGTGGTTTGTACTGTAAGAACGGTAAGTTGTACAAGTCCAACAGCGACAAGAACTACTTGTGTGAATGGGGTTCGCAAACCGCCAACTTCAAGTCCCAAATCTCCAAGGACGTGGCCATCTGTAGAACCGACTACCCAGGTTCCGAAAACATGAACATCCCAACCTTGTTGAAGGCCGGTGGTTCCACTCCTGCTTCTGTTGTCGACTCCGCCAACTACTACACTTGGAAGGGAGGTAAGACTTCTACCCAATACTACGTCAACAACGCCGGTGTTTCTGTCGAAGACGGTTGTATCTGGGGTACCCAAGGTTCCGGTGTCGGAAACTGGGCCCCTGTTGTCTTGGGTGCCGGTGTCACCAACGGTAACACCTACTTGTCGTTGATTCCTAACCCTAACAACAAAGACCAACCTAACTACAACATCAAGATTGTTGGTGAAAACGGTGCCAACGTTGTGGGTGACTGTAAATACGAAAACGGTCAATACACGGGCCACGGCTCCGACGGTTGTACTGTCACTGTTACCTCTGGTACTGCCAACTTTGTCTTCTATTAGATGAATTGCTAGTGTTTTACTTGGTGTGTATACCCTCTTTTTTATACCAATAACCATACCAATCTACTTAGTTTTTGTTCGAATATACCACCATTCGTATACTGTTGTACGCCTGAGGGTGTCCTAGGGATTTGGGTTTTTCTTCTTGGAACCGTGTTGTATTAATAAAATTTTCGGTCAAACAGTGTAGAAGAAAATGTAGAGAAGTGATTCAATAATATAAAAAGTGTAGGCATTGTACTGATTATTGAAAAATTGCAAATTAACTAGAAATATGTACAAGACAGTCAAGCAGTAATAATTTAGTGTTAAGGTCTGCGAGTGATAAGAATAATTATATAAGGCATAGTAACGGGTATTTTGACTGAAAGCGCTCTCTTACGAATTCTACCAGTATTCTGACTGGAAACAAATCTTTTATAATTATTTCGAGTGCAGTCTCCCATATAAAGGTTTAATTAGTTTAACTTCGATAAGTGCGTGAATTTAATTAATTCAGTAAGATTATTTTACCCAAAGTCATTCCCACATGCGTCTTTAATGGAAAGCTCTCTTCTAAGACTTCTCAGAACCAACTTAAAGTACCTCCTGAGTCCGCTTTCACTTCTGATACCGAAAAGAGTCATTATGATCTATATAGGTACTCTATAGTATATACTTATCGGTCACAGTAGTCTGATACTCTTTATCCAAACGCTACATTGTAACAGTACGAAATAATTAGCTCGTTGTTCGTCTTGAAAAGCTGCAAATCCAGTATGGTTTCATCAGGGCTTGGCAGAAACGAATTTTGTATGTACAAGTGCACCGAGCCTTTATAGCGCAACTTTCTCTTGATGAATTGGCCCACCGTAGCCACTCTCAGAGAGCTGGATATCTGGTACACACGAGGCTCGATGGCGGGCGTAGAACCTATAGGCACAAGTCTTACAGACACCTTTGGTCCTTTCGCCATGTCCAGTGCCGGCGCGGGTTCAGCAGGTGCATTCGCAGGTTCAACGGAAGGTGCACTTATCGGTGCGCTTTCCTCCTTGGCCCCAGTCTTTTGCTGATTTACTGAAGCATCAGTTATGTTTGAATTATCCAGTACTGTGTCGGATCGTATAGTCCTACTCTCCATTCTCTTCTCCTATACTCGTCTCCTTCACTCTTCTCCTTCACTCCTCTTCTTCTTCCCCAAGGGTCCATTACTTCCTGGGTAGCGCCCCGCCGCTTACATAATCACAACTATTATCGCAGAAGAACGGCGGAATTCGCCAACACAAGCAAACCCACCAACCATGTCTGAGTCCGACGCCAGCGATTCCACTATTGAGCCTGTTCACTTGGAAAAGATCTTCGATGCGCTTGACCGTGGCGCAGAGGAGGCGGAAGAATCCAAAGATTACCTCACCTACTCCACCTTGCTCGACATCCACTTGAGCAACCCTAAACGCTACAGCCACCAAGAACGTGAAGACATTTTGGGGCATTTGCTTGCGGTGATGAAAAAGCACCCCAATTTGACGTATGAGATAGGCTGGGACTTGCCTGCGTTGATAATTCCTTACGTTGTGTCCAACTTCAACTTCAATGGCCCCGTACGGGATGCTCCATGCGTGTATAAAGTGGTGAAGATCTTCCAGCTTTTGGCGTTTGTAGGAAACCCCAAGGAGTTGTTGTTGAAGAGTTGCGAGTTGTTGAGTAGTTTGAAAATAGGAGATGATGAATATGACGATGAGGAGGAGGCCGCGGAAGAAGAAGAGGAAGAAAAAGATGAGAAACCGGCAAATGATAGAAATCCATTGTTTGATCGTAGCGAAGAGAGGCAGGAGAAGTTGGAAAAACACTTTGATATCAAATTGTGGTGTACTTTTGAACTTATAGATAGTTGTCTCCACAGACTCGAGACGGTTTATCCATCGCGGTTCTTGTCAATGGCCGTTACCTCTTTCATCAACACGGTCTATGTCAACCGTGGTCTTTCTAGAGAAGAGTTTATCATCAAAAGAGCCTATAGTTTCATCAGAAACTACTCGGCCCCCAAACTTCCTGCAGAAACCTCCTTTTCTGCTGAAGAACTTGCAAAGATCAAAGAGGACGAAGAGTACTTACAGCGTAAATTATTGACCGGGTTCTTGACTCATGTGTACTTTCTTGCCACCGAACCGTACTCGTTGGGCTATACGCTTGATCACTTGAAGTATCTTGAAGACCCCAACTACGTTTCTGTTCCTGCGCAGTTAACTAGTAGAGTGGTTGAGTTGGCTATGTCGCTCGATATTTCGCTTTTGCAGACCTTCAAGACGTTTGTGGCCGATTCACATGCTCTCTTTGATTCCTTCGACTATTCTGGCGACGAAGCTGACTTGACTGGAGAAATCTTCGAAAAAGTGGTTATCGACTACCAGAAGAACTTGGGGGGCTCAATTGTAGACAGCGATAGCAACTTCATCCATGACTCCGTGCCAGGAATCTTGTTATTCTTCACCTACTGGACTGTTCAGCGCAAAAAGTACGATGTTCCGTTCTCGTTCAAAGACGCCTTGGTGTTCACATTGAGACTTATTATCCCAGGAATGGTCAGCCAGCACTTCTCCAAGAGGTCCTTGAGAGACTTGGCTCTTTACTGGATATGGTACGCTTTCTACCAGCTGAACAGTACAGATAACAAGATCGAGTTGGTGGTGAGTTCGGTGCCAAAGCCGTTGTTGACCATCTTTTACCAGGTGCTTTTGTTTATAAGTTTCGACGATTACCTTCACAACGAAGCCTTGACTACATTAACAAAGGTCTTGTCAGTATCCCCAGAAGAAATTGGTTACTCTTTTGTTATTGATACCTTGCACAATGGGCCTTACGATTCTATAAAGGCACGCATGGTGAGGATTTTGAAAGAGTTGTTGACGAAGAAGAAGATAACACAAGAGGAAAAGGAAGAGAAAAAGGCAAAACAAGAAGAGAAAAAGGAACTTGAACAAGACAAGGAGAAAGAAGAGGTGAAAGAAGACGAAAAGAAGGACGAAGGTGATATATCTACCAAACTTTCAAAGGTATCTTTAAACGCTCCACCATTACCTTCTCGTGACGTCAGCGCAAGCACCACCTACTACACTTTGGACCAGAGCAAATGGGAAGACATCGAAGAGCTTCTTACCATTTCCAACGACGAGGCGTTTGTGGAAGTAGAAAAGACCATTACTATTGAATCTGCCAAGTTGTCCTCTTTAACAGCGTACTTGAACTTGCTCGTAATACTCAAGGACCACCCAGTATTGATCAAGAACAAACCGACCTTGGACTCGGTGCTCCAGAAAGTCAAAGACAATATCGCCAGTGTCAAGGCCAAATACTCCGACAACGAAAAGCTGCTTGAGTATAACGCTGCAGGTATATTGCAGATCGCACTTGATCGGATAGGCTAGACCGCTCAATATAATATATATATGTGATACTTACTAATGTACATAAACTAAAATTGAGATACCTCTGAAAAAGACGACTAGAGATTACTTTTAATTCAGAAGTGTGTAAACGAATTAAAGAGTCAGAGGATTCATTAATCATAATTCAGAAGTATCTAAAAAAGTCAGAGGATTCATTCAGGGCATTACTTTTTCGCTTTGGAAGAGCCTTTCTTTGGGGCTCCGGCCGTCAAGTTCCGGTCGTCCACCAAGGGTCCCCAATATACAAAGAACCCTTCCTTGGTGGAGGTGATTTCTTCTTCCATCTGCAACTCTTCGTCGTCTATAAACGGATCTTCGTAGTCGTATTTTCCCACCTTCCTGTTCATCTTGACTTCATGCTGTCTCACCAACTGCTCTTCCGTCAACTCGTCGTCTTTCTTCTTCTTTAGCACCGGTTTTTCTTCTTCTTCTACCGGCTCTTCTTCTTCGTCTTCGTCCATCGCATCGTCGTCGTCATCAATGATATCGTCCATGATATCTATGGCAGACTTGGC
The DNA here is from genome assembly GCA_030568675.1 of Suhomyces xylopsoci. NCBI lineage: Eukaryota > Fungi > Ascomycota > Pichiomycetes > Serinales > Debaryomycetaceae > Suhomyces > Suhomyces xylopsoci. Next base: position 681,116 of record JAJMGM010000006.1, read on the forward strand.
TTTGGGATGAATGGCCGACCACCCGTACTTTTCCTCTGAAAGCCGCAACACATTGATAACCACTTCAGACTGGCCCGGCTTGGGGTCTTTGGGATCTATAAGTGGTATTTCAAGTGCAATTATAGGAGGCTCGAACTTTTCGTCTTTCTTTTCGTCTTTCTTTTCATCTTTCTTTTCATCTTTCTTTTCGTCTTTCTTCTTTGGTTCGTCTTCTTTCATAGGGTTAAGCAAGTCTATCACGGTTGGTGCAGGCAAGTTGGGAGTTCCCTTGGAGGTGGCTTTATCGGTGGTCATACCAGGATGTATAGGAGGTTTTTCTGGATCTGGCACCGCCACCACTTCAGGGGTCTTTTTCTTACCTTTATTCGTAGTCTTTGGCTCGCTCTTCTCGCCAGCCTTTGCTTGTTTCTTATCATTATCGTCTTGAGTCTGAGTCTTTCTCTTTTTGGCAGGAGCATCATCAGGATTCTTCTTTTTGGCAGGCGCCCTTTTCTTTTTGGGTGCTGTAGTGGCTTTTGTAGCTGGTGCTGGCGTGGCCGAAGGTGCTGGCGTGGGCGTGGCTTCGACATTGATTACTTCGGGCTCGTCGTCGATATTGATGATGGAATTGATGGATGTTTTGCTGCTGGGAAGATTCAGGCCTCCAGCTAGCAGAAAACTGGTCTGGAACTTTTTGATCACACTGGGAATCTGAAGTGGTTGTGGTGAAGTTTCTGTGGGCGCAGGAGTGGTAGAAGAGTTGGGTTTCGGAATAAGTGTGGGAAGCGGCGACGGTCTTATGGCCACCGGCTTGCGGCTGGATTGTTTTGATTTGGCTTCGTCGTGCTCTTCAACAACAATGACCTTTTCTCCTGATTCTGACCGGTTGGTTGCCGGAGAGGGCGATACATCGATGGAGGCACGGTATTTTGATAGGAGATTCAGCACAGAGGAGTCTCCTTGTTTAGACGCTTCGGCGTTGGCTTCGTCGGAATTGGACCCGAGAAGTGACGATATCGAAACGTTTCGCTTCGACATACCAGTATTTTACCAAGTTCTTCTTTGGAAGTCAGCTCGTCTTGGCTTTGAGTGTATCATATGTGCGCACGTGACACACATGGTACATACAGAGCTATAGAGAAGATACAAAGGGTAATTTATAACGAGCCATTGATATCTGTAATTAGAGATAGATTATACAGACAATGCTATTGTATGATGTACATATCGATATGGTGTATACTTCTATTTTTTCAATAGGTAAAACTTCCAAAGTTCATTCAGTGTTTAGAACAGAAATTGAACAGAGGATGATAACATAACAGCTATTGTAGTAGAAACAGATCATGTGAGTAGAGTAGTGGGAAATGGTGGATAAGTTATACGATTAGAGTAGTGAAGGGGTGTGATAGGTAGAAGAGTAAATGTGGGGGATGTTGGTTGAGATACGAGGGTATCACGTGCAGTGTGAACTTCCGGTCTGGTGTCAATTTGGGTACCGTCTTGAGCATTAAAACCAGGAACTATGGCTTTCGCGATAGTTTCACCGAAGCCTTTCTGATAGCCAGAATCGACTGGCCCCATTTCGCCTAATATAGAGCTCTATTTTGTGCCATTGTCTGAGGGCCATATCTACTGACCCAGGTGGCCGGAAGTCGCCAATTCACGTGTATCCCGGATTAGTACTACCCCAAAAATACACTAACGAGCTTCTCCAATATAATGAACATGGATGTGAAGTCTCATATCATTTAAATAGTATTAAATATCATTTTTTGGTTGTAGTAGCATTTTATGCTAGAGTGGGCCGTCAGCTCATTGCAATTCTTAATGTGGCTTTATTAGCAACACATTTAGCTCAACTAATTCTTATTTTTATTTTTGCAGTATTTCCGATCGTCGTACTGGTGATAGCTAATACGAGTGTGAGGAGAAACACTTTTGACATGAGATTGACAAACTAGTCGCGTATATCGTGCGTAGACAATACGTATATAGGCACTAATGTATACTTTTTGGCATGTCCATTTCTTCTTTTCTGCATTTTCAACTGCCTTTTTACCATACTACACTATGAAGGAAAAAAACATATCGATATGAATATATAGTTTGGTGTATTGTATATAGTCTATAGGTGTTGATAGTGTGTGTCGTAATGGCAACTATGCACGGTCAAGTTGGGTAACATTTGAATGGTACCCCAACTTGCTCAATGTAAGGCAGGTATCACTACCATAACCCTCCAACGAGTTCATCAGCAAGTCACCGTTCCAATAATCAGCATAGACTTTACACATAGGAAGCCCCAAGCCCAACTTAAACTCGTACGGCCTGGTAATCAAGTCCTCTAGGGTGGATTTCTTCTGTTTTATGGAGTTCTTTTCGGTATCTACCAACGAGGTCTGGCTCAAAGAGTCGATGAGAGAAGACCCGCTCTTGGTCACTTTGAGGTTGGAGTAGAGCTGGAGACCGGGAATACGGTGGAAATTGGCGAGACTTTGGCGAGCAAGGTCTTGTTCCTTGGAAAACGACCAGATCAGCGACAACTTATCATGAGGAATGCCTCCGCCCTGGTCGGAGATCCTGAATATGACTTGTTTGCTAGCATTGATGATGGTGACTTTGATGGGAGGCAATTTTCCATCGGTTCTGTGGGCGTGGGTGCGGATGGTGGCTTCGTACGAGTTCCGCAAGATCTCGTTGAGCAAGTAATGCAAGTGTGGGATGATGAAGGGGAATGTACAGTCGAGGTCACCTTCGATCTCGAGATCAGGCATATTTTCGCGCTGGGGGAAAATCTGCACCATGGAGTTTTTGACCACCTCTGAAACCTGCAAAAAGTGGTCGGCCGCGTTACATGAATGGAAGATTTCTCCTATGTAGTCGGGCGGCTTGGAGTCGTAGGGTTTGGCCCGGTAGTTTTCCGACAAACTCAAGTGTTCTTCTGCAATGACACGACGTGATATACGCGATCGGATCGTCGATGACGTGAACTCGTCTAGTTCTTTGCGTGGAAAGTTGGTGAGAATCGACACTTCGAGCGCGCCCATCATCAAGTGCGATAAGTTGAAGACGTGCTCGTCAAGCAACGAGCTGAGTTGTTGGCAGAACTTGTCGTTTTGTTCCAATGTAGTGATGGGAGGGATCTTGCGCGCAGCATTGAACAGGTGGTAGTAGCTCTCGTAGATCTGTGCTAGGTGGAAATTGTTGACGACGCCAAATGGTAACGTCTGGAGATCGCGGATTCGCCGAGCGAGTCTGATGGGAAGCTCCAACCGCACAAAGTTGGCGCTATTAAGGATCTTTTGCTTGGTGAGGGTCTTGCCGTACCCCGCTAGCTGCCTCAACGACACCGGGTGTGGTTCTTTGGCGAGGTACGTCGCCAACACTTCGTTCTGATAAAAGTGCTGCGCATTGAGAATGTTGGAGTACGTGGGGAACGGGCCCAAGTTCTTGAGGTGGTCGGCAATCTGCTGTTTGCTTAGTGAACTGAGAAAGTCATACTCGGGACTACCGGAGTTCTTGCTAAGAAAACGTCTGCCTGTCGCCGCCAGTCTCAACATCTCTCGTTTGCTGCATCGCTATCACACGTTACGTAAAATGGAGTTGCGCCAGAACCTGGTCGCGTCACGTGGCTTAGCCAGCCTCCTTTAGCTGCAATAAATAGAGACGGCTGGCATGCTTAAAGTATATCTCATCGAAACCAAAAACAGTACCTTAAACTATTAGATTTATAGACAGCAAGAACACACCAGATCTACTGAAACGCTCGTCAATAGTTCACCTTCCAAACTTTTCTTTTTAGCCAATAAGTTTAGTGTTCTCGGGATGAACGTCACTAGTAAGGGGTACTTTACGACCCAGTTCTTGGACAAACAGAAACAGAACTCTCCAAGGAGCCACTACAGACCTAGATACGACCACGACTCGCTAGACTATTCCGATTATGACGATAATGATCATTTTGGCTGGGACGCGGCCTCCAATTATCCTCCATACGGCTACAACCAGTACGCCCATCGTTCCCACGGAGACTTGTCACGTATCACCGAACTAGACGAAGCATTCGAGCCTTCGCTGCACCATCCGAGTCTCAAATCAAAAAGATCCAGAGGAACGTTGGCGTCCAACCAACATTCACCTACCAATTCTCCTCGATCTGCCATAACTGCCACCACCAAAATCTCCCCGGTGTCCAAGCATTCTTATGCCGATACCGTAGTACCTGAGTCGGTGCGGACCATTCCCAAGTCTGAAACCGCCAGATCAAAGCAAGAGACTGTGAGATCAAAAGAGACCGTCAGATCGAAACAACCTGAAATAGTAAGATCTAAAGCCGAGCTGATAAGATCGATGAAGCCTGAGCTGATCAAATTGGACTCGGATTCGTTAAAGGATCCAGACTACTTGAAACAAGAAATCACTCCTGCACAACTTACTTTTCTCCAGAACAACTCGGCCAGGCCGTATCGTAGACACGATCCGTCGCCGAAACAACCTGAGGAAAATCTGAAAAAGAGCTATGCAGACTACTATATCAAGCAAAAAGAACATTACGACGGGGCCGACTACAAGCCCAAACTCTACACGCACAAAACGTTCCGTGACGTCTTCGTCAACAAAGAGGAAAACACAGATAAATATAACCCCATGGAGTTTGTGTTTGACGAGCCACCCGAAGAAACCAACCTTAAGCGGGCTTTTCGAAATCTCCAGGTCAAAATGGGCAAAGACAATTACTCGGCGTACGACTACTACGAGCACAAAAACAGTCCTCCCAAGACAGAAGTGTTTGTCAATGAAGTAAGCGATGATGACGAGCTCGAAGGAGTTGAAGTCAAAAAGAAAAAGAAAATCAGCAAAATGCTCAAGCAAAGAGCCAAGCTTGCAAAGAAAGAGTTGGGCCGCAATTTCATGTCCAATGCCGAAAGACAGCGGGCCATCCATGATCTTGTGAAGGAAAGAGAGATGAAAAAGAAAAAGAAAAAGGGCATCAATGTGGATGAGCCAATGCCAGTGGAAAAAACCACCGATTTGGTAGAACCTGAACCTGAACCTCCTGTAGAAGAGGAGAAAGAGGCAAAAGAGGTGGAGAGTATCAAGCAAGATGAGGAAGCACCACCAGAGGTGGAAAAGGCAGATGCCGTCAGTGTGCGATCTTTTGGGCCCAACCCCAATTTCCATCCAGCATGGAACTATCTCTTATCGTGGATAGTCTACGATAGTAAAGGTAAAAAAGTGGCAGTGGAAGAGCCAGAAATCAAGTCGGCCAAATCCAAAAAGAGCACCAAAGTTGTGACCCCGGCCGCTGCTACTGTCGCCAAAGCTAGACTAAAGAACATCAAAAAGGGATACACCACTGTGGTTTCAAGATGGAACGAACCAATGGGCACATTGTTTCAAGACCCTTCGACAGGGACCATTGTCAAAAGCCGATCAAGCCCCCACTCGTCGCTTCCTCGGTCAGATCTTGACGAAGTGTATGATGACGAGAGCCAGGAGTTTGTGATTGAAATCGAAGACGATGGTTCCGATGCAAATATGGAATTGTACTACAATCCCATTACCAAGCAGCTTGAAGCCACGCCGCCAACGTCCATGGGATCGCTTGAAGTGGACCCGAACGCCAAAAAAGGATGGAATCTCGATCCGAAAAATCTCCCTGTGTCGATCATCTCCAATATCAACTCTCTTATCAAAAACATCAAGATTATGAAGATTATATTTGGGCCCATAGATGTTATAGGCGAGATGTTTCCCACGTTGCAAACAGTGGTGATTGTGGCTGAACTAGTGATCTTTGTGTGGATGTTGTATGAATTGAGTCTATTGATCGATGCGCTTTGTATGATGGTCAAGGCTGTGTGTGCTCCAATGATAGCGATGGGAAGGTTTATGAATAGGGTTATGTAAAATTAGAAACGGGAAAAATATATAGGCGAAACTAGACAGAGTACAAATTATAACTATGTAAATTGTAGAGATTAAAAGATAACATTCTTTACGGGAAAGTAGCCGTTACAGAATTACGAAAATCTTATTTCGTATACGCCACGCCAAAGTGTATTTTTATGTTTTAAGTTTAACTTTAATTAATGGGTATTTTTTATTAAGTCAATATTTTTTTCTTTTTCTATACTATTCTACAATCGAATATTTTACACATTAGAGCTATCTTCTTCATGATGCCGATTTCTTCTGTACCTTATGCTTCATACTACCATTGACTCTAATACCCTTGATGGTGATACCCGTTTGTTCCACAGGGAACTTTCTGGGCCGGCCTCTTTTGTCTTTCTTTTGAAGCAAGTCCTTGACAGCTTTGTCTTCCAAGGTACGCAAGTATGTGGGCTGGTCATAGAGTTTGCTCAAGGTCTCATCGAGCGGCTGGCCGTTGGCGGTGTGAGTTGACGAATTAAACACATTGTTGTGCATCATCAGGTTGGAAGGAGAAACCGAGTCCTTGAGCACCTTGTTCAAGTGCTTGAAGTTGGGGTGCGAAGAGTCTATGTATTCGTTGGTTGTAGGGTCAAGAATGAGTTTCTTAGGACGTCCTCTCTTTTTCTTTTGTTCGGTATTAGGGAGAACGCTGGGAAGAACCTGGGGGTCTTGTTCGTGGTGGGAATCCTGAAGCTTTATGTTGTCGTTGAATGTAACATCGTCGGTCTTTTTGTTCATTCTGCGTTTTTGCTTGGTCTTTAATGGGAGGTGCGTATGTGCTTGGGGCGAGTGCGTTTGAACGGAGTGTTGGGCTTTGTTTGAATGAGATTGAACAGACGAATGAGAAACTTGGTTGGAGTGCTGTGTCTGTGGCTGTTGAGTCTGTTGCACCTGAGCTTGTTGTACTCGAGCTTGAGCTTGCGCCTGTGCCTGTGCTTGCGCTTGAGCCTGTGCTTGAGCCTGTGCTTGTGCCTGTGCTTGTGCTTGTGCTTGTGCTTGTGCTGCTTGAACTCTTGCTTGTGCTTGTGCCTGAGCTTGTGCCTGGGCCTGCGCCTGGGCCTGCGCTTGCTGGAACTGCTGGAATTGTTGCTGGTGGTGCATCTGGAACTGCTGCTGGTCCATTTGGTGATCCTGGAGCTTTGGAGACGACTGCTGCGACTGAAGGGTTCCGTGCATGTTCTGGTGCAGCTGAGTTGGAGAAGGCTGGTACTGGTTGATTACTTGTTGTGGCACTTGCTGGGGATGGTGGTACTGTTGTTGATGGTACTGCTGCTGCTGCAGGTTCTGAAGATGGTGTATTGGAGGAGGAACCGTGTTGGGGTGAAGAGCCATACCCATTGGAGAGGCCACGTTGACAGAAGAGTGCAAGTGACGGTGACCCTGCGATTGGGCCGACAATGGCACTACCGGGTTCTGGTTGGATCTTCCGTAGTATGCTCCTGAGTGGAGGTGCTGCGGCGGAGGGATGGCCTTGTTGTGGCCCGCCATGGCATTGGACGAGGTAGAGGAGGCGTTTTGCTTTTGCATTTGTTGGAGCTGTTGCTGCTGGAGCTGCTGCTGATGAAGCTGCTGCTGTTGGAGTTGGAGCTGCTGGAGCTGTTGTTGTTGCAGGTACTGTTGGGATTGGTTCAGGTGGAGTTGCTGCTGGGGCTGGCCGGACAGGGGCGATTGCTGTGTGTAGCCGTTCATGTTGGAAGCGTTGTTACCTCCGTTGTTGTATGGCGGGTAAGGAAGGTACATTTGGTGGGACATGGTGATGTCAGCCCTTCAATAGAAAACGAGAAAGAAGCAAATAGTAGAGTGCAAGTAATAAAAGTAGTATAGTACTTCTGGCGGCTAAGTATTGGGGTAATGAGATGTTGTCTGGGGAGATTGGACTGATAATTAAATGATCATTAAATGGTGATCACTGTTTATCCGAGATGTAGTAGACGGAGTGTCAAAAGCAGATGGTTGAGATGGGGATTGGGATTGGCAGCAAAGTTGAGCAGGGCAAAACAATCTGATACTACCTCAAAAGCTGATTATAGTGGGTGCTGGGTAGTGAAAGTACTAGCTAGCGGTGTGGTGTGGTGTACTATATGTCTATCAGTAACTTCTACTGTTGCAAAAGTAGTTTTTTTTATTTTTTTTCCTATTCGCAGGTGGGAAACTGGCAGGGAGTAGAAGAGCAGAGGCGTCAGCAACTATAAGATCGGCGCTGAACAAACACGGATAGCCCTAAATGAATTGGCAGAGGGGCCGTGGAGAGGCGACGTGGAGAAGTTGCGAAGATCTGAGAGAAGATGCTACGATGTCAAACAAGCTCTGGCAATTGTTTTTTTTGTTTTTTTTTTTTTAGTTTGTATTTTTTGTATTTTTTGTAGAATTGTATTTTTGTTTTTTTTGCTTTTTGCTTTTTGGTTTGATTGTTTTCGGCTTTCAACTCAAAACTAATTGAGAAATACTGTTGAGAAGAAGTTATTATAGTATGACGGTATGGACTTTTAGTACGCTAGAGTTTGTAGTAGGTTGAGTAAATGGTTTTGTAGTAAGTGATTGTAATAAGTAGTTAGTATATGGTCAGTAGAATCGTTTAATGCCTGGTGATTGTATGCTCGGCCTGAGCTCTCAATAGCTGCCAGCACACTAAAATTGTTGGCTGCGAAAATGATAAAATACCACTAGAGTGTAATTGGAGGTTACATTCATAAATTTTGAGAGAAATACTAGTCTATACTGCTTGAATGTTAGGTCTATACTACTTGAGTATAATGTGGTGGTCCTATGCTTGTAATTATAGTAGAATTTAAGTCTACCCTAGACTATGTCTCATTTCATGTTTTTTTGCGAATATTCTCCAAAATCTCACTTACACTTAATGATACCTTACAACTACAACACAACAAAAATATTTAGTAGCTACTATACACTAGCTAGTGCTCACTAGCTAGTACAACACCTTATTCTTTTTGATAATTACTATCTATTCTTTATTAGTTGATACTGTTTATTCTTTTTTTAGTTGTGTTAGGTTTATAAAACTAACAAGTTGATACTATTTTCTTCTAGTACTATTATCCTATTTATTGCTAGGTATTCCTATGGACTCTATTATTCCCTAACGGTCAACACTCCACTCACCTGCTGAGCCAAGCTCTTTTCAAACAATCCCACAAACGTCTTGGAATCACTGACCTTTGGGTCAAACTTGATCTTGAACTCAACCTCTCCCAATCCTCGGGCCCCAGCTCCAGAGGGCACGGATCCAAGCAAGTCGTCAAAGGCATCGACTGGTGCCTTTACACTAGCTCCTGCAAACTTGTACTTGATGTCATAGATTTCAAATCTATCTTGAGTCACAGGAGGCGAAAGCAAGTCGTCGAAAATGTCATTGCTGGACAATCCGGCTATAGGAGATGCAGCGTATTGTGGGTACTTTTGGGCATAAACCGATCTGACGGCATTTCTGGCAGCGTGTTCAAATGCAGCTTGGAAAGATTCACGACTGGTTTCGCCCAAAGCACTGGATAAAGTGGCTTTTAAGATATTGGATGGCTTTGGTGGAGCCTCGGCCTTGGCTTTGGCCGGAGCGTCTTCGCGCTGGGCCAATTTGTGGGTTTCCTCGGGAGTGGCCAATTGGATCTTGCTCAAGTCAAGGTGTTCTCTAGACTTGATGAACTCGGCGATTTTGCTCACGGCATCCTTGTTGATTTCGCCCAAGTATGCAAGCACATCACCCTTTAACAAACGGCCTTTTGGACCCGAGGCTGGGATCTTGGCAATGGCGTCTTCTCCAGATATTTGGTTGGCATGGAGAAGCAATTCCACTGCAGGAGAGAGTTTTTGGTTTGGGTTGGCAGCAGAAAATGTGCCGGAAGACGCAGAAGCAGAAGCAGAAGCAGAAGCAGATTGTTTTGGTTGATTTTGTTCTTCTGGTTTCTTTACTTCTTTTGGTTCTTTGGATTCTTTAGGTTCTTCCTTTGGTTCATTTTTAGTTGGTTCTTCCAATGATGGCTTTTCTAAGGTGGCTAAATCGTCACCTTGTTCAGCAAGCAAGGCAATTGGCTTGCCCACGGGAATGCCGCTGGCCCCGTCGTTTTCCAAGATCTCCCACATGACACCGTCGTCGCTGGCCTCAACATCAATGGTGGCTTTGTCGGTTTCCACCTCCAACAACACATCTCCGGCACTGAAGGCCTCGCCGGGCTTATACTTCCATGCCACTACACCACCTTCTGTCATGGTAGGCGACATGGCGGGCATCTTGAAAACAGACCCCGCGGCCAAACGCGCCGTGGAGTGGAGCCCTCTGATACTTCTGCTAACAACTGTAGTGGCTCTGACTCTAAACATCGTATGGTCTTGTAAGTGGCTCTAGTCTCTTTCCATCACATTTACTGTATGTTCGGGTGCGACAACTCCGCTGTCACGGGAGGCCTGCACGAGAGGAGACCTGCACGAGCGACAGCGAGTGCCGGGATCCCAGCGGGATAAGTTGCGAGAAAAGAGTGCGTATCAGTACTGACATACTTGGTCTATGTGAACGATACTAGCATACGAGTCCGAAAGAGTACACAAACTAGGTACGAAGTGAATTTTGGCAACTATACAAAGAGAGTTTCAGTATAATGTGGTGTAAAAGATACTCATTTCTACGTAATATATCTGTAGTAATGCGTATGCGGTAGCGAAAGAGTAGTGCAAACTATGGCGATGCGAGCACAGGATGAGACACAGGCCGGGAGAGGGAAAAAGCGCGAGACAATACTAAATACTCAGTCCTTGTAACCGATACTAACATACCGAGTCCGCAAGAGTACACAAGTACTTGGTATGAAGAGAATTTAGGTAACTGTACTACATAGAAACTTCCAGTACGCTGTCGTATGTTGAAGGTACTCATCTTTATTGAGACATGGGAAGATACGTATGCATAGTTGTGAAAGGGTAGTGTAGTGTGAAAGGGTATCTACTGTAGTGTGTGCACGGGACCTCCAGTGCCGGGAGCCAGCGAGCACGCGACCGCGTCCGGGATTGCTAGACAGAACGGCTGGAGTCAGGCATGGGAGACATATACATATATAGTAGACATATAGTAGACATATAGTAGACATACACTAGACTATGAGATGCGTACGTGGTGTGAACATTGTAGATACTAGACTTGGCTACCTCTACTCCTCGGCTACATCTTAAACCCCTTCTCTTGTCCCTGCCGCGCTCGTCGGTGCTCGTGTCTGTCACTGCCTCTTTCGTTTCCTCTGTTCCACTACCGTGCCCATACCATTTTAAAATATCTCGCGGCTAGCATCGAGTAGCAGCCATATACCAACCTACTATTACTCCATACCGTCTATTCATACATATCTACTACCGTCTAGTACTACCGTCTACCCACCTCACTAGGTCTTTCTACCCTTACCTGTTCTTGTTACGTTTTGTTTAGTATGTTCCAAAAAATTGTATCGGTGCTAAAAACGTACTCCAGATTCATAGGCCCGGGTCTTATGGTCAGCGTGGCGTACATGGACCCAGGTAACTACTCCACGGCCGTGGCCGCGGGCCTGGCTTACAAGTACAACTTGTTGTTTCTGATTCTTCTACTGAACTGTCTCGCCATCTTCCTCCAGATCTTGGCCGCCAAATTGGGCGCTGTCACTGGCCTCGATCTAGCCGCCAACTGCAAGGCCAACTTCTCGTTCAGAACAAACGTCTTTATCTACACATTGGCGGAAATCGCCATCATCGCCACCGACTTGGCCGAGGTCGTGGGCACCGCCATATCCCTCAATATCTTGTTGGGGGTCCCGTTGTTTGTGGGAGTGGTGATAACGGTGGTGGACGTGATAATTGTGCTTATGGCATATCGGCCCAAGGGTCCGTTGCTCTTTATACGGATCTTCGAAGGGTTTGTTTCGGTGCTTGTGGCCGCAACGGTGGTGTGTTTTGCCATAGAATTGTACCAGGTCAGCCACGACAAAACCATCAACTTTTCCACCTGGGAAGTGTTGAAGGGGTTTATGCCCAACGAAAAGGTTATTGACATGGAAGAGAGACCGGGCGGAAGCGGCTTGTTTCTTAGTTTGGCCATTTTGGGTGCTACCGTCATGCCCCATTCGCTCTACTTGGGAAGCGGCTTAGTGCAGTCAAGATTGAAGGATTTCGATATAAAAAACGGCTACTACAATCCCATAAAACCTACCAATAGAAGCAGCATAACGGTTGAAGACGTTCCTTTGCAACCACAGCTCACTCTGGACACGGCTGACGACACCCTAACACCAATAGCCACACCTTACGACAACCAAACTGGCCGTCGCTTTGAAAAAGACACAGACTCCACAGACGAAGACGATATTGACGACAACTACCGTCCTTCGATCCACGCTATCAACGATACCATGAGCTACACCATCGTAGAACTCGTCATCTCCCTATTCACCGTCGCCTTATTTGTCAATGCCGCCATCTTGATTGTCGCCGGTGCAACGTTGCATGGATCCAATTCGGTCAGAGACGACGATTCCGACTCAGATTCCGACTCGGAGGGCGACAACTACGAAAACGCCGACTTGTTCACCATCTACCATCTTTTGCTGAAACACCTTTCGCCCACCGCCGGGTTTGTGTTTGCATTGGCCTTGCTTTGTTCGGGCCAAAGTGCTGGCGTGGTGTGTACTTTGGCCGGGCAGATGGTCAGCGAAGGCTTTTTGTCGTGGTCGTTGCCTCCTGTAGCAAGAAGACTTATTACCAGAGGCTTGGCTATCACTCCATGCTTATTGGTAGTGAGTTTTGCTGGCCGTGAAGGATTGGCCAAGATCCTTAATGCCAGTCAGGTGGTGCTAAGCTTGTTGTTGCCAGTGGTGAGTGCTCCGTTAATCTGGTTCACCTGCTCCAAAGAAATCATGAGAGTGCCTATATTCGTCAGAGACGGAGACGAGCTACTTGATGATGAAGACGTTCTGATAAACGACACCCAAGACCTCACAGAATTATCTACAAATCCTAACCACAGATACAAAAGCACAGAACCAGCTATAAGACTACAAGATTTGCGAAAGTCGCATCCTTGTAACTGGGAAGACGACGAAGAGGACCATTTTAACCAAGGAAACGAACACCAGCGTCTCATGGAAAATAACGTCTCTTCTGCCATCAAAATCAAAGGCTTATCCACCTCAAGACCAGAATACCAACCCGTACCCAACGACATCCCCAGCTCATCTACCCTGACCTCGCACACCATTCAACAGCAAGACGAAAGCTACAGAATCAAAGGCTACAAGGACTATAGCAATGGTCCAATAACGTCGTTTTTGGCAGTCTTGGTGTGGGGTTTCATCACGTCATTGAATCTTTACTTGATAGTAAGTATGGTCCTAGGCTACGAAGTACCTCTCTAGTCATTTAGCATTAATAAAAGAGTAAAACTAATTCCCGCTAACTAACACTAACACTAATTCCCACAGGAAATCACGAACTATAATTTCCAAAGGATATCACCAACAATAATTATCTCTAACAAACTCTAATTACTACCATTCTTACACTACTACGCTTTCACTAATTCCAATTGTAAATAAGAGACTTACCTCGGTAGGTCATAGAGTCGATGGGAGTCGACTGTAGTTCGGATTAGCGGACAGCTAAGCCATAATTACAATAGATATAAATTTCATTTTCGCAATTTGCGAAAATCACAATTAGTAGTTACAAGTAGAGTAATTATCAAGTGTAGAATAATGATTCACAAACAGATATTAGATGTAGAGTCATGGCTTTATTAGTATAGTTATAATTATTCACAAGATATCAGAGTAGACCCATACCAATTTAATCAATAGAAAGTATAAGAGAGTTAGAGTATTCACGATATTACAGTCTGAGTATACACGGAGGAAGTCAAATTATGGAATTTTCTAAGATAGTTTATGGTATTCACTATATTACTTGTAGTTATGATGATCACATTATAGATATAAAACATACCTAAGCGTCATAAGTAGAAGCGGAAACGTTACCACCCTTACCGGTCCAGTTGACGTGGATCCAGTCACCCTTGAGGAAGTCGTTTTGTTGACCTGGCAACACCTTGAAGGTGTGGGCACCAAAGTAGTCTCTTTGAGCTTGCAACAAGTTGGCTGGCAAGGTTTCGGATCTGTAACCATCGTAGAAAGACAAGGCGGTGGAGAAAGCAGGAATTGGGATACCGGATTCAACAGCCTTACCGACAGTGGCTCTCCAACCAGATTGGGCCTTGGTGATGGCGTTTTTGAAGAATGGGTGGAACAACAAGTTTTCCAAGTCTGGGTTTTCTCTGTAGGCAGAGGTGATTTCGGCAAGGAAAACGGATCTGATGATACATCCACCTCTCCACATCAAGGCAATGGCTGGGTTGTTCAACTTCCACTTGTATTCCTTGGCGGCTTCTCTAATCAACATGAAACCTTGGGCGTAGGAGATGATCTTGGAGGCGTACAAGGCTTGTTCCAAGTCGTCGACAAACTTCTTCTTGTCGGTGATGGTGGAAGTTTCGGTTGGGCCGGCTAACAAGGTGGAGGCTCTGGTTCTTTCTTCCTTCAAGGCAGACAAACATCTGGCAAAGACGGCTTCACCAATCAAGGTGACTGGCATACCCAAGTCAAGGGCGTTGATGGCGGTCCACTTACCAGTACCCTTTTGACCGGCGGAGTCCAAGATCTTTTCCAACAATGGCTTGCCGTCGGTAGGGTCGTTGAAATAGAGGATGTCTCTGGTGATTTCAATAAGGAAGGAGTCCAAAACACCCTTGTTCCATTGGGCGAAAACATCACCTATTTCCTTGTTGGAGAACTTACCAACACGCTTTAACAAGTCGTAGGCTTCACAAATCAATTGCATGTCACCGTATTCAATACCGTTGTGGACCATCTTGACGTAATGTCCGGCACCGGCATCACCGACCCAGTCACAACATGGCTCACCGTCGGACTTGGCAGCAATGGACTGGAAGATGTCCTTGATGTGTGGCCAAGCGTCTGGGTGTCCACCAGGCATCAAAGAAGGACCGTAACGGGCACCTTCTTCACCACCAGAAACGCCGGAACCGACGAAAAGAATGTCCTTCTTCTTCAATTCTTCGAAACGACGGTTGGTGTCTGGGAAGTGGGAGTTACCACCGTCGATGATGATGTCACCTTTGTCCAAGTATGGCAACAATTGGTCAATGAAGGCATCGACTGGGTTACCGGCCTTGACCAAAAGAATGATTCTTCTTGGTCTCTTCAAGTTGTCAACCAATTCTTGGATGGAGTGGGCACCGATGATGGACTTACCCTTGGCTTCGTTGGCAAGGAAGTGGTCGACCTTTTCGACGGTTCTGTTGTAGGCGACAACGGTAAATCCGTGGTCGGCAGCGTTTAAGATCAAGTTTTGACCCATAACGGCCAAACCAATCAAACCAATATCACCACTAGCAATGTTAGTATTTAGATGGTTGTGCATGAGCGAGAGGCGATCCAAAGACGTCATATCGATCTAAAGTATAGTATAATCAATCACAATTTGGTTATGATGCAAGGTGGGGTTATTATATTAATATTAATTAACTTTAATTTTCATAGCCGTTCCTGTCCGCAGCAATTGAGCGTTTTACCGAACCGAGCATGTCGCGGAAGCCGTGTGCCCGAACACGGTAAAGGAGGGGAAGGACCCTAACAAGATTGACACGAATTGGTGAAATGGATGAATGGATGGAAGTGGTAGAATTGATCAATTGATCAATTGATCAGTTGCTTTGTAAGGCGGAAGCAATTAAAAACTTTATTGGTGTTGTCGGGACGGTGAGTCAGATCGGTATTCAAAGTATAAATTGAAGGATGTGTGATGTACTCTCTAAGGATCTCTCAGGTTCTCTCTCATAAATCGTTAGTATACTTACGTTGGAGCAGACATGTTTATATTATTCTAGTATGAAGAATGAAAAATTTAGTGTTGCCGCCGCTGGCAGCGGGCCTTATATATATGTTGGGCTCGTCGAGGGGTGTGTGCCGGACAAATTGGGACATGGAGAGATCGGAGTTGTTGCCAGAAGTGGGAGAGAAAGACGGCGGATTGAGAGGTGTGCAGCTTGGCGAGCGAGCCAGCAAGTGGGGTACGTGAGGGGGGCGAGAGAGAAGGGATGTTAATGGTATGTTTCCATTCACTTGTAGAGTTAATAGTATCTGTTCAAGCGTTGGTCGGGCTGAGGGGCACCGAATTACGGAGTTCGAATTGTCAGAGCAAGGTCGTGTGTCGCGGCGGCCAGACTGGATCTTACTAATAAGGAGCTTAGTCACATGGGGCCCAGAACGCGTGGGGGCACCAAAAATCGTTTTTAAACGTGGAGGAAGAGTTGAACGGGAATAAAGGTTGCAGAAGAACAGTGCTAAGCGAGCGGGCATTGG
Organism: Suhomyces xylopsoci; assembly: GCA_030568675.1. Classification (NCBI taxonomy): domain Eukaryota; kingdom Fungi; phylum Ascomycota; class Pichiomycetes; order Serinales; family Debaryomycetaceae; genus Suhomyces; species Suhomyces xylopsoci. The sequence continues at coordinate 697,441 of JAJMGM010000006.1, forward strand.
GGTAGCGGGGCGGGGACCTCCGTAGCCAGACCACACCTGGTGTGTTGCAGCCTGTCCGCTCGTTGCGCGTCAGCATTACCAATCAACATTACCAATACATTACTGATCGAGAACTCTTTTTTTCAGTCAGGTGAGCAAGCCCAGGCAACCCAGCTGGACCGTTCGCTATTTATAAGATCGGCTTCTGGCTTGCTATCTGGCTATGAGCGTGTGCGAAAAAATTAGTATTAGCTTAGGGACGCAATTACGTGCTACCATGGCAGCCATAGTAGAGCCACTATATAAAAACCACTTGGCAACCTCCTACCTGCCCAGGCTAGCCAAAAAGCTTGTCAATGCTAGGCTGTTGCTTGTCTATGCTAGGCTGTTGCTTGTCTATGCAAACAGCTTTCTTAGCCAGTATGCTCCTGCTCGGTCCGGCCCGATTCCAACACATCACGTGAGATGGTATGATAATGTCAGATCGAGTTCCGAATTTGCAGCTAGTGTGGGCGCCATTGCTTATTAGAAGCACCAATTCCTCCCTTTGATCTTGCTCATCACCAAACATGCCTATTTTACAACCACATGGAGGACAGCTCAACGATCTCGTCATTCGTGACGCCGGCATCAAGCAGCAGTTGTTGAGCGAAGTGCCTAAGCTTGAGTCCTTGGAGCTCACGGCCCGTCAGTTGTGTGACTTGGAGCTTATTTTGAACGGTGGTTTTTCTCCATTGCAAGGGTTCCTCAATGAAGACGACTACAACTCCGTGGTGCACGACATGAGATTGTCGTCCGTCAAGAACGACGCTGGCAGCGGCTTGTTGTGGCCCATTCCGATCACCTTGGACGTGCCAAGTGCCGACAAGTTTTCGGTGGGACAAAGAGTGGTGCTTCGTGACTTGAGAGACGAAAACCCCTTGGCCATTTTGACCATCGAAAGTATCTACAAGCCTGACAAAAAGGTCGAAGCAGAAAAGGTTTTCAGAGGTGACCCAGAACACCCTGCTGTCAGATACTTGAACGAAACCGCGGGCGAATACTACTTGGGAGGCTCGATTCAGGGAATCAGCTATCCTACACACTACGACTACGTCGAAGAAAGAAAAACCCCTACCGAGCTCAGAAAAGAGTTCTCCAAACTCGGCTGGGACGACCAGAACGTGGTGGCTTTCCAGACCAGAAACCCCATGCATAGAGCCCATAGAGAGTTGACCATCCGTGCTGCCAACGACATTGGTGAAAAGGGCCACATTCTCATCCATCCTGTCGTGGGTTTGACCAAGCCTGGTGATATCGACCACCACACTAGAGTCAAGGTATACAAGCAGATCTTGAAGAAATTCCCCGACGGCTTGGCCACTTTGTCTTTGTTGCCATTGGCCATGAGAATGGGTGGTGACCGTGAGGCTTTATGGCACGCTTTGATCAGAACCAACTACGGTGTGGATCACTTTATTGTTGGCAGAGATCATGCTGGTCCGGGTAAAAACTCCCAGGGAGTGGACTTTTACGGTCCTTACGATGCCCAAGATTTGTTGGCCAAGTATGCCGACGAGCTTGCTATCAAGGTTGTTCCATTCAGAATGGTCACCTACTTGCCTGAAGAAGACAGATACGCTCCTATCGACACCATCGATACCTCCAAGGTAAAGACCGCCAACATTTCAGGTACTGAGTTGAGAAACAAATTGAAGACCGGTGACGAAATTCCTGCCTGGTTCTCGTACCCTGAAGTAGTCAAGATCTTGAGAGATACCAACCCTCCTAGGAAGTCCCAGGGTTTCGTCATTATCATTGACAACACCAACAAATTGGGCCAATACTTGTCTTTTGCCTTGCAAGCCAGTTTGAATCAGTTTGACGGAAAACGTAGAATCACCAAGTTGCCTAGTGGCACCGACTCCTTCATAATCAACGAGTTGGTTCTTGCCGGCTCGGGTGTTATTATCACCTCTGATTCTGCTGGATCTTCTAAGATCGCCAGCGTAGTTGGTAAAGGTAACACTCTTGTGGTAAAGTCTTCTGGCGAATTCGGCGAAGGTGAATTCAAATTGGTTGAAGACTTGAACGTGGTTGTATCCCAGATTGTCGAATACTTGAACCAACAAGGCTTCTACTAATTACATAGTACATAGTAATACAAATATTGAAATTTAATAGTCTAATATCTCAAAAAAACTAGCGCTCTAACATCCTCTAGCGTATAGCACTCCAAAATTGATAACAATCTAGTATAAATTAAAATGGAAAATGGTTTCTGCTAGCTCAAAGCTACAGACGAATGCCTTTCGAAAATTAAACATTATTGAAATCGTAAATGTATGAGTAGTTTGTATTTACGAGCTATAGTACAAGATTCCTGTATTAACGAACAGATGTTAGTCATGCACTTTAGTACTTATCCTTATCCGTTAATTTTACTTTTTTCAATGAGGGAGATTGGAACTGAACCCTGAAAAATGGCTTAAAAGGCTACGTCGACGGTTAGACCACTTCCCCTTGATAACGTCTAACTAATTGCTATTTATAACCAAGAAGTGTAGATGGTACTCTAACCCTTTTTAATGTAGGATAGTTAATTGAAGATTAGAAAAACTCTTCATGTCACTCGAATTCGGTAGTAGGAGTCGCTGTAAACAGCCCAAAATGACACCTACAGCTTTCACCTAACTTGTCAATTTCATCAGAGTGCTCTTGCTCTGCGAGTAGCGTAATTACATTGCTCTGCCACCACGTTGATTTTCCTATTAATAGATTTATTAGTTCCAGGATAAGATCGACCCATGGGATGTTGGCAAATCAATTAGGTGGTTGCGGTGGCTCTATCAGTCCAGTATGGTGAACAAGGAATAAATCTCGCAATGATTGCGTCTCGCAAAATCTTCTCAAGGGACTATAAACTTAAAATGAGCCTCTTTGTAGGTATTACCACCATGGATTCTTGCTGACAAAGTGTACGATACCAGCGAGCTTCAAATTGTCTAATGCAATTTACGATACTTTATAATCGGTAGGATTTATCCTAAACGGTATCTGTTTTATCGTCACATTAATACCGCACCTGGATCCCTACTTATCAATACATCAATGTCACAACCGAAAATCAAGTTATCCCAAAAATAAATACGGCTTATGTGAAATGATTGGTAACTATGTACGGCTTTTGATGTCAAACGGCACATGCAGCATGCCTCCTAGCGCAAAGTTCCAGCTAAAAAATATACGGTGTCAAACGTGCATGCATATGCACTACCCCTCTGCCTTTATCGCTGAGATAGGCTAAATTCGAGGCCGAACGTAATTGACAGAAGGAAATCATTTCCAGATCAGATAACGGGCTGGGAACAAATAGCATCAACGCTTCTACACCACTTCTATCCACTTATTGGTATTGCAATTTCGAGACTCTTGAGAGATATACTGGTGTACAGACTAACGGTCCAAGATCTAAGAGCCGTGTATTCAAACTATTGCGCAATTCAACGGCAATGATAGGAACATCGAGCCGTGAGAGGAACGGACTCATGGATTCCTGTTTTCATCTCAATTAGGGGTTAACAATGTATGAAATTTTGTTGAGCTCGCAATAATTCTTTCCATGAGTCGTTAATTCTTAAGAAATATTTCGAGCTTGTCAGAATGTTGGAATGAAACAAGTTCGATCTCTAGTAATATAAAGGATGGACCAGATCCATCAAATAAGATTTCAAACTTCAAACAACAACAATAATCAACCATGGTTAGCATTGCTCTCTTCTCCGCCAAAGCTTTCACAATTCTTGCTTACGCTTTGACCGTTCAAGCTGCTGCACTTCCAGCTAGACAAGACAAGGGTTCTGGATTCGTCAAGTTACCAATCAAAAAAGCTGCTTCCAACGCTACCATTCTCGCTGAGGGTCCTACTTCATCTCCAATTACGTTGAGTTCGAACCAAGCAGGTTACTACATTCAGCTTGATGTTGGCTCTCAAGCACAATCTGTTTCCGTTATTCTTGATACAGGAAGTTCTGATTTGTGGATAGCAGACCAAAATTCCATTTCCGGGGGGTTTGACAATACCGCGTCCACCACTTATCATGATTTAGGAGAACCTTTCTCCATCGGATACGACCTGGGTTCAGCAACTGGTGAGTACGTCACCGACACCGTTGCTATTCCAGGCGGTCCCTCTCTCTCCAATTTCCAGTTTGCTGACGTATCGACCCCAAATCCAATCGGAGCTGGTATTTTAGGAATTGGTTACGGCTCAATTGAAGCAACGGGCGACTCTCCTAAATACTCCAATTTCCCTCAAGCTTTGAAGGATGCTGGCTACATTTCCAAGAATGCCTACTCCCTCTACTTGAATTCGATACAGGCAGGAGTGGGTGAAATTATTTTTGGCGGTATCGATACTGCCAAATTCGACGGAAGCTTGAGTACCATTCCAGTTCAAGATCCAGAGAACGGTTTCTTGCAAGCTTCCATCGATAGTTTTACTACTCCTGATGGTACCGTTATTTCTGTTGGTGTACCTGGTGACTTCGACAGTGGTACTACCTGGACTTTCCTTCCAGACGATACTGTCAGTAAACTTGCAAATGATCTTGGATATCCAATTGTAGGTGGAGGTGTCTCTATTCCATGTGGCACTACTTTGAATGGAGACCTTACGTTTACTTTTAGTGGTGTTAGTCTCACAGTTCCACTTCAGGATCTTTTGTTCCCCCTTTATAAGAATGGCAACTGTGGTCTTTCCATTATTCAATCCTCTCAAAACCAAAATTCCGTAATTATTGGTGACTCTCTCTTGAGATATTTTTACGTTCTCTATGACCTTGACGACAACACTCTCGGACTTGCCCAAGCTAAGTACACCACTGACTCCAACATTGTTCCAGTCAGTTAGATCTCAGGATTTCGACTCTTTCGGTTAAGCGACTCAATAAAAGTTTTATATCAGTACTTGTACTCTACACGGGAAAACACTAAAAGTAATTACTACGCTAGAAACCACCAAAAACTAAACTAGCCCTCACTAACATCTGCCAACTTGTTTTATAGATAGTTGTAGCTGTAATCCCCATCTATAGTGCGGTTCAGTCTGTAGTGATCAAAATGTTCGTCTAGTGTAATTTGCACCCAATTCGCAGGAGCATATTCTAAATAGTGCGCAAAGTATCAAAGTCAGTGATAAAAAACCAGATTGAGCTAAAGAATTATTAAGTTGTGTTGAATTTCATCAGATCAGAAGATCATTTCCTGTCAAACTTCTGTCAAATATTGGATATGATCACCCTTGATCCAAACACAAATGAAATTACAATACAGGTATCGTCGACCGGTGGTTTGAAAAGTAATTAACTGATGTGATTGAGGATCTACATGGCACACAGATAAAACTCAGCTTGATATTACAACAGACTTGAAATATACCAATTAATTATAATTTCGCGTAGTTATAGTATTACAAAATCTATAGCGTACTTCAGGCTCTGTAGTGTTGAACTGTTCGTCTGTCTAGTGAAATTTGCACCCAATTGGCTGGATTATACGAATTATTTAAAGTGTACAAAGTATCAATTTTTGGCCCCTCTACATAACCTCTACAATATATGCAGATTGAAATATATTATCTTTACTAGTCTTTATTTTCATGAATAAATTATAGGACTGATCGTGAATTCGTAGGCTGGATAAATTATTGTTCACATAAATAGTTGGCACGGTCTTTGAACGATTCGGCCAATCCCATGGCAATGGGCCATACTGGGGCATCGGCCAAGATCCGGATTCCCAAGTAGAGCGACTTGATCGACAACTTATCAGTCAAGATCTCTTTACCGATTTCGTTATCAAAATGGAGCCGTTCCTTTTCGGTCAAGTTCTCATGGCGATCTCTTTCCTCAATAAGCTTTCTTACCCGTTTTAAGCCATCGTCTTGCTTGATGTATTTGAATGTGTTTCCTTGCTTGGTGAGGATTTCCGAGTACGACGACTTGAGAATAGGACTCAAGACCTGTTCCACTTGTCCCAAAACACTCTCGCATTCGATCCAGTGGACCAACTCAAACTCACTCAAGCCCCGCTCGACCTTCTTCTCCAAGTAGTTCAAGTACGACGACATGATCAAGATAGCTACGTAGATGCAAGATACGAAGAAAATGGGGCTTCTCAAAGAGTACTGCTTGACATCCTTGTTGTCCAAGTTCTTGATATTAAAGATCCAGATCTTGATGATTTCGGCACAGTAAGGCATGGTTTGTTTCAATTTTTCGTGCTTGAGTTCTTGCTGGCTCAAGACATTCAACTTGGCATTCATTTCGTTCCAGTTCTTTTGGAATATCGACGATAAAATCGGATTCAAGTTGATCACAACCTTGATTTTGACCAAGTTGTAGAGCGGCAACATGAGCTTGAATTCGTTGTGAATGGTGAGAAGTTCATAGTTTGAAGAGTCGACGTAAAGAATTCCTCCGTTACTTAAAAACTTGAGTTCCCAAGATTTGATAAGGTGGTCAAGCTGGGGTTTTACGTTGACGGTCCAACCAAGCGAGTTGAATGGATTGTGAGTGTCCAGGCTGGATTGAATCTTTTCATGGATATACATCAAGATTCCAAAGAGATTGTTGTGACAAAATGAAGCGTTTTGATTCACCATGTTATTGGGCAATTTCTGGACCAATTCATTAAATTGGGCTCCGTTACTCAAGCTAGTAAGTCTGCTGTTCGAGGAGCTGACTTTGCTGAACCAGTCTTTGGCGTTGGTGGTGTGCCACAAGGACTCATCTGAGCAAAAAGAGCCGTTGCTAAGGAGCGAAGAATCAAAGTAGACCGGAAGTCCCATGAAACTGGACCTGAAGTTTTGCAAGCAATAAAAGATATGAACTGTTCTTATTCTGGATTGGGCCATGATGAAATAGTCGTAGCTTTTTTGGATCTGGGCAGGGTTCAAGTTGGGGCCAAGATAGTCTGCTGGCGGCATGAGCAAGCGCTCCAAAGGCTCGTTGAACTTGGTTGATTTCATCAAGCCCACCATGGATTTGATCTGCTTGTGGGTGATTTCAATCATGTTGGGTTCGTCAAAGAACATGGTAATAAATATATGGAGTACCAAGCACTGGTGGGTCATTAGCGGTACTTTTTTGAATTGAAAGTTGTCGAGCGTAATTTCGTTTTCAAAGAACTTTTGGATGTGGAACTTCGACAAGCTGAAAAGTAGAAGAGTATTTGTATCATGATATGCATATAATGCACCGATAGAAGCCATGGATAATATTAGTGGAATATCTTCATATTTGTTCACCAGAGGATTCAAAGATGGCAAGTGAATGAACGGAAAGTACTTGTTGAATTCCAACTCGTATAATCTCATGTAATGGTTCAAATCACTCACCGTAGGAAACTGGCCATCGGTAATGTTACTGATACCAATAATCCTCGTTCTGAACTCCTCGGTAATGAAGCTAAACACGTCCTGTTGCCCAAAGTCTACAGACGAAAGCACATCGTTTTCATTGAGATGAGGATTCATTTGCTTGACCAAATCGATTTGTCTTGATCTGAAAAGGGACGAGATCTCGCCCAATGAGCTGTAATCGGTATTGCTAGACATAAGCGTAGGAGCTTGCTGCGAAGTGAGTTTTGGCGAGCTTAATAAGGAAGGAGTCTCAATAAATCCAATTTGGTGGGATGCTAAAGGAAAGTTTGTTTCATAAGGCGTATTGATGATCTCTTTGAGCCAATCATCGTCATGAGTCATGGTAACGGAAATAGGATGCACTTTTTGCTTGGAGCCGTTCTGAGGCGACAATTCCAGCTTTAGCTTTTTCGACGGAGCCTCGCTGGCGCTCAGTTCTCGTTTCTGCTTGTTTTGAGCCTTTTTGGCTTCTACAACTTCCCCTTGAAGTACAAGCGGATCTGTATCTTCCGGAATCATCGACTGGGCCAGGAGATTCATAAAGTTGGGAGGATTCATGCCGTATTCGAAAGGAGTCATTCCTTTGAGATGATGCGGATGGTTGGGGTTATTGAACTGAAATGCGGCAAATGCATTTTGATTGGGGGTCTGGCTTTGGTTATGGCCAGCCGGGGCGCCTGGTGTAGGGGTCTTCAAGTTACCGCCCATTTGAAAGAATTGCTGAAGATTTTTCAAGGATCTTTGCTTGGCAGTAAGTTGAGAGAAGGTAGGAGAACCAGCTCCTTTGTTCTTGTCTGCGGCCGAGCTCAAGTCGAGACCATCAAGATTCGCCCAATCCAACACTCCTAGAGACGTAAGATCAAGACCAGACAAGAGGAGGTTTTTGGAGGTGAGTTCGTCGGTTAGTTGGGAGCCAAGTTCCGGGTGGCCGTCTTCCACAGCTTCTTTTAAGTTGGTGTATGACGTCCCAGAAACTGCCGAGAACGACGCATGCCGGGTTTGGGAGCCCAAAATGTGATTGAGCTGACTATTTGCTTGTTCTTGTTGCAAGTACGCAGGAAGTGCGTTGGGCCCGTTGGTGTTGTTGGCCGGCTGATTGGGAGGGGTATTTTGAGAGGAGTTTGTGGGAATGGGCGAAGGAATGTTGTTTTCGGGCAGCATGTGTTGTTGGCCAAACAACTGAGTTCTGAACTGAGGAGCTATACTGCTGCTATAAGAGAACTCGTTTGTCTTAGGAGGCGAATAAAGCTGAGTGGGCCCCGAATCGGCCGACTTTTCAATGTCTTCGTTTTGCTCGTCGCCAAGCTCGGGAATCACCCCGTTGGGCAACGGCGCCGAGTTCTCGGTGTTGTTGTGCAACACGATGATGTGTTCGTCCAAGTCTTTTGACGAGCCTCGGCGCATGATATTGGGTATGGTCGTGTGGAGTTTTTGCTGGTGTCTCAACACCAAGTCTCGGCGGGCAAAACATCGGCCACAAGCAGCACACTGGAACGGTTTTTCGTTTGTGTGGGACCTTTCGTGGCGTTTCAAGTGCTCGAGTCGGGCAAAGGCTCGGGTGCAAACAGTGCACATGTGAGGCCTTGGTTTGTCTGTCTTGATTTGTTGGGATTTTTTTGGTATTGGCTGGGTGGCCGGGGTGGACGCCGTGTGGGAAGTGTCGTTAGCAGTAGACGGAGTAGATCCAGAAGAAACAGGAGACCTACTTGAATCAGATTGGCCACTCATATTGATTGGTATTTTTGGTGGATGTTGGTGGTTCTTTATTGGTGGAATTGTGTGGGTGACGTCTGAATACTCCGTGGAGGTACGAAAATGGGGCGATTATAGGGAAGGAGGAGGGATAAAAGTGTTCGGAGTTGGGTTGTAGTCGCAGTAGGTCGAAAGTAGGCACCTTTGGAAACTATTTGATGACGCTGAGAGGTAGAATAAGACACCAGTAGAGACCGAGATTGTGTTCCGCCAAAGTGGTTGGCGTCCAAAAAAGGACCGCAAATTTTCTGGGTTCAGACGACATGCAAAGTCGCCGCGAGCACGACATTCTGTGATCTCGGAGTTGGCGCTAGGACGAATGCGGAAATAACACGGGTGGTATGCAGTGCTGGCACAGTTTCCCCGTGGGGAGCCAAGCAAGATTGTCGGCGTCCGGCGTGGTGAGCAAAAGTGAAAACTGATTACATGAACAGTGACGTAGATTATATATGTAGATTATTGTAGTTCTGTAATGTTGTCTTTTGACGGGTCTATATATACATGTGTGTTTACGTGAGGGGACAGCAATCACATGCGGAGAACGCTTGATAGCATCGGTATCGACGATCGCGGTAGAGAAAATGGGGCAACAGCACGGTGGGGAAGCGCCCGAGAATAGCACATGAAGCAGCAGATGCCGGTTTACGAGGTCTCGGTAGTGCGGTGCAAGCAAGCCAGGTCGGGTGTTTCGGAAGTGTTGAAGAAATTGCAGAGTCGTGGCAGCGCATACGAGAGGACGGTGGGATTTCACCCGACACAATGGGGTGGTTGGGCGCTCGAAAGTAGTCCATAAATCAGCGCGGTGGCGTAGTGGAAGCGCGCAGGGCTCATAACCCTGAGATCCCAGGATCGAAACCTGGCCGCGCTATTCTTTTTTTTTGCCAAATAAACAGCATAGTCTCTGATACAGTTATCAGAACAACACCTGCTCTCAAATACAGTTCTCAAATGCAGTTTGTTATTTTTGGTGGTACCTCTTCGGTACCACCATTCAAAGAAACCTAATCTTTTCTCTTCTCTTTTTACTCGGCATCGTCTCTTTCTTTCCGCTCGCCTGATTATCCCCGCGCAACTGAAAATCAGACGGCCAAAAAGATAAAGATCATTAATCTTTCATACCTTAACTAGTACTTCTTTATAATGTCCACTCAAGGAGTGGATATAATGGTGGGAAACCGCATTTTTGGGGTCTCGCTTATGTTTCTCCTCATATCAGCGTTGCTTATCGCGTTCATCGTCATCTCATGCTACAAGATCATCTCGTTCTACTCGGACTCAAACTCCGACTACACCGCCCTTGGAGAGCTGAATTCGCAGGTCCCACCCGAGTTTCTTAACGATGAAGAATCGTTGATCAACTTGGCCAATACTTTTGATTTCACAAACTTGTCACCAGAAGAACAAAGCTCGTATCTCAAGGGCCAGGAGTTCAGCAAGCAAAATCGCCCAAATCCAGACCACTACCGAGGCAGATCTTATACTTCTGAGACCGAGGAGTTGATCAGAGACCACGGGATCATGGCTTTTCTGTTCGAAAACGATACTGCCATGGTCCCACGATATGTGGTGGAAGACAAGACCGAGCTCAATTTCAACAACAACGACTTGCCGTACTCCGTAGCCACGGCGTCGTTGAACTACGCTTTGCCTGTGAAAAATAGATTGTACTCAGATATAGTATACTTTGAAACAAAGGTGTTTGAGTATACCAAAAACGAGAGCGACACCAGCCATTTTTCCATTGGATTGATCACCAAACCGTACCCGACATCGTTCAGATTGCCCGGATATAACCATTTCTCAATTGGATACGAATCTACCGGTAATCTCAAGATCAACAAGCCGTTTCCCACGCCGTTGCAGCAGCACCAGGGCGAACAGAGCGAGTACAATGCGTTGGTGTTGCCTCCGTTGCAGCAGTCGGACGTCGTAGGCTTTGGCTATGTCGTTAGCACAGGCACCATATTCATCACCAGAAACGGCAAGAAATTGCTTGATGTGATGAAAGGATGTTTTGTGGACTTGTATCCTGCGGTTGGATGTTTTCTGACCAACGCCAAGTTCCAAGTGAATATCGGGCTTGGAGGGTACGTTTGGGTGGAAGCCAATGTGCGCAAGTATGGGTTTGTATCTCGATCAGATTATCGTAAGATTGGCGGTGAAAGAGGATTGGCTGCTTTGCCCGAGTATTCCAAAGTCACCAGGCTCAGTAAGGAAGACGAGACCGATAAGTTGCTTGATAAGGGCGAAGATTTGCCTCCTCAGTATCCTGTAGACGAGTTGGATTTCTTTGGCAGGTCCGTTAGAGTGGGCTCTTCTAAAGAGACTGAGAAGGGAGGAGAAAGTAAGGTGACGAATGAGACCGAGGAAGAGATGGATAAGAGGGAAAGGCGGTATGAGCAAGAAACCCAGGGAAGCTCAAAAACTCAGGGAACTCTACTAGAAAGAAGCAGCGAGCTCGAAAGTAGTAGAAACAGTAAAGCTAGTAGTGCCACTGCTAGTGCTACTGAAAGCAGCAAAGATGCCACGCCGGAGCCGGGCCAGGCCAAAAAGAAAAAGAAGAAGGGAAAGAAAAAGAAGAAGGGAAGAAAATAAATTAAAATTACACAGGAAATCACCAACTCTCATTACCCCACAGGAAATCACCAACATCGATTTCACAGAAAAACATTAATATGATTTCACAGGAATTTATAATATCGATTTCACTACTCTCACTAAAGCTAATTGCATAGGTAAAACTACTCTCACTACTAAGACCAATTATCTTTCACTACTTCTACGTCTTTCAAGCTAATACTTTCTCTAAGTTGCATCTTATCACTGAGATACAAAAGTTAATACGAAGTTATAGTGCTACAATATCTCTACTTCTACGGATCAAATGTTATCTAATGATTTATTTTTCCATTTCAGTGGATGGAAGTAAATAATTTTTCAAATAGACTTCTCACAATGAACAAATAGAGCTTGCACAATGATATTATATAGAGATACTTATTGAGCTGCAACTATCCAAGAGACAATATTAGTCTGTCTAGATCTAAATTAGCAGATTGAACAAAGTATTGAAAGATATTAGATCAATTTTCTTTGGGTACTTTATGTGTCTCCTATAGACATACTGTTAGTTGTGGCCCGGAGCTTTTTGTGCCCGCATATTTACACTAAAAGCATATTAACAGCGATCGCCCCAATAGCATCAAGGCGAGAAATACGAGACAAAAGGAGAATAGTACAGTATGACATGTAGCTTATCACACTCTATCACCCAAGCTCACATTGCCAAGATTCTAGAAGGCTTAAAACTGTAAGGATTAATAGCCGTTATAGCATTATGTGTTATGTGCCCTTAGCCCATCAACTCAACATCTTCGTAGAGATTGTAACTCAGCTCAAGAGGTACCCAAACTAATAATGAGCAATTATGAGCTACAGAACGGCTACAGAGTCAATCCCTCCAAGTGCATTGTGGGGCGTAATTAATAGAAAATACTCTAAATGGGTCCATTGAGGGCTTAAAAGGGGTAGGGGATAATTACACTTCCGTCTTTCGTGGCAAAACCAGCATAAGCTTAAACTGTGTTGCGAACTAAAAGACATATAAGAACAAGTAGGGTTGTTGAGTTACTGTTGACGCACGTGGCTCTCTAATCAGGCGTTGATCGTCTCGGGTTGGAAGCCCCCGCGCGCTCTCGAGCCCTCGCAAGCGCTCGCGAGGGCTCGTCAGCTCGTATTTGCGGCCATCATATCTATCAGTTGACGCGCCCAACACGCCGGCAAAACTGGCAAAAGCAATTCCGGCACCTCGACGAGGCCAATATTCTCGGGAAGCTCCGCCAGGACAATAAGCCAGATCTGTACCCTGAAAAATACGGGCACATCCAGCCTCTCTGATAGGTGTGTGCGGTTCGGGGTTGACACACCAGGGCTGTCAACGCGGCAGGGTTAGAAATAGCATTAAACTGCATATACTCACTGAGGCGTCCGCGGTGAAAGCTTAAAATTAGCACCTCACAAGTGCTCTGCTAGTAACCGAAGCACACGAGAGTTTGGTCCATTGCTACCAACACTGGGGGCCTGCCACGTTGTGTGGTCTGCTACGTATACTACACGCTGTATACGCTACTGCTGCCACTCCTCTTATCACCGGAAACCATTATTCGCTAATGTGCGGCCTATTCTTCTGCTGCACTTGCTCGCTACCAACGTTCCACAGTGGCACGCCGCATCTCGTTTCTCTGGCTACTATTCTTATCGTATCCAAACAAATACAAAATCTCGTCGTGCGCAGCCAAAATGCTCTGTTTTCTTTTATTTCTGCATCGATTTAAACCATCCGATTTCTCTGCTCTTCTTTATCACCCAGATATTTAGCATATTTCAGGACAAACTTCACGGTACCGTTTGCTTGGCTAGCTACTTACTTGGTTTTTAGCCCCAAAACACCTTTTTTTTATTGCCTTGCAACATCCTGCCTGCATTTATTGGAGCTCATCAGATCATCACCATAATACCATGATCTCCGTTTCGCCAAGGCGGATGGTTTCCCCATTCTATATCCTCCTCATACTATTCCTGGGTGTGATATTCTTCAACATATTCTTTTTCCATCGTTCGTACGACGCCAGGAAATCTCATGGCAGAGTACAGTCCCACGCTGATCTGGTGGACCACCCTGAATATGTCGATACTCTTATGTCAGAAATGAGGGCTGCAAAAGAGCACGAGTTACTTGAACTCCTCCAGAAAGATATCTCGGAGAAAAACACAAATTCCATCAAGGAAAACTTGCGAAAGGAAATCATCGACAATTTCTACGATGTGTTCAAGCAGGAGTTGTTCACCAACATCCAGACCCAGTACACCACCAAGTACTTTGAAGAAAAGAGGTTGTCGTTGGAGTTGTTCAACAGCTTGAAAGCCGAATATGCCAACAAGCACGGCAAGGATATCCAGGAAGCTGCTATCTTGGAGGCGATGAAAACGTTGGATCTCGACAATACTCCTCCTGGTTTCACCAAGAAAGTGACGGAAAAGTTGCACCAGAAATTCGACAAGTCTGTCTACTACAAAAGCATCATCACCAATCTCCTCGTAAAGCACGGGCCCACTGATATTGAGCCTTTGACAGACGCTGAAAGAGGCAAAGATATTGCGGGTAAGTACGTCAGAGACGTGCAAGAGCCGGCGATTTCCAAGGAATATTTGCTTAAAGACCATGTTAATATCGGCAAGGAGAAGTTTAAAAAGCTCCAGGACAAGCACGACGCGTTTGTGGAAGCCATCAAGAGACTCGACGATCCTCCCACTGATTTCGTCAACGGCGATGGTATTGTGATCTCTGGAGGCGGAATCTACTTTGGTTCTGCCTTGGTGGCTATTGGCCAAATCCGTGAGACGGGCTCCAAATTGCCCATTGAAATCATCATGAACACCATGAGTGAGTATAATGAGCAGATCTGTGAAGAGTTGTTGCCCAACAAGTTCAACGCCAGGTGTGTTGTTATAGAACGAGAGATCGGCGCAGAGTTGCTTGATTCTTTGAACATCAAGAAGTTCCAGATCAAGATCTTCGGCTTGCTCTTTTCTTCCTTCAACAACATCATTGCTTTGGATGCTGACAACATGCCTATCAAGAATGTCGATGAGTTGATTACTTCCGAACCATTCCTTTCGACCAAATTCGTCTTGTGGCCTGATATTTGGCATAAAGCCGTGTCGCCCCAATACTACGACCTTGCTAGGTTTAAGGTGGGAAACATTCCTGTCCGTAGATTTGGTATTGCCAATGACTGGGATTGGTCTTCTTACGCTGCCAAAGACGTCGATAAAGATGTGAACTACCATGATTTGGAAGGCCTTCCAAGCATGATCAGTATCGAAACCGGCCAAATGGTCTTCTCCAAAAGATCCCATTTCAAGTCCTTTTTGTTATCAGTGTACTATAACCTCTACGGACCTCAGTTCTACTACCCGTTATTTTTCCAGGGAGTGCCAGGTGACGGAGACCGTGAAACTGTTGTGCCTGCTTTGCATTTGTTACAAGAACCATACCATATTGTACAGCACGATTCATGGCTTGGAGGCTACAAACAAGGCGAGTTTCAAGACGGAGATTTCCAAGAAACCACCATTGTCCAGTACGATCCTACCCAGTCGGTAGAGTTCTTTGAAGTATGGGAAAAGTGGTTGAAGGAAGAAAAGAAATTGGACCCAAGATTGTGGCCGTATCAGTCCAATTATTTCTCTCACAACTTACTTGATGAGTTCAAAAAGAGCCACACTACAACAACATTACAAGAAATCAAAGACCCCAACAATGGCGAAGTTAGTACCAAAGAAGTGACGGGCAAATTCAAGTTCCCGGATGTTTTCTTCCTTCACATCCACAAGCCAAAGATCAATCCTATTGAAAATACCAAGACGGGCAGTTTCGGTATCTACGAAAGACGTAACTTGGGATTGCAGGGAGTATATGAGGACTACGGCAAAACCGACTGGGAGTTGAAATTACATTCTATCGCAAAGTACATTGCATGTGACGGTATTACCAGCGAGACCTTCTGGAAAAACGTGGCTCAGGTGGAACAGAAGAAGGTGTGTGACACTGTCTCGAAGTACGTTGAATTCTTGAAGAAAGACACTAAAGACCCGGACGCTGCAAAATTGAGTTTTGCATAATTTATAGATGTAATATACACAACACAGGAAAACATACACAGGAAATCACTAACAATAAAGTGGACAGGAAACCACTAACTGTAGAAGTACACAAATTTACTAATAAGAGAAGTACAGGAAATCACGAACAGTAGATACAGAGATCACTAACTATAGAAGTACAGAGATCACTAATAATAGAAGTACAGGAAATCACAAGCAGTAGAAGTAGACAGGAAATCACGAAACACTGATTCAATAACAACAGAAATACACAGAATCACCATTAACAAACACTAAAAGTGGAAGTAACTGAACGCGAAAAGCATTCAGTAAATATGGTATAAATGATTTTATATTTGCTATATTGAATCTAAGAAGAAAACAGGAAACTACCGCTAATACTGCTAGTTTTTTATCTCTCACCAACTCTATTCCTCGCCAACTACTATCTCCAGTACTACACTGTCTTAACTAACTACACTTCTCTTCGCACAAGACTTATGAAGAGGAAGCAGAAAGAAAGATGTTGAATACAGAAATTGTTCATGAACAATCTTTATACCACCTTCACCAACTTTCTATTCTGATTTATCTAATTTCGAGTTAATGATTTCTAATTTAAATATTCGTATGATCAGTGGTTATTTTTACACAACTCTATTCTAATATTCTACTTATAATATCTATAATTATACTCTATTTATTCCTCTTTGTCAGATTCCTCAGATTCCTCAGATTCAGAATCTTCAGAATCAGTCTCCTCTTCAGAATCCTCTTCAGAGTCCTCTTCAGAATCCTCTGAGCCCGTCTCCATTTCACTGCTTGTTTCTCCCTCATCGTCTCCAACGGTAATCTCCTCTATGTGAACGTTGTAGCCCTGCGATTTGAAGAACTGACTGGTTTCGTCACTTTTGGCAGGTGGAATACTGGTAAACACTATGGACTTTTTACTGTCAAACAACGGAAGGAAATACTTTTTCAAGGTATAGATCACATCGTCGATGGTCAATTGGTTGAGCTTAGAGAGAAAGTACTTGTTGTAATCAGGACCTCTTCTCTTGAATAAGGTATCGCTGATTTTGCAGGTGGCTGCACTGTAGTTTGTGTCTTCTTGGTTAGCTAAAGTATTGACTATGGTAGCAATGGCGTTCTCAATACTCAAGGTATCGATCTTGGATTTTCCACTGGCATAGTCTTCTACAATGGATTTGGAAACCTTCCAGGCTTGTACCGCATCGGAACCACGGTAGATCTGGAATGTAAGCATCCCTGTTTCGATATTTCTCTTGATCTGAGTACCGTAAGCCAAGCCTGTTCCTCTCACCCCTCTCCAGAACGGACCTTCAACTGCGACCAAAAATTCGGTAGTAAGTGCAATTTTGAAGATATCTTCGTCAAGATAAGCGGTGGGAATCTTGGTATTAGAGATAAGATGGGTACTTTCTTCAGAGGGCGATAAAATAAGGTATGCTTCGTTGTTGCAGTTGTTTCCGATTTCTGATTTGAACTGGAAAGAGCGAGGAAGCTGCGAGAAAGGAACGCTGGGCAAAGGCGATTTTGATGCAAACGTCTCGACAAAATCTTTCCATTCCACTACAGGATGGTCCAAGCTAGCCACGTTTCCTACCACAAATACCTTGATGTTTTCCAACTGGAACAATTGGGACATCAAAGTGGTCAAGTCCTTTTTGATCAGCTCAAAGTCCCCGTTGTTGATTTGTTCCAACAAGCCCTTGTAGAAGTCCTCGGTATACATTGAATCCTGGGCTTTTCTCAACGACGTTTCTTTGAAAAGCGTTCTGTACTGCAACGAGTACATCATGAGCTCGCCCATTCTCTTTTTATCAGGCAAAGAATTGATGATTTTCTCGATGATAACAGAAATACGCGACTCTTCGAATTTGGTATGCTTGAGAATGTTTTGGAGCCATTCGATGGCTTTTCCGTACTTTTTGGATTCAAACTTGACTTTTACACTGACCAACTCAAGAAACTCGCTTTCGTAACCGTTGTCTAATTGGAACTCAAGCAAGTCGTTTTCGAGATTGGAAATGACCTTTTCGTAAGGAATATACTCGCCATTAGGAAGCTCGATCGACATGGTAAAGATCTCCTCGATAATGCTCATGTAACGCAACAAATGTGGGTCGACAGTAGTGGAAGACATAATGAGATTAATCGTGGTAAACTCCGATTTGAAGTCCTCGAAATGAACGAAAACGGGCAAGTCGTCATTTCCAGTCTCCTGTTTGTACTCTACCAAATCTTGGTCCAATTTCTGAGCCACGGCATCGTCTCCCACGTAGTTGACGTACTTGGGATCGTAAAGCTGCGAGTCACCATTGACATTATACGAATTGGTGTTGATAAATCTAATTTTGGAAGGGTCTGGCTTGGCAAACTTGGTGAGCAATTCTTCTGGAATCGGCTTATCGTTGACCAGCTGGGCATGATCCAACTTCTTGCCCAATTCAGCCAACCCGTCTTTGCCGTATTTGGCCTTGATATCCTTCAAGATCTGCTTGGTTTGGCTCTTTTGCTGTTCATTCAATTTGGCCAGCGGTTTACCCAAGATAGTAATCGAGTAATTGTCTACGAAATACTGCTTGATAAGTTCACACCATTGCTGCTTAGACCAGCCCAAAAGCTCGTCGTATTCAGACAAGTCTTTGGTCCATTTGGCCATGTCTGAGCCGTCTTCTGCTCCGTATAAAAACTCAGAGATGGCGATATTAGAGAACATCATTGGCGACTTTTCGGTGGTGGAAATAAACTTGAGTCTTTGCTGAGAAATGATCTGTCTCAAGTAGTCCAAATCCAAAGTTTCTGGGTCGAGTTGGTCGTGAATTAATTTCTTGACAATTTCGCCTACTTTGTCGAGTTTTTCGACCGGAACATCGTGGAAAGTATAGTTGAGACACGTAGTGAGGTAGTCATCTGTGCTATAATCAATGTCAGTAGCAAGAGGGCTTTCAATTTCCACCAAGTTACGGTTGAAAAGCGAAATAGGACTGTCGGTAAAGTACGAACCAATCATGTCTACAGCTACGTTATTGATGGAATCACGAGCATCGGGACCCATCCACGAAACCAAAACTTTACCCATAGTCTCTTCTTTATCGGGAAACTCCACTACTTCTGTTTTATTACAAGTTAACGGGGTAAAATGAGGTCCAGAATCGACAAACGGCCTGTGACGAGGATTCGAGCCTAGAGGTGCCAATTCTTGGTCAAAACGGTCCATAGTTTCCAACAACTCAGTCTCGTCAATTGTACCTGTGATGATCACACACAAGTTGTCGGGACGGTACGAATCCTTGTGGAACTGTCTAATTTGGTCGTTGGTCAAAGTTCTTAATTCGGCCATAAGTCCGCCGGTTTCCGACGAATATCCCGATTTCGAATTGTACAAAAGTTGCTGCATTCTCAAGTATAAGATGGACCAGCTATCGAACTCGATTCCTTGCATTTCACTGAAAACAACACCCTTTTCCTTGCCTTTTTTGTCGATATGGTAGACTTCTGTCAAGCACGCTTCGTCAGTAAGAGTTGGGTTGATGATATGGTCCAAGTAGATCGGCAAGAGGGTTCTGAATCCGTCCCAGCCGGCGGTAGTAAGCGTATAAACCGTCTGGTCGACTCCGGTCCAGGCATTAGTGGACGAGTAAAGACGGTTTCCGAGCGTATCCAAAAGACCTTTATAAGGATAATTTTTAGATCCGGTAAAGATCAAGTGCTCTAATGTGTGGGGACATCCTGAATTGTTTTCTATCTCGGTAGCAACCGCAAAGTAGCCTTCTACAATTGGCGATGGTTGGTTGATATAGGTGATTTGAAGGCCCGTACGCTTGGATCTCCATTTGGTGATATGGGAAGAAACGTATTCAATAGCAAACGACGTTACTTTCTCAAAGTTGGACATTTTGGGGTAGTTTCTTAAGGTGTTTGGTGATCGTGATTGGATCTTAGTTTGGTTAGCCGTTAATTTGGCTAGATTTGAATGGCGACTTTGGGTGGAAGCTCGAGGAGCGGGTGCAATGGTTGGTGGACTATGAGTATGAATGGTGTAGTACAACAACAGTGAGTAATGGTCAAGTACACTAGTGGTTTACAGGAAGATGTGTGGATTTTTCAGCGATGGGATGCGAAGATTAGCGAGAAAGTAGAAACCTGCGCGAAGAGAGAACTGACGTAATAGAGCGACGAGTAGTGAGAAATGAGAGACACAATGGCGAGAAACCGACTTGGAAAGAAAAAAATATTGAGATTTAGGCAGGGATTGAGCCACAGAAGGTATTTTTCAGTGGCGCGTAGCGAGAAATACACAAGATAGTTGGTGGCAGAAATGGAACTTTACTGGTAACTACTGAGGTGGAAAATTGGTGTTGGCCGTTCATTGTTAACAGCATTTCTGCGGCGGAGAATGCACGCGAAATGTTCAGATTGTTGGCAGCTATGGTAACGAGCCCGAGGTCCTGAGACCCCGATACGCGTATCAGGTTCGCTGATTGCCGATCTACCATCGCTTTTTCGACGAAGACGAAAGGCACCAGAATTTGCGTCAATTCAAAATTAATGGATGGTGCCTCCACTACGATGCGCTTTGTGGAGGGAGCGCTAGTGGGCTGAATTGCGCAGTCACGTGCTCATCAAACTCGCAGCGTTGCAACATGCCAGAGTATGGTATCTACTTCAAACTGATAGTCGAATCTACTTGATGACTGTAGAAAATCAAGAGGATTTGTAAAGTCGAGCATTCGACGCAAGCGAGAGCTAACGTGTCTTTTTCTATAAATTTTTACTGTATAAATGGGTTGGTAACAATCTGTAAAATGCCTATGGCAAGACAACTGAATCCGAAGTCAAATCGTCTTTTATGTGCTCGCACTAGTTAGCCATTTATCCACACCAAAGCCGTTGTGATTCACTTGGCCAGTTCACTTGGCCGATTCACTTGGCCGAGCTGTCACCAGGGCTGTCAACGAGTAGAAAAGAGCCTAGTCCCTCCACCATTTTTGCACCTCAAAAGTGCCACAATCACCGAAAAAATATTATCAATGTAGAGTGCCCCCACCACTGATATTATCTTACCCCGCCATCACTATCTTTATCAACCTCCACTCTTTTGGATACCTCTATAAATATATAGCTGATTCTCTATCTCTGTCGTAGTCCTGTAAACCAACCTGAAATGTCTCCATCAGCCCCAAGTCAAGCCCCTCAACCAATTCAATCAGTAACTCCTGGTATATATACTCCTATTGTCACCTTCTATAAAAGTGACGGCAAAACTATCGACTACGATACCCAAATCAAGCATGCCAAGTTCTTAAAGGAAAATGGTATCAGTGGACTTGTAGCCTTGGGAAGTACTGGTGAGTTTTCTTTGCTTTCCAAATACGAAAGAATCGAGCTCATTTCCAATCTTCGCAACGCCCTTCCTGATTATCCTATTATTGGAGGTATCGGCGAAAATAATCTTGAGGACGCAATCGATTCGATCAAAGCTTACAAAGAGGCAGGCGCTACATTTGCCATGATTCTTCCTTCAAGTTATTACGGTGTTGGCACATCTCAAGAAGGAATCTACGACTGGCTCAAGGAGGTGGCTGACTCGTCCGAATTGCCTCTTTTACTCTACTTATTCCCTGGTGTCTGCAACGGCCTTCAAGTCAGTCCCGAGACTGTCAAAAAATTATCGTCGCACAAAAATATTATTGGGTGCAAATGCACTCACAATGACGTGCACCAGTACTCTAGAATTGGTCTTGACGAGGAAATCGCAGCCAATAACTTTGCATTACTTTCGGGATTTGGTCAGTTGCTTATTCCTGTGCACGCAATCAACGGAAAAGGTGTCATCGATGCTCTTTCTGGAGTCTTTCCAAAAGTATTCGTTGCATTATTCAAGGCATTAGAAGCTAGCGATTTCAAGACTGCGAAAAAATTACAGTACGTGGCTTCCGAAGGTGAAATCATGGCTGGAAAGAGCGGGTTCTTGGGAATCAAAAGAGCGATTCGCGAACACTTGGGTTTGGGAGAGTCGATCGCCGGAAGAAAACCAATGAACTACCCTGTTACTGACGAAGATTGGGAAAAGAACTACAAGCCATACTATGACTTGATAAAAAAGGTTGAAGATACTTTATAGATGTTACAGATTAGCTAGTACCAAAATTTACGACCACTAGAGATTAAGTAGAACTCCAAAACTTCTCGTATTAAAATTGTGGCCGTAGAATATTAGGTTTTGCACCCAAAAGTTGGCAAGACTACAAATCATAAAATTATCTGCTGATTCTTGTACATATCTGGTATCAGCGGAATTTGAACTCTATCAGATACACCGGTAAGCCAACTCCATATTCTGAATTAGTCAATGGTGTGACTCGACCAATGAATCTACCTCCATGGTTGGCTTATCGCTTTATCTAATCGTTATCGTGCAATAATGCCCCACAGAGCTATAGGAGTTGGGTTTCCGCAGTTTGGTAGTTGGCCACACAATCCGAGCACCACAACCCACATTTTGGTACGATTTGTCCCTGTGACCTGGGACAATTTTGGGGGTTTATATAGAGAGTTCCCGATAACAAGGGTGCGCGCGATAAGCGTTGCGCGATAAGCTAACCGTTCCGCGCAGTGCTCTTATTGTCATCTCGGCCCCCTGAAGTTTCCGAGAATCCCCCGCAATATATACAATATATACCAACCGGAATTGCCGTCGAAGTGTAAGTAGACTACATGTACAACAACCCAGAATAATGACCTTCAGCAAACCAGCCTACATCGATATCGCGGCCAAAAAAGTCCAATTGAGAGACCAAAAGTTCAAGCCCCAATGGTTGATTCCGGAAGAAAGGCTTCCCGGCAGAGAAGTTACTGACGTAACTGGTTGGATCCGCGACTCCGGCTACTTGGACAAGCACGAGCTTGCCATTACCGAGTCCAACGCAACCGAAATCACTGCCAAAATCAAGGCTAGAGAATGGACGGCATATGACGTTACCTCTGCGTTCTGTCACCGTGCTACCATTGCGCACCAATTGGTCAATTGTCTTTCGGAGGTGTTCTTTGACGAAGCGCTCCAGCGCGCGCGCGAATTGGACGAATACCAAGAAACCCACGGCAAGTTGGTAGGCCCTTTGCATGGGCTTCCAATATCTGTCAAAGATAACCTCAATGTCAAGGGCCAACCCACTACACTTGGAATCGTTAATTTCTGCTTCAACCCCGAAGCAATGGACTCCGATGCGGTATTGGTAGAGTTGTTTAGGGAAGCAGGAGCTGTACTCTACGTTAAAACCAATGTGCCTGTAGCCATGATGATGCCCGAAACAGACAACTATGTGTATGGAAACACGCTCAACCCATTGAATCGTAACTTGAGTGCGGGTGGAAGCTCAGGAGGGGAAGCCGCGTTGCTCAAACTCAAGGGGTCTCCTGTGGGGGTTGGTTCTGATATCGGAGGTTCCATCCGGATTCCGGCCACCTTCAATAACGTATTCGCGCTCAAACCAAGTTTCGGAAGATTTCCCACTTATGGGTGCAGATCGGGTTTACCAGGCTTGGAGTCGGTACGTAGTATCATAGGACCCTTATCAGCCAACCTAGACTCTCTAGACTTCTTATTCAAGACTGTAATCTCGTCGGAGCCATGGCTTAAGGACCCCAACTGTATCGAGATGCCGTGGCGCGATGTTGAATTGCCGCAAAAATTGAATGTCGCGGTGTGCTTCGACGACGGCTACATCCGGCCCACTCCACCTATTCGTAGAGGAGTGCAAATGGTGGTCGATGCGTTGAAAGCCGATGGCCACGATGTGATAGAATGGGAAGCCACCGACCATTTGCGCCTCTCTCAGATCATCGGCCGCTTCTTCACCAGCGACGGTGGAAAGCATGTTCTTGCCGAGACAAAAGCCACTGGCGAAAAATTGTTTCCGTACATGGAAAACTACGGAACCACCCC
Organism: Suhomyces xylopsoci; assembly: GCA_030568675.1. NCBI lineage: Eukaryota > Fungi > Ascomycota > Pichiomycetes > Serinales > Debaryomycetaceae > Suhomyces > Suhomyces xylopsoci. The sequence goes on from JAJMGM010000006.1 coordinate 721,212, forward strand.
GGAATTGCCCACTGCTGAGTTGTGGAAGCTTCAAGTAGAGAGGCTAGCCTTGGTCAAAAAGTATCTTGACAGATGGAACGCGACCGCACAGAAAACCAAAAACGGCAAGCCTATAGATGCAATTATTATGCCAGCCACTCCATTTGCAGGAAACCCGGTAGGCAAGTTCCATACCTACGTCGGCTACACATCTCCTTTTAATCTCATGGACTATTCTGTAGGCGTGCTTCCAGTCACCAGAGCAGACAAGAATCTCGATCCGGCTGATGAGACTTGCACCAACTATAGCGACGTAGACAAGTTGGTCTGGCAAGACTACAACCCAGAAGAGAGCCATGGCGGCGCGGTAGCACTTCAACTTATTGGTAGAAGACTTCAAGAAGAGAAGGTGCTCAAGATGTTAAGGGTAGTGTCAGACCTACTTCCACCCATTAGTTAAAAGTAAATAGAGAATAAACAGTCGATATACTTCTACTTGAGTAAGCATTGGCAACCCAAAGATGATACCGTAGCTCGTAAATAACTCTCTGTTCTGATTTATGATAGCACTAAAATGGCGTGTTGCAAAACGAGCCGTAGAATCAACTCAACAGTTCCGACCTGCTCGTATATCACCAGTACACATTTTTATGTACTCATATACTTTCCTAAAAAATACTCGCTAATCGTATAGCTACTCCGCAATTCCGCTGATAAGCGCGGCTCATCGCACCCCTCGAATCCGGATACTTATCGCCAGCGTACACAAGATACATGTGGTATCGAGATCCCTTGTCCCCTCGTCTCCTTGTCATACCACTTGACTCACTCTACTATATAAGCCCTGTTTCTGCCTTATCAAACTTGTCATCACCACCAGAGACATCAACCCACCAAGCGGAACGCGCACGACCCAATATCAAAGCTGAATAATTATACGATCCAGCTGCTGCTACATCTCGCTGTTTCGTACCAAAACTGCAAAGCTGCTCTCGGGATTGCATTTGTGCCACACTGACTGTGCTCCGGAACCTCTCTATAATTTTTCCGATTTTTTGCTGCACTTGAGCTTAGCTGCAAAAACTAGTCACTTCACTTAACTATACCGATGTATTTGAGGAAAATAAAAGACCGGATATTGGGTGAAACGCCCGAGGATCCGGTCGAGGCAAGGCTTCTCCTCAAGAAAGACTGGTTTATCTTGTCGTACGTATGTCTCATCTACTGGATCAACTACTTGGATCGGTCCAACTTGAGCAATGCCTACGTCTCGGGGATGAAAGAAGATCTCCAAATGGAGAAAAACGAGTTCAATCTCATAAATACCTGCTTCAACATAGGATATATAGTGGCATTGGTACCTCATAACCTTATTTTGTTGAAAGTTAGACCTAGATACTGGCTTTCGTTCTGCGCTTTTGCCTGGGGAGTCTTGACTCTCTCGCTCTATAAGGTCACCTCCTACAAGCAGATCTGTGCCATTCGGTTTTTTGTTGCTGTGTTTGAAGCAGTGACATTTTCCGGTACCCACTTAATTTTAGGAAGCTTTTACGAAGAAAGTCTATTGTCTTTCCGTACGGCCATCTTCACCAGCTCGGGTCTCTTGGGCTCTATTTTCTCCTCCACCATCCAAGCTGCTATTTATAACAATATGGACGGGTATAACGGAATCGCTGGGTGGAGATGGCTCTTCATCATTGATTTTCTCATCACTATCCCGGTAATTATCTATGGTCTTGTAGTATTTCCCGATTTTCCCGAGGTTTCCAAGCCCTGGTGGATGACTCAGGAAGAGCACCAAATCTCGCTCAAAAACTCCAATACGCCCAAGTATAGTAAATTTGACCTTACGGTTCTCAAGAGAGTGTTTGGGAACTGGAAATGGTACCTTTTCTCGTTTCTCTGGGTACTTGGAGGAGAAAACGAGTCTTTTGGAAGCAACTCTATTTTTGCCTTGTGGTTGGCGTACTTCAATTACTCTGTAGACAACAGAAACCACTATCCTATGGGAATGTACGGTGTTGGAATTGCAGCCACCTTATTGCTGGCCATCTATTTGAACTGCACAGGAGGCAGAAAACACTGGCAGGTGGGTATTTTTATAGCTGTGGCCATGATCATCTCGGCTGTAGTGTTTCTTAGTGGTCCATTAAAGACCGCCAATGTGTTTGTATCTCAGTATATCAGTGGTATATCGTATTCCGGACAGACGGTGTTTTTTGCATGGGCCAATATCGTATGCCACGACGATTTGCAGCAAAGAGCCATTATCTTGGGCTCCATGAATATGTTCAGTAATGCTGTGAATGCGTGGTGGTCTATCCTATTTTATGCTGCTTCCGATGCGCCCAAGTTCAGAAAGGGGTGCTATGCTATGTTGGCTACTGCTATTGCCAGTATTGTGGTGATAGGCATTATGAAGTTCTTGGAAGAGAGAGAAGAAAAGATGGGAGGTGAGGTTATTTTGGACGAAGAAGAGGGCTCGATAGGGATGACGAAAACCGGTCCTGTCAGCACGATGGAGGTTCAGGTAAGTAGCACTCATAGTGGCAAGTCATCTTAGAGAATAAAGATAATAAATAGACAATAAACAGACAATAAATAGACTTAAAATACTGTAAATTCATTATGGCTAATACAGATTAAGGATTGTCTAGCAATTAAAATGCCAATTATAGACTTTTTAGCCAAGCAGAAGACATAAAATAATCTAAAATTTACCTACAGTAAAGGCTAACAATGCAAAACTCACTCCAATTACTACTGTATCTGATGGTATTTTTTAGTTGATGCTACAGTGCACTTTAATGAAATTATGGGGGTAAAAGGATCCAATTGATACTATATTCATGAAGCCAAGCAATTTGTATAATAGTAACATAAGTTTGCACCATGCGGTAGCCAATTAAGTTGAAGTACACCTAAAGTAACCGAAAATACAGAGTTTTATACATACTCAATAATAGAAGGATTTAAAACTATTTTGAGAGTTTAATAGCAGCTTTTCAATCAAAGGTACCATCCATTAAAATAGCTGCAAAAAGCTACAACAATATTATTTTGTCAGGTATTGATCTTAATGTAGCGGGCCATAAATTTCTGTTAGTATTGGAGGTATTTGAAGTTAAAGTTTAACGTTAATACTTCACAAAATACTAGGTCTTCTTTATTAATTATACACTTCCTTTTTGTTACTTGATATCCAGCTCGGCTTCCTCAAACATCTTAAAGATATTGTTCACATCGTTCTTCATGCTTATGGTCAACTGAACCAAATCCTCATCGGACTTGTTATACATCACACAGTTGGCAAACATCAACATGATATCTCTTTCCAACTGTTTTACCAGGCGATACTCCGGATCCTTAGCCTTCAGTTTCACAGCTTTGAGGATTCCCTTGAGGTTTTTCGGCTGATAGATCACATCATAGTAGTCTAAGGCGTCTCTTTTGTTGACTGCCTGCAAGAAAGGAGACGAGTAGCGATGCGCCTGTATGCTGTTGATGAGATTCACCGCTATATTCTGGAACCGTTTGTGCTGAGAAGATGACGTGGCGTAGGGAGAGCCAGACCTCTTTCTGCCCAGCGGCTCAGGAGTGGAGCGTGTGGTACGGCCAAAGAGTCTGGACAAGTCAGGCTCCGATTTCGGAACAGGTGTTTCCGATTCAACCGAAGGCTCTAACGAACTTTGCTTCGAATCGTCATTTCCATCGTTCTCTTTATTATCTTCGGAATCCACTTCCTGCTCGTTTTCTTCTTCATTTTCTTCCTTCTCGTGTTCTTCATTTGACTCGTCATTATCATCTTCGTGTTTCCCTTTTTTCTTCTCATCATCCTCTTCTTTCACGTCCACTTCCTTCTTCTCATCTATATCGATCTTCTCCTCCTTATCTTGTTCTTCTTCACTCTCTTCAGCCTTTTCATCATCAACAGGTTTTTCAATATCTAAATCTCCGCTATCGCTCTTCTCTTCTTCATCAATATTCATATCGTCCGCAGCCTCAACTTCTGGCTCTTCAATCTTCGTTTGGTCTTCCAGTTCTACAGCTGCTTCAGATACAGAAACCTCATCCTTATCTGCACCATCACCTTCAATTATCTTCTCTTCAACATCCTCCGTATTCTCGACATCTCTCGTCTCGCCTACATCTTCGTCTTCTTCTTCATTGTTCTTCTCACTCTTGAGCTCTTCAGATTGCTTTTTCTGGGTTTCTCGTTGGCTTTCCTTGACTTCCCGATACTCTCGTCCCATGGCATTGATCTGGTTTATAAGTGCCTCGGAATATCTCATCGTAGAGTCCAAAACCAACTTCTTAAGTGCTGTTTCGTACTCTCTTGGCTTGGCTCGTATTATTACCTCTTTATCATTTACCAGCTCGAAAAACAGACTAAACTCTGAACCTGTCACAATGGATATGAGCTCCTCTTTCGTTATCACAGGTTCGGACCCTTCTTCCTTGTGGTACCGACTCGAGAATCCATTGGCCGTGTCTTGCAACTCCCGCAAGAAGTTGCCGATATTTATCACCGCTTTGTTGTCATTTAGTTCTCCTTTGAAGTTCTTGAGCGTCTTGTTGACCACAGATGCTACGATCACGATCCCCAAGTCCCGTTTGGGCACACTGAGACCCGTCATTACCACCGTAGTGTTGTATATTTATCTGAATATACATCGATATACTCGTGATAGGTCACGTGAAATATACTCTACTCATCAACCTACACTCTACCCACAGTCTACCTACAATCTACCTACAATCAACCTACACTCCACCTTACTAGCTTACAATCTAATTATATTGTTATCGTTTATATACATAGGCCGGCAAATCTGAGAATAGTCGGCTAACCCTGGAGATTGTGACGATTGTCCCAGAATCTACCAGGCCGCATTTTCCAAGACGTCATCTATCGGTGTCTTCTTAGAACTTACTCGCCGATGTCTGACATTGGAATTCTTGGCTTAACGCCTTTGGTTTTGCATCAACAAAGCACTAAAAGTTAGTATATATTCGAAACATTTTTGAAAAATGTGAAAAATGTGAAAAATGTGAAGAATCTGAAAGCTCTGGTTGGTACTTACTTTTGCTCTTGGAATCTTTGTCCAACACGTTCACTGTGCTTCAAGAACTTCTCGGAACACTTGGAAATACAGGAAGTCTCCTTGTTGGTCAAGTTGGCGGAGGTGAAGTCATTGACACAGTCGTCGAAACATCTGGAGACCAAGTTGGAGTACAAGCTCATGAAGTCCTTCATTTGCTTTTGCTCAACGATCTGTTGAAACTCTTGCTGTTCTTTGACGTTTAATTGATCCATTTTGGTTGTAGATTCTGTATCTTCTTTTGCCGTTGCTTCTTGAATTGATAAATTTTTTGTTCGACACCGCAGGCTGAGTAAGAGCTTACGTAATGGTCTGGGGCAGACACTAACAGTGGAAACAGATCTGGCCCAGAAGCACTAATTGTAGTAGCGGCTCGTTGGTTATAGAGCTTATCTTGTGACTTGAAGGTTTGAGCTGATTCGTATGATTTCTGGCCGTTTGCCAAGCTTCAAGCATTGCGCTTGCTATCTACCTTGAACAAGTGAAGAGATACTAGCCTTATTGAGGTGCTTTTTTGTGCGCGCGCATTAGTGGCAGGCTGCAGCTCTTTTCTATCCGTATCTTCGTCTATTCAAAATTCTATTTTGAATATTCAATTGGGTGCAAAAAACTCCATTTTTCAGAAGCTTCATACCCTCTATTTACATTAATTTCTTTTCTATATACAAACTAACAGTCACATTCGCGTGGGGCACGAGGAAATGCTACAACGTCTTTGATGTTGTCGATGGCACCCAAATACGCCAATAACCTATCGAAACCAAGCCCAAAGCCTCCGTGTGGTACGGTACCATTGAGTCTGGTCGATAAATACCACTCCATGGATTCAGGGTTCATTTTTCTTTCCTCCATTGCAGCCACAAGATTATCGTAGTTATGTTCTCTCATAGAGCCACCAATCAATTCGCCAATCTCAGGCAATATGAGATCGAAGCATGCTACCGTAGGCTTTTCGGGATCGTAATTGGCCGATTTGGGCATGTAGAACGGTTTCTGTACTGAGGGATAGTCTGTGATAAACACGGGTGACTGGAAATGTACCCCAGCTAGCCATTTTTCATGCGGGGTCAGGATACTGTCACCCCAGCTCAATCTATTTTTCAGCCTGCCTTTGTTCATAACCCGGTTAATAATCTCAATGGCTTCTGTATAGGTTATTTGAGGCCACTCCGAGTCGAGAATTGTATCCCAGCGGCCTTTGATCACCGCTACTTCATCCTTACTGAACCGAGATGCGATCAAATCGTGACCGGCACCATCCTTAAGCTCTCTAGTTACATTCTTGATCAAATCTTGCGCAAAACTAGTAAGCTGGTCTACTCTATCTACATAGCATATTTCGGCTTCCAACATCCAGAACTCGCTCAAATGACGATTGGTGTTGGAAACCTCGGCTCTAAAACATGGTGAGAGCGTCCATACTCGGTTTAAAGATTGTGCAAGTACTTCAAGATGAAGCTGAGTAGACACTGTCATGTACGAAGGTTGGCCGAAAAAGTAGTTTTCGGGATCATTTCCTGTACCTTTTTTGGCCAACGACTCGATCTGAAACTGCTCTCCTGCACCCTCACAATCAGAACTGGTAATTAATGGAGGGGTGACCTTGACAAAGTCGTTTTTGGTGAAATACTCGCCGATTTTCGACTCCAAAACAGACCTAAAACGTGCCAAGGATGCCAATGTGGATGTCCTGTGTCGTAAAGTGGGGTGGTTGCGCAAATATTGGAGCGTGAGCAGCTTTTTCTGAATGGGGTAATTGTCAGGAACATCCCCCACAATCTCTAATGCATGGTCCAGTTGGGATGGGTTGTAGCAGAGTTCATACTCTTGGGAGCCTTTGGACTCGAGCCATTCTCCGGTCACGCTTATACTTTGTCCAATTTTGAGCTGATGCTTGCTGAGAACACTTAGTGGTTGCTTGAACACCACACTAAGGTTGGTATGACTGGAACCATCTGATAAGTCTATGAATCCTGCATTTTTGGAGTGTCTTATGGATTTGATGTGGCCCTGGGCTTTGAGAGTTGTGGCTGTTGGGGGAGGTTTCTGTAGAAGATTTTTGATTGTAGCCGAGAGCTGCGCCTGAAATAGCCTCTGCAGCGCAAACATCGGAGTTATTCTCTGATTCAACGGTAGACTAAGTCTTTAGTAGCTGGAGTGATAGGTCGTGCGCATGCTATTTTTCACCAAGTTCAAGTATTACAAGCACTTGGAGAATCAAAAATTAAAGTTGGGTAAATAGAACTCGAGAATATACCAGTCAGATGTAAACCTACGCTCTAGCCTCTACTTATCCTATAGCACATGTAAGCTTACTATGTTCCAGTCTCTACTTATCCTATAGCACATGTAAAATGTACATCTCTGCAAATTGCGGTCTTTGCATCCTCGTACATAAACGCATCAACGACGTCATTACGTAAGCGATCCACTATAATATTGAGTCATGTCAAGCCTTACAACTACAGGTAATCAACATGCATTCGCACCATTCACACAGTGGTGACTACGTATCACATGCGGCGGACTCGTTAGATTCAATTGTGGAATTGGCAGCTTCCAAGGGGTTCCAGATATGGTGCTTGACAGAGCATATGCCTCGATTGAACAATAACTACTTGTATCCAGAGGAGATTGAAAAAGAGTATACTAGTAAAGATCTCGAAGCCAATTTCACAAAGTACTTGAATCATGCCCAAAGGCTTAAAAGTCAATATAATAGCGAGCTGCTGCTCAAAATATTGGTAGGGTTTGAAGTTGAAGGTGTGGACAGTGAGCATGTCCAATATTCCAAGCGTATATTGGAAGACAATCCTGGCATCAATATGACTGTTGGATCTGTCCACCATGTCCACCAAGTGCCAATTGATTTTTCTGCGGAAAAGTGGCTCGAGGCCAGGAAAAAAACTAGAGAGAATACAACTCGCGCGCTATACAGAGACTACTTCATTCAGCTAAAGGAAGTTGTAGAGGAATTGAAACCTCTGGTCGTAGGACACTTTGATCTCATACGTTTGTTTGAGCCCGTAGACGAAATGGATCCTACAACCGGAAAAGCCTTGAAAGAAATATTACTTGAGCAAGACTGGCCCGAAGTATGGCAGCTTGTGACTGATATTGTTCGCACGGTTGAAAACTACGGAGGACTCTTTGAATTAAATTCGGCAGCCATAAGAAAAGGCTGGGCTGGTCCATACCCCAAGCCAGATATCTGTAGAGCCATAAAAGAGCTTGGTGGCTCGAGATTTTGCTTATCGGACGATTCACATGGGTTGAAGCAGGTTGGCTTAAATTTTGCACCCACCTGGGCTTACGCGAAAAATGTCCTCAAACTTGACTATATCTACCACCTTGACCTAGACGGAACCAATACGGTTGTGCGTTGTAAATCGGTGGAAGAAGTAGACAAGTGGTTTGCCATTAATCAACCTCAAACTAAGTAATCAATAGAGTAGAATCAAAGAATATGATTTAGTGAAATTTACAACTAGAATTGTCTTTCATAGACTATTATTTCAAATTGATTGGCAACTCTCAGTAAGTTAAGATCCTTTCTTATATACTCTAATGGAAGAACGCCACTAAGGTAACCAGGTTTGTTTGCTCACTGACCGGTCTAATTTTGATAGTAAAACATCTTACCAGTTTCTCCATAGATCTGAAAAATCAATGGGTGCAAAATTATTTTTCTAAGTGAGTCTATTTTCAATAAAAATATAACTTCGAGACCTCTGTTTTTCTGTCTCTACATTTTCAACATTCTTCTCTACTTTCTTCTCTACTGTCTTTTCTACTGTCTCTTCTACTTTCTCTGCTTTCTCTACTTTGTCCACTTTCTTGTCTTTTCTTCTCTCTTTCTCTACATTCATCTCTACTGTCTTCTCTACTGTCTTCTCTTCCCTCTTCTCTTCTCCCTTCTATTCATTTTTTTCCCTTTTTCTCTACTTCTCTATTATTGTTTGTCATTAATATTAAGTCTATACACTAATAAGATCTACCAAACATACACCAGGTGACAGCAGGCTTGTCGCATCTGACACACTTTTGGCCCGGCTTCAATTCTGGCTGCTCTTTAGGAATACACAACGACTTGGCACCCATGGATGGCGACTTTTCGTCTTCTTCCTCGTCTTCACCGTTGTCCTTCTTGGCAGAAGAGTCCTTGATATCGTCCTCACACTCAGAGCCTCCACACCATGGAGAGACAATGACGTTCTTGGCGTTCAAGGCTGGAACAAAGTCTTTCCACTCTTCAACCTTGATACGGTGCTCGTCAAAGTCCTTACGGGCTTTGGCCAACAAACCAGCTTGCATTTCGTCCAAGATCTGAGGAACTCTGGTTTCCAATTCGGCCAACTTGACGGTGTATTTGGAGTTGTCGTCACGTCTGACTACAGTGACTTGTTCGTCCTTCAAGTCCTTGGGGCCGAACTCCAATCTGATAGGAATACCCTTCAACTCGCTGTCAGCGAACTTCCAGCCTGGAGAGTAGATATCTCTGTAGTCACCAATGGCTCTGACATCAGCAGCAAGCAATCTCTTTTCGATCTCAGCAGCACCGTCATTAATGGCCTTTCTGGCTTCTGGAGTGGTCTTGCTGGTCAAACCCACAGGAATAACCACAGCCTGTGTTTGGGCTACACGAGGTGGCAAGACCAACCCCTTGTTGTCGGAATGAGTCATGACCATCACACCAATGACACGGGTGGATAAACCCCACGAGTTTTGGTACGCGAAAACACGAGGCTTATCGGCACCTTCAGGGTTTTCCACAGAAATATTGAACATCTTGGAGAAGTTCTGGCCCAAGTGGTGAGAGGTGGCTCCTTGGATACCTCTACCAGTAGCAGCAATAAAACCTTCGACAGTGGTGGTGTAATCACCCCCGGCGAACTTTTCGTTCTCGGTCTTCACACCCTTCACCACCGGAACAGCCAACAACTCTTCGTAGATACCGGCGTAAAGATCCAAGATCTGGTCCACTTCCTTGGCTGCGTCTTCTTTGGTCAAGTGCGCAGTGTGGCCTTCTTGCCATAAGAACTCACGCGTTCTCAAAAATGGCTGAGGGTGCTTGAATTCCCATCTGACCACAGAGTTCCACTGGTTCAATTTCAATGGCAAGTCACGGTGCGAACGGATCCACTTGGAGTAGTAAGGGTACATGACGGTTTCCGACGTGGGTCTGATGGCAATGTGTTCGTCAAGCTCAGAGTTCCCGGCACGGGTGACCCAGGCGACTTCGGGAGCAAAGCCCTCGATATGGTCCTTTTCCTTCTCCAAAACACGAGACGAAACAAACATAGGGAAGTAAGAGTTCTGCACACCCATTTTCTTTATACGTTTGTTGAACCAGTTCTGGATTTCTTCCCATACAGCGTACGAGTTGGGTCTCAAGATGTAGCATCCAGACACATCGTAGTAGTCCAACATTTCACCTTTGGTGACGACCTGGGAGTACCAGGTGGAGAAGTCCTTGGCCTTGTCGACAGTGATCCCAATGAGCTTAGCGTCTTCGATTTTGGCCGCCTCCTTATCCTTTTTCACCGCCGCTTTCTTGTCAGCAGGAGCAGCAGCAGGAGCGACTTCGGCCGAAAAATCGGTGACCAAAATCTCGATACCGGTCGATTGCAAGTACTCGACAATAGTAGAGGCCGCAATAGAAGCCTTGGCAGACTCGGTGGCGAGTTCCAACACCAAATCGGCAGGAGCATTGGCGATCTTTTCGTCAAGAACCAACTTGATTTTGCCGGCCAAATCCTTGCTTAAGTTGGCCACGCTGACTTCCTTGGACGTGGTGGCAAAGAACTCCTGGACCAAGTCGTCTTTGGCCAATCTTGGGTCCTTGGCGCCCGAGCTGGCAGCAATGTGCGACGATGGGGTCTGGGTGGACTTCAATGCAAACACCACTACTGGAACAGGAGTGGCCGACTTGGCGGTTTTGGGCTTAAACACCAAAGTCTTGGTGGGCTCTGCACCCTCTGCCGTCACAGTAGCTAAAGATAAAGCTGCTAACGATTGTTCTAAGGCCATTTGGTCTGATGATGTAGTAGAAGAGTGAAATTTTTTGATTTTTAGTCGACGCGAAAATAGCCTACAAAAAAACGGATCAAGAATTGAAGATAACGAAGAGTAGAGAAGAACAGGTAATTGTGTGCATTATTGTATTTGGTAGACTCTATGCTTGGTGTTTGAAACTTGTAGACTATGTACTGCGTAGGTTCGGGCCGTAACCAATGGTTATTCTGAATGAATTGCACGCAGAGGTCTCGTGAGTGAATTATATAACAGATCACTTCTAGATGAGACTTCTAAATCAGACTGTAGAATAATAGCTCAATTGTAATATTATGTCAATGGCAATTTAGCTATCGTGCCAGCCGGTAGCTGTCACATACCTCTCTACTGTGACTCTTGTTCCTCTGCCCCTCAGCCTCGCCTTATCTCTGACTCACTACGTGACTAATGCGTAATTCCAATCCCGATGCGTAAACCCTCGAATTTTTCATGAAATAAATTTCCAATCTTCAACTTTCACTCTAATCATCATGTCTCAAGTATACGTTAACGAGAAAACTGGGGCTGATACCCAGCAAGCGGCCGGTTCGGAGCAGTCTCCATACCAGACCGCAGCATATGCATTGTTTGTTCAGCCCGAAGCCAAGATTTTGGTCCACAAACAAGACGAAGAAACCAAAGAGTTCAGCTACGTTGAAATTTCTGCCTCCGCCCTCAAGAAGGCCAAAAAGGGTGCTGAAGGGATCAAGAAAAAGGTAGAGAAGCAAGCCAAGGCCGAAGAGTTGCAGAAGCAAAAGGACGCCGACAACGCCAGCAAATTGGCCGAGTTGGACTTGATCAAAATCGAGGAAGACCAGTCGTTGCCTAAAGCCCAGAAGATCAAGTTGAGAGCTATTGGCGAACACATTGGCGACAGAGTATCTGTTCAAGGATGGATCCACAGATTGAGAGCACAGAAAGGGTTGGTTTTCCTCACCTTGAGAGACGGTACCGGATTTATCCAGACCGTTCTTACTGGCGATCTCGCCAAGGCCAGAGTCACCCAGGAATTGACCTTGGAGACTTCCGTCACCATCAAGGGTGTCATCAACAAGTTGCCAGAAGGAAAGTCTGCGCCTGGTGGCGTGGAATTGAAGGCTGACTACTACACTGTTGTGGGCTTGGCTCCTTCGGGCGAAGACTCGTTCTCCAACAAAGTGCAAGAAAACGCCGACCCTTCGTTGTTGTTGGACCAACGTCACTTGACGTTGAGAGGAGAAACCCTTTCTGCCGTCATGAAAGTCAGAGCTTCGTTGCTCGGTGCCTTGAGACGTTTCTACAAGGAAGAGGGCCAGACCGAAGTGACTCCTCCATGTATGGTGCAGAACCAGGTTGAAGGAGGCTCCACGTTGTTCAAGTTGGACTACTATGGCGAAGAAGCGTTCTTGACCCAATCTTCCCAATTGTACTTGGAAACCTGCTTGCCTTCCTTGGGTGACGTCTACTGTGTCCAGGAATCGTTCAGAGCTGAAAAGTCCCACACCAGAAGACACTTGTCTGAATTCACACATGTGGAAGCTGAAATGGCATTTATTGAGTTCGAAGACTTGTTGGACCACTTGGAACATCTTTTCACCAAGGTTATCCAGTACGTCTTGGAAGACCCAATTGCCGGCCCATTGATCAAGCAATTGAACCCTGACTTCAAAGCTCCTACCACTCCTTTCAAGAGAATGGAGTACATCCACGCATTGGACTGGTTGAACGAACACGGAATTCCTAACGAAGACGGCGAAAAGTTCAAGTTCGGTGACGATATTGCCGAGGCTGCTGAACGTAAGATGACCGACACTATTGGTGTCCCTATCTTGTTGGTTCGTTTCCCAGCCGAAATCAAGTCTTTCTACATGCAAAAATGTAGCGACGACCCTAGAGTTACCGAGTCTGTTGATGTGTTAATGCCTAACGTCGGAGAAATCACCGGTGGTTCCATGAGAACTTTCGACTACGACGAAATGGTTGCTGCTCTCAAGCGTGAAAACTTGGACTTGGACGCTTACTACTGGCTCACTGACTTGAGAAAGTACGGTACTTGTCCTCATGGTGGTTACGGTTTGGGTACCGAGAGAATCTTGGCCTGGTTGTGTGACAGACATACCGTCAGAGACTGTTCGTTGTATCCTAGATTTACTGGCAGATGTAAGCCATAGATGTAATATAAAATACACAGGACATCACTAACTATAAGTGTACACAGAATCATTAAATGTAAATGTACACAAGAAATCACTAGCTATATATGTACAAAGCAAATCACCAACAATTATTCATCAACTCTGAAACTCTCATACATCTCTGCTCTTTTTTTCCACTACCTCAAAAACTCTCGCTGAAATCTCCGCGACTTTTTTCACTAATATCTATCTACCAGAGACCCACCACGCCTCTACTAAGTAATTAATTAACCCTGCAATATACTGGCTGGGCTTGCTAAGAGTATCTGATTAGAAATGTCTCTATTAATTTGCTATTTTCATTTTAAACTGTTACACTTTATGAGTCAGCTCCTCAACCATAGCGAGTATCAAATCGGCTCTGTAGTGTAAAAGCCACAGACAAAGTGTGCATTGAGTATCTATTACACAAAATGTGAGTCTAAGTGAGTCTAAATCCGCGCAGAATTAGCTCCAATAAGTCAATACTGAGCAATGAACTTCAAGTGAGAGGGTACAATTAGATACTACTTCAACTAGTCATATTAGACCACTTCGTCTCGCTATTGATCCTCTATATTTCCCATCCTTACCATGTATCTGCTATTCAGGCACTTCGGGTTATCTCTCGTGTTACTGACTCATTTCCACGTCTGTCCCAATTAGGCAATTGATGAAGAATTTTCGCTAAGCGCGGTGTCGAATCGAAATTTCACTATAAATTGGCCCCGTTTCCCATCGCTATATCTTACGAAAACATCACTACACAACATGTCAGCAGCACCAACAGAAAACAGATTATGGGGAGGCAGATTTACTGGCGCCTCTGACCCTTTGATGGACTTATACAACGCATCTTTGCCATACGACAAGAGAATGTACCAGGCCGATTTGACTGGTACCAAGGTATATACTGAAGGATTACAGAAAATAGGGTTGCTTACCAGCGAAGAGATCTCGGCCATCCAGTCTGGACTTGCTCAGATCGAAAAGGAATGGGAAACCAACACTTTTGAAGAGAAACCGGGTGATGAAGATATCCATACTGCCAACGAAAGAAGACTCGGCGAGCTTATCGGCAAGCACATTGCCGGCAAAGTCCACACAGGTAGATCCAGAAACGACCAGGTAGCCACAGATATGCGTATCTACGTTCGTGAAAACTTGACCAAGATGCTTGAAATCTTGGCCAACTTTATCAATACCATTATCAAGAGAGCCAAGGAAGAAATCGGCGTATTGATGCCAGGTTATACCCATTTGCAAAGAGCACAGCCTATCAGATGGTCCCACTGGCTCAGTTCCTATGCCACCTACTTTACCCAGGATTACCTTCGTTTGAAACAGATCTTGGAAAGAGTCAACCAGAGTCCTTTGGGACTGGGTGCTTTGGCCGGACACCCTTATGGAATCGACAGAGAGTTCTTGGCCAGTGGTCTTGGTTTTGACTCGGTCATTGGTAACTCTTTGACTGCTGTAAGTGACCGTGATTTCGTGGTAGAGACTCTTTTCTGGTCTACTTTGTTCATGAACCATATCTCGAGATTCTCTGAAGATTTGATTATCTATTCCACTGCTGAGTTTGGCTTTGTCAAGTTGGCCGATGCGTACTCCACCGGATCTTCGTTGATGCCTCAAAAGAAAAACCCAGACTCCTTGGAACTTTTAAGAGGCAAGTCTGGAAGAGTCTTTGGCTCGTTGTCTGGATTCTTGATGTCTTTAAAGTCTATTCCTTCTACCTATAATAAGGATATGCAAGAAGACAAAGAACCATTGTTTGATGCTTTAACCACCGTGGAACACTCTATCTTGATAGCCACTGGTGTTATATCTACTTTGTCCATCAACAAGGAGAAGATGGAAGGTGCCTTGACCATGGATATGTTGGCTACTGATTTGGCTGATTACTTGGTTAGAAAAGGTGTTCCATTCAGAGAAACTCACCACATCTCAGGAGAATGTGTCAGAGTAGCCGAAGACTTGAAGTTGAGCGGAATCGACCAATTGTCGTTTGACCAATTGAAGGAAATCGACGCCAGATTCGACCAAGATGTCAAGGATGTGTTCAACTTCGAGGTCAGCGTTGAAAGAAGAACTGCTATCGGAGGAACCGCCAAAAGTGCAGTTTTGGCGCAATTAGAGAGCTTGGCTAGTCAGCTCAAGTAGCTTTAAGTGTAGCCTATATAATGACGTAATACAAGAAAAAGTTTGCAGCCATACTTTAGATGGCATTATCAACATTGTGCAGCTCACATGAGCGAAGCGCGTACGGCGCATATTTTTTTTTTCATGGCGAGTTAGAGCCGCAGTATTTCGCGATCAACGACGACGCCAGCTATAAATACCACAACCTCCATCATTGAATCCGTCTACATTGCACTTTACACATGTCTACTGTATTTGTTTCTGGAGCATCGGGCTTTGTTGCCCAACACCTTATCAAACTTTTGTTATCTGAAGGCTACACTGTTGTTGGATCCGTTAGATCTGAAGAGAAAGGTAAGCTATTGGCAAAACGCTTCGGGACTGGTTTCCAGTACGAGGTTGTTCCTGACATTGTCGCACCTGGAGCGTTCGACCAGGCCTTGAAAAACCACCCGGAAATATCGATATTTTTCCACACGGCCTCCCCACTTTTTTTTCCGCAAGACGACATTGAGAAGCAGCTCATTACCCCTGCGGTAGAAGGAACTAAGAATGCATTAATTGCTGCAAAGCAACACGGCAAAAATATCGAGAGGTTTGTGTTGACTTCGTCCAATTCCGCCATCGAGGCCACTCCGGGCGCTAGCAGGGATAGAACCGTCAACGAGGACACCTGGACGGAGATAACCAAAGAACAAGCGTTGGAAAACGGATTTCAAGGTTATGATGCGTCGAAAACTTTCGCGGAAAAGGCCGCATGGGAATTTGTCAGGAACGAAAACCCCCAGTTCAAGTTTTCCACCGTCAATCCGCCCATCATTTTCGGACCCCAGGCATTCGACCCTGCCGCAAACGAACCTTTAAACACCAGTAACGGGGTTCTTGAGCAATACCTCACCCTCAAACCACATGATCCGTTACCATTTGTCAAAGGTGTCTTTGTGGACGTGCGGGACGTCGCCAGGGCTCACTTGGTCGCCGCCACCCAACAGAACGCTGTGGGACAAAGACTCTATTTGGGCACCGGTCCTTACACGCCACAGTACATAGTCAACCTTCTCCACAAGCACTTCCCGCAATTGACCAATGTTCCCAAAGGAGACCCTAGCGCGGAAAAGGCCAGTCTTGAAAGTGCGGCTCCCGCTGTGATCGACAACTCCAGAACGAAAAAGATTCTCAATTTCGATGCGATTCCATTTGAAAAGTCGTTGGTCGATACAATTTCGCAGCTCCTAGCCAGAACATCATAAAGCGCTTATCCTAAAAAAACTACCGATTGTGGCGCGTATATACTGTTTTAATTAATAAGCGCAATGTATGCTAGGATGTAGTGGCAAATCAACCGCTCCCCCCGCATTGTAGTATAAATAGGAGTGGAATCGCCCTGCAATTGTGTACCCCCTCATCCACAATTTCTACAATGACCACTACTATTTTCGTTTCCGGCGCCACAGGCTACATTGCCAAGCACCTTATCCAGCAAGCTATCGCCAAAGGCTACAAGGTTATTGGATCCGTCAGATCCGAAGCCAAGGGTGAAGCTTTGAAGAAACAATTCAACTCAGACTTGCTTGACTACGTTATTGTTCCAGACTTAATTGCCAAGGGTGCTTTCGACAAGGCCTTGGAAGAACATCCTGAAATCGAGGTCTTCTACCACACCGCCTCGCCTTTCCATTTCGGTGAAGACGATGTGGAAAATAACTTGTTGAGACCTGCAGTGGAAGGTACCAAAAACGCATTGAGCGCAGTCAAGGCCCACGGAAAAAACGTGCACAAGTTTGTGTTAACCTCGTCCTATGCCGCTATAGGCTACACTCCAGGTGCCGACAAAACTATACCTGTGAGCGAAAAGGACTTCAGCGGTCTTACTTGGGAACAATCGCTTGAAAACGGCCGTAACGCCTACCTCGGATCCAAAACTTTTGGTGAGAAGGCCGCATGGGAATTTGTCAAGCAAGAAAAGCCCGCATTTGATTTCGCGGTCGTCAACCCCGTCTACGTTTTCGGCCCACAAGCTTTCGGTGAAGACATCAACCAGCCATTGAACACTGCTGCCAGTATTGTCGATGAAGTCTACAGCACCAGGCCAGGTCAACCTTTGCCAGAAATCGCTGCCTACTACATTGATGTGAGAGATGTCGCCAGAGGCCATTTGTTCGCCGGTGAGAACAAATCCGCAAACAACGAAAGATTACTTTTGTCCAGTGAGGCATTCTCCTCGCAAACAATTGCCAACTCTATACACAAGCAATTCCCAGAACTCGCCGACAAGGTTGCCAAGGGTGATCCATCCAAGACCGAAGCCACTTTGAAGAGTATTGCTCCACCTCTTAACAACGACAGAACAAGATCCATCCTTGACTTCAAGTTCCGTACTTTGGATGAAACCATCAAGGATTCCATCGACCAAGCTTTGAAGTACAAGAAGTAATCAAGTAAATAGTTTTTTTGCGCGGGGATTTATTGAATATATGGTTTAATGTGCGAAAAAAATGGCTGCAAAAGAAAAAAGTTGGAGACAACAGAAGTAGACGTAGCGAGAGATGTAAAAGAGAAGGGTGTTGATGTGCGGAATAGGGAACCCGTGTATGGGCCATTTCTTATTTCAATCGTCTTTCTTTTCTCTCATTTGAAGAGTTACTGCAGTACAGTCTTTGTAGAATTGAATATATAATGATCATATAAAAAGTGGCATGGCCAAGTGAAATATAGTAAAGATTCAAAGAAGCCAAAGTAACGTAAAGTTCGAATAGAAGAAAAAAATAATCCGTTAGATTTTCTAGTCGATAAAAAACCTCATGCCTGAAAAATAAATAAAACAAACCATTAAACCTAATGGCAGTGAAGTGCCCAGTCGATTGGTAAGCTGCTCAACTGCCACGCCTTTTCTTGCTTAAAGCAAACTCTAATCGCCTGGTAAATTCATCTAAAACTGACTTGGGCAACGAACAAGTCTGTCTAAAAATGTAGTACGAGTTGGAGAAATCATTGGATCCTTCAGATTCCCATGTTTCACCATCTTCAGTGACGTTCTGGGAATCCTGGTCCATTTGTACAAGCCTGCCCTCTGACAGGTTTTCAGCCATATACGAGCATGGGCTCAAAATAAAGTCTGGGTTCAAAGAGTCCATTTTCTCCGATAAATCGAAATATCTAGGAAAAGCATCTTCGGGTTCACCCTTGTTCAAAGATGCTTGTGAGTACGCATAGGAAGCTTCTAAGTAGGTCTGGAACTTCTCAGACTCCTCCGTAACCTTATCTAAATCAATAATCTTTTGCGGAACTGTGGCATTAAGGTTGACGGGAGATTGTGAGGGTGAGGGCGAAATGTCCAATTCCTTACCGAACGACAAATCTTCCCGCACTATGTCTACCGAATACGACCTTTTGTGACGTGCTCTGAACTTTCTTTCCGAAATGTCCATGCTGCTGTCGCGACTCATCTGACCATCATTTTTGCTTCCAATCATCTTGCTAGTGATTATTGGACTGTGAGCGCTTTAGGTGGAGACCCTTATCCGTATTTATAGATTGGCCAGTTCAGAGTTCGTATCATCAATAAGAACATTGGGCTTCTAGCTTTTAGTCACTTCAAAAGAAATTACGAATAGGGCCAAGAGGGTCCAAATTAAGAGTGTCTATTTCGCTCAGGCGGTTTGGCTGACTCGATGCATTCATCCGTTCACACTACATATTAAAACGCGCGGAATCAGCCCCGAATTTGGTTTCTGGAAGAAAGTCTAGATAAGTCTAGATTAAATTTACACCAACCTGCATACTTTTGCAGCCATCGCAGCTTTGGGGATAATTGCTTTCGGCGGATCCGTCTAGTTCCGTCCCCACACACTAAAAGCAGGTGTGTAATTACAGAAAAGAACCACTAAACTCCGAATCGGAACCGGCTCCCGTCGGATATCCCCACGAACATTGTCCGTTGCATATCTATGCAGGGTCCTGTGATGGTTCAATTGTCCTGATAGATTAGTGTGCGATTAGGCTGCGCACGACAGCCCCATACACAGGAAAGTTGCAGCCACCTTCGTTTCAGTTTCACCACCAACTTTTTATCCACATTACCGCTACGCCTATTCTACTCTAAAACTCGTTCGAAAAGATGCAGAATAAGTTAATTTGCGCTTTGAAGGATGCAGAGGGCAGACTCAACGCATTTGTCAACGATTGTAAGTCAGATCGATCCCAACTTCAGCACAAATTGGCTCAGCTACACGAATTTTTCCTTATCACTTTTGATGTGTTTGATAGTATAATTCGAACAAGATCAACAAACCTGGTTGAAACCAAAGTTGATTTGATCTCGCCACTATGCTCTTTGCTTTGTTTGGCCTATAATATGGAGGAGGAGAAACAACAGCTCGTGCAACTCTTGGCTCGTATAATGTGGTATACATTAACCGACCTGACCGTACAGTCTTATACTTTTGGGGTCAACGGAATTACTAATACAGACTTGGCCTGGGGACATCACCAAGTGTACCATAATTACATCATGGACCATTTTCACGTAGCACTCACCTTGAATCAGGAGACCTCATCTGATAGTCCCATTACATATGAGGACTCAGTTCAGTTTTTGTTGCAAATAAAGAGTACGATCGAAAAAGTCAAAAAGCTTTTTGCACAGCTTGACAATTCGCCCCAATCGAGCTCATCGCATTTCAACTGCTTAGCGGAATTGTTACGTCTCTCCGTAGACCCGGTGGAGAGTGAGGTCACCACCCTCGCATTAGTTTCAGAGCCTACATTTGTTCGCAGACTCCACGATATGAGGGGCGATGAACTCGTAATCAGGTCCGAATTTCTTGGAAAATGCATGAACAAGCTCCTCAAGGTATTGAGCGGAAATCTCCTGCCAAAATACCTACCGTTATACTTACACAATCAGGATTTGTTCCTGGGCTTCGTTTCCGAGGACCTAAAGAAATTCTCCACCACGGATATCTGCACAAATTACGAACTAAAGCATGAAGGGTTGCAAAGCGCTTTCCTCTTTCTTCTAGAACTTTTGGACCAAGGCACACACATCTGCTATTTGAACTCGGCCCGGTTAGTTGAAAACCTTGCCATGTCGGTTAATGCAATTAATCATCATTTGCACACTCGCAAGCGCATTTATCACAATTTCAACTTGTGTAGCTCTAAGATTTCCGCTCTTACGTGCTTCTCGTATTTGAATTATCTCACCACAGTCAACTTGATGAGCTCGTCAGAAATCCAAAATATTGCACCCACAATTTCTAAGCATTTTAGACAATTCGTATTGCCCCCTTTGGCCAAAAGGGATAGCTTTACTGAAGACAATGGCCCTTTGAAAGACGAATTTGGCATTAGTACAGTTTACCAAGTCAAAAATGCCAATTATTACAGCCTTCGCTACAGTTTGCTTGTGACATTAAATATTATACATGAAATACTTGAAGACGAATTCAAAGCTATCCAGTTTATGAGCAATTGTTCTACCGAAACATTGGACCATAAAATTGTGTTTGAATTGGTTGACATGGTGTTGTCTTCACTTGTTAACACCCTAATGTTTGTGCACCCGTGTAGTTTGGATTATCTCACTGCGACTATAAAGAAACAGGTGTATAAGATTACAAACAAGTTATTAAACTTACAGCTCAAGCTGGTTAATAATTCACTAATATGGATTTGCTTGATAAATCTAGCTAATGACATTTGCTACTCCGATATCGGCTGGTTGCAAACATTTGAACAGCTCTTTGACTATTTGATTAAGAAGAACAAAAGTATTCTAGAAGATGGGTTTGTTCTCAGCGGACTAGAGTTTTTCAAGTCTACATTCCTTTACGGATCAAGCTCTGTAAAGGATACACACAAGGTTTCAGAAGAAAACCGGACCTTCGTACCTTTGTCTTTAACGGAGTTCAAGAGCTTATACGAGAAAGACGCTTCCTCTGAGGCCAGCCCAAGACAAGCAGTGGTGTATTCAGATACTCAGACAGTCAATAACACGAGTCTGAGGTACATAACCAATTCTTCCCGACAACAAAGTATTCACGTAGACCAGTTTAGCAACTAGTAAGTAGTGAAATATACAAACGGTTGATAACGAAATCCGGGGTAGACGTTTGGTGCGCACGCGACCTCATCATGTTCACGTGATCGCATCACAAAAATTTAGTTGATAGAATTTCCAGAGATGAGATGGAAGGTTAACGATACAGTACAATGGTTTTGAAATCGACGGCTGCAGGAAACGTCTCTGTGTATCAGGTGGCAGGTACAAATGTGTCGAGGTCTTTGCCCGACTGGATTGCCAAAAAGAGAAAAAAGTCCTTGAAGCATGATCTTGAGTACCAGAACAGAATCGAGTTGATTCAAGACTTTGAGTTCAGTGAGGCGTCCAACAAGATCAAGGTCTCGCCCGACGGGCAATTTGCCATGGCCACCGGAACATACAAGCCCCAAATCCACGTATACGACTTTGCCAACTTGTCTCTCAAGTTCGACAGACACACCGACTGTGAAAACGTGGATTTCAAGATTCTCTCCAACGACTGGACCAAGTCGGTGCATTTACAAAACGACCGGTCCATTGAGTTCCACACCAAGGGAGGTATACATTATAGATCACGTATTCCCAAATTCGGTAGAAGCCTTGCATATAACCCTACCAACTGTGACTTGCTTATTGGAGCATCCGGCAACGAATTATACAGATTGAATCTTGAGCAAGGGAGGTTTTTGAACCCGTATGTTCTCGACACTGAGGAAGGAGTCAACTCTGTAGACATCAACTCTGTGCATGGATTGATCTCGGCCGGTTTAGAAGACGGTACCGTGGAGTTTTGGGACCCCAGAAGCAGACACAGGGCCGCCAAGTTGCATGTTTCAGACCAACTAAACGAAGGACCAACCTCGGTCACTGTCACAGCATTCAGAAACGACGGTTTGAACTTTGCATGTGGTACTTCCTCAGGAAAATCGCTCATCTACGACTTGAGAAACTCCACCCCTTCGCTCGTCAAAGACCAAGGGTACGGCTTTGAGATCAAGAAAATCATATGGTTGGACGAAAACGCCAACGACTCGTCCAAAATCCTCACTTCTGATAAAAGAATTGCCAAGATCTGGGACAGAAACGACGGCAAGCCTTTTGCATCCATGGAACCCAGTGTCGATATCAACGACATCGAGTACATTCCCAACTCCGGTATGTTTTTCATGGCCAACGAAGGTATACCCATGCATACTTACTACATACCCAATCTTGGTCCAGCCCCCAAATGGTGTTCATTCTTGGACAATGTGACCGAAGAATTGGAAGAAAAGCCTTCCGATACCGTTTATTCCAACTACAGATTCATCACCCGAGACGAGGTTTCCAAGTTAAACTTGGGCCATTTGATTGGATCCAAGGTGTTGAGATCGTATATGCACGGTTTCTTTATTGATACCGAACTTTACGACAAGGTCAACTTGATTGCCAACCCCAACTCGTATAGAGACCAGAGAGAAAGAGACATTAGGAAGCAAATTGAAAAGGAAAGAGAGTCCAGAATCAGAAGTACCGGTGCCATCACCAACACCAAAATCAAGGTCAATAAAGAGTTGGCCACCAAATTGCAAGATAAAGCAGGAGAAGCCGAAGCCGAAAACGTTATTAATGATGACCGTTTCAGTGAATTGTTCTCCAATCCTGATTTCGCCATTGATGAGCAATCTCACGAATATAAGCAGCTTAACCCTGTACAATCATCGAGAGACATCACTATTGACAAGCCTCGTGGTATGACTGCAGCTGAGGAATCGGATGAAGAGAGATTGAACCCAAAGAAGGAACAGGAAGAAGACGAAGACAGTGACTCCGGATACGAGTCTGAGGATGCCAAGAATGCCAAGAACGAAAAGGTGCAGAAGGAAATGGAGAGATTACGCCGGAAGAAGCAAGAACGCGCACTTGAGCAGCAGAGGTTCATGAATGAAATGAAGGTGGCCAAGGAGAATGGCGGGCCACAAGAGAAGAAAGCACAAACTTTCGGTAGCCAAGTCGAGAAATTGAACAAGGTTGCCAAGAACAAACGCTCCGATGACTCGAGGTTGCGTCGTCACGCCAGAGGTGAGGCAGAGTTGACGTTTATTCCTAAGAAAGAGAAGAAGAAGGAGGTCAAGTTCAGGCACGATAGCGGGGACGAGGACGAAGAAAAGGCAAAGAATAGCGGCAGAACCAAACAGCGGTTCCAGGGCCGTAGAACTGCGTCCAAAAACAAGTTCCGTGGTATGTAGAGCAAGAATGTACAGTAGAATAGATTGGGTGCAAAACCATCGTAGTACGTAGGTCACGTGCGCGCGTCTTCCATGGCATCGCCAAAATTCCCCATCGAGCCATTCAGGTGGAACCAGGTGGACCCAGATGTCACGGAACAAGGAAAAGGCACAGTCGCTGTTGAACCGGTTCCATGCACTCAAGAGCAAGGAAGCTGGGGTACTAGAAACAAATCCCAACGCCAGACCCAAATATGTGCAATCAGTCGAGTCATTGCCGCAGGCTGAAAAATGGAGAAGCGTCGTGTTGGGAGAGATCTCCACCAAACTCACCCGAATTCAGGATGAACAAACGAGCGACTCAGATCTACGTGAGCTCAATGACTCGCTCAACAAACTATTTAATGAGAAACGTGCATGGGAGTACCATATCAAGGCTTTGGGAGGTAACGACTATATAAACTTTGGCAGGAACTTGAACGCTTCTGGGATTCTCGCCAACATAGATCCTTCCGGAGCCCAATCCAAAGGATATCGATATTTCGGAAGAGCGAAAGAGCTACCGGACGTCAAGGTGATATTGCAGGCCAAAACCACCAAAGAAACCAGTGTTGAAAGAAGTAAGCCAAGTGTAGTCAAAGATCGAAGCTTGAGATATTATGGATATTTTGACGAGAAAAGCAGCGAGCAAAAGTCGCTTTCAAGCACTGAGATAGAGGCTATCAATAATTTAGCGCGCGAATTCGGAGCGGCCGAAATCGAGCCTGATTCGCAGTATGTCTCGGATCCATTGTTGGAGTTCGAAAAGACCCGCGGAGCGGAATTGCTTCAGGAGATGAGAAGTGAGCCCAAAGGAGCGTTGGAGATAGAGTTTGAGGATTTCGAGTTGGCTGTGCCGACAAACGAAGATGTGAAAGCGTGGCTTGTACAGAAAAAGAGACAAGAGTTGATGAACAAACTCGGAATGGAATAGAATTCGCCCTCTCAGAGTAAACTTACTGGGTATGTATTATAGGCATCTAAGTATATATTTCATAATACTGTATTTTTATACACTATATCATAGTGTAGTATATCAATTCGTCAAAAACTGAAGATACACATTTTTTCTCAAATCTGCTTTTCTCTCTCAAAATCGGTTAATTTTTGGGTGCAAAAAATCAGTTTGTAAAGCGGCAACAATGAGTTCCTTGATAAAACACATACTCTCTGATATTGCGTCTCTTCCTAAGCGTGAGTACAACACTCGACCCTTCAAACTTGATTTGGCAATCATTTCTCCCCAGATAGTGGTGTGTGCTGGTCCCACAAACCAGTACTTGAAACAGTGGTATCGGAACCTGACCAGCGACTTGAAGCAGTGGCTCGACACGACGTGTTTCCAGTGGCATATTTGGAATTTGAGATCCGAGCCGCCCGAGTACCAGGATCAAGACTTCGAAGGGAAGGTCTCGCACGTCCCCATCGTGGATCATCAAGTGCCTTCCATGAGCCAGCTATTTGCAATTGTACTGGATTTATTTAATTATTTAGACGGTAACCCATATAGAGTAGCGGTGATCCACTGCAAAGAGGGAAAAGGAAGGTCGGGTACAGTTGCATGCGCCTATATGATGTTTGAGAGTCTCCAATATGGAACGCATATGAGTTCCATGAAAGCTATAGATATTTTTACCCACAAGAGAATGAAACTGTTTGCAGGAGAGGGCGTATCGATCTGTTCTCAAAGAAGGTATCTCGATTATTGGGAAAATTTTCTACAAATGCTGTCGGATTCTAGACAAGACTTCCTTGAGTTTCATGGATTGGGTCATAACCCACGACGCAGCATCGTTTTGTATGGAATACGAACTATTGGAGGCACCTATCCTCACTTCACTCTACAAATGTGCTCACAGCATGGTTTGTTAGAGAATCTTTGCCATATAGAGTGCAATGCCGATATATCGATTTCCAAAACTGCTGTGAAAGTGCCAAATACCGTCCGAGACATTCGAGTAACTTGGGAGTGGTGCTACTTCTGGATCAATTTGTACTTTGGTCAAAAAGTCACTGTAGAAGGTCAAGAAATGTACAAGGTACTCGTAAAATGGGAAGATGTTGACGGGTTGAAGGGAACTACGTACAAAGGAGCCAAGAAGTTTGATGCTATAGAGGTATTCTGGCAAGAGCAGCGACTTATTATTTAGAAGAATAAAAAATAAGACTAAACCCCCCTTTTTTAAGAAAAGGACATAATTTACTACTTTTGTCCCAAAAGTAGTCATTAATTCATAGGCTATCATACTAACTAGATTATATGGTGTATTTCTTGATATCGCCAAGGAACTGCTCCAGACTTAGCAACTTCACTCCAGCCTGTTGGTACTGTTCGCTCGTTTCAGTAAACTTCTCGGGATAAACGCTTTTGGTACAGTCCAGCAATACTATGGTGTTGAATCCCAAAGCAGCAGCATCGGCAGCTGAGCTCAACACACAGAAATCATAAGCTATTCCCACCAAGACTACAGTATCTATCTTGTTTTCTCTCAAAAAACTCTCTAGTTCAGTATGGTGAAGACCCCACACATCCTTGAAACACGAATAGTACTCGCGATCTGCCAAATACCCTTTTTTAACAACCGTGCGTGGAATATGAGGGGCTATCAGGTTGAAGCATCCCGTGAACAGCGCCTCCAAACATGCTCCAGGGGTGTCTTGGACACAATGATCAGGCCAGCTGGTAAGTGTTTTGGTCTTCTGGTCATCCTCGGGGTTTTTGAACTCTAGCTCTGTAAACGGAGCTACTTTGTGCTGAGATGAGAAGGAAATATGATCCGATGGGTGCCAATCCTGGGTGGCTACAACTGCGGAAAACACATCGTTGGTTACAAGATTATTGATAGTGGGTATTATGGATCTGCCATCCGCTACGCCCAAAGGGCCCCTGGGCAAGAAATCCTCCTGCAAATCAACCACAATCAACGCAATTCGTGACATCCTTACTGTTAATAATCTGGGGATCGGACTCCTATATGGTGCCAGTGTGCAGGAACAAAACATCCTGCCCAAGTACTCTGCTATGATAGCACGTGCTTTGAACCGTCCCCTTACGTTTTTTTCCAGTGTATTACTTTCAAGAAAATCCGATATAGTGTAACGGCTAGCACGGTTCGCTTTCACCGAGCAGACCCGGGTTCGACTCCCGGTATCGGAATACTTTTTTGCACCCATTTGATACTGTTCTCTGTTATTATTCACTTAACTTTTTTACTCTTACCACTATATTAGTTTGGATAGATTATATTAATTATTAATTACAAATTATTACTATTACTTACAATCAACAGACACAGCTTGCTCTCTATGGACTAAACGTCCCTTCTTGCCAGGCACCAGTTCTTGCCACAACACCATGGCAGTCAACTGGTCGCCTCTATTACAGCCAGTATCAATACCCTTGGTGAACTTTCTCAAGCTCAAACTACGTCTGGCATCGTGGCCGTAGTACACCACCAAGGCATCTTGCGGGTCTTTTTCCTTTTGGCGCGCATTAAACACTTTGGACCACGAAACGGCGTTGTCTTCGAATGGATCAGACGTGCTTCTGTTGAAATCCGGCCCGATGTACGATCTCATTTCCAAGTTTTCAAGAGGGTCTTGCTCCTCAAGACTCACATCCAAGCTCAATCCGGCATGTACGGCTACGCCTGGGGCAGACTTGATTGAGCCCAGGTTTTTGACCTTGTGAAGTGGCACCTGGCCCAATTTCTTGATAATAGAACATTTGTTGATATACTTGATGTGGTCGATTTCCAACTTCTTGGCCAACAAAAACTCTGGGTCGCTATTGAATCCGTCTTTAATTTGTACCGCAGAGTCGCGAGGGGTGCTGGTGGTGTTACCTTGTACGAAAAAAGGCGCATCTTTTCCGTGATACTGGGCATAGTACTGCAAAATATAGTACTCGTGGTTACCCATAATACAGTCGATATCGTTGTCAATCAAAAAGTCGAGAACTTTAAATGAGTCTGGACCCTTAGTGATGAAGTCTCCCAACACCAAAATGTGGTCTTTGGAGGGAGAGTATTGAATTTTCTTGAGCAAGCTCTTGAACTCACGATACTGGCCATGGATATCACCAATCATGATCAATCTTTCGACGGTTTTTTTTCCATTAGCCAATTGCAAGTCCAGGTCAAAATCTGATTCATTATAGACCTCCTCTTCTTCTTCTTCTTCTTCTTCTTGTTCTTGTTCTTTGTCTTCGGTATTAATCTGATATGGCGCAAGGCCCAATTGGTGCACTCTCTCGGCAGTCAATGGTCGAAGCCCTACTGCCAATTCTGATAACCGTGGGATTCCTTCAAGATTGGTTGCTGCGGGTATAAACAGATTGGGAAGATAGATGCATAACAACCAGAGAAAAAAGGCTCCCAATACGGTTGCGACTGCTCCCAAGACTATCTTGGTACGCTTGCTCAAGGAAGGTTCCTCATAGTACTCGTTGTGTGAGGGTAGAAGTGGAGTGGATTCGCCCATTGTAGACAATGCAGATGTCCAAAAAGTAGAAACCGGCTACTATATAAACAACAATTGTGCGCTTTCTCCTGCCTAGCTCATCGGTATCCCCGGTCATGTTTGGAAGCGCTTTTCGCTTAAGCAGTGCGCACGTGCGCCTTGCCGAGATGCCTGTGATGGAATGCCAATAAGTTAGCTGCACCAACCTACACGCACTAAACTCAGTGCTGTAGGTACTGTATGTCGTTCCTGTGCTGGCACTTTGACTACTGCTGGCGACACTAGCAGTAGGCTCACCGCTGATAACCGGGGTGGTGGCTTTTGTATCTGACTAGTGTAGCTTCTAGGCGGCCCTTTACGTTTACGATCTTTGTGGCTTTATCGCGCTAATTTCATGCATATCAACTTTAATAGTTACCCTAAAAAGCCTAAATAATTTACTGTACTCGACTAATATTAGCCCCCGCCCATACCTTCCTGTCTCTCCTGCTCTTTCTGTATAACTAGTTTCTTGGACAACAACTCGCGCAAGTCCGGGCCGATTTCGATAGTGTCGTCAGTATGGCCCTTTTGAGTACTTTTCAAGCCGTTTTCGCGGTCAATAATATCGATCATACGCTTAAACTTTAAGAACAACAATTCACTTCTGATCAATAACGGATCTAACTTCAACTTCATCGACAAGTCGTTCATGTATTTCAACACCTCATCGAACCGAGTCAAGTTCTGGATAATGATCCGTTCATGGTCGCTGAGAATGGCCAATGCAAAGAACAAATGATGCTGGCTGGTGTAGTAGTCGGTCCAGAAAATCTCCCACAACCTTAATACTTGTGGCCATTCGAGCTCGCGCTTGAACCACACGAGAAGCATCCGGAAGTAGAAAAAGAGATCATTGGACTCGCACTTCTCCAAGTGCTTGTACAATTGCGGCAACATAAACTGAAGTAATTTGTTTAATGTAGTCATCTGCTTCATCATACCCGACTGGTCTCTCAAGAAATTGCGTTCCATTCTGTCCATAAACTTGGTGAATGCCCAGAACGTAAGCGACTCGTCCTCAAACTGTACGTAGAGCGGCGACAACAAGTCGGTCATGCCCTGGACGTACCCCAAATTCACATTGTACTCGTTGTAGGTCAAGAGAATCTCTCTCATCTTATACAAGTGGGGGTTTGTGATGTTCGAGACATCAAACTGGTCGTCTTCCGGCTCACTTTCCGCACTGTCGCCGCTCTTGGGGTCCTGAAAAATAGGCAATTGCCGGTCGGTACGGCGTATATCTTTCTCTATACGGTGTTTCTGGTCTTGCCAGTACTCCGTTTGTCTCTTTTCCTCGTCATTGACCCACTTGAGCTTGAGTTCTTGGTACGCACTTTCGTAGCTTTTGGCCAAAACCTCCCGCTCTTCGTGTGATGATTCCCAAGGATACACTTCTAGCAAGAAGAGCCAGGCTGTCGGACGTATAGAATCTTCTAATCCCCCGTGGAAGATCCGGCTCTTGATTTCTTGTACTGTCACAGAAAGACGGCCACTATAGTCGAAAAACGAGTCCCATTCTTGCTTGGAGATCTCGTTTCTTCGGGAAGTTTTGCTGATCTCTTCGTTGGTCAACAACTCGTCCGACCCCAACTCTCGGTTGATCTTGCTGTAGATATCGTCGTTCAACATAAACGTCTTTTGACTCGCCTCTGCCTCTTCCTTCACCTGCTGTGCCCATTTGGCAAGGTATACTCTGGCACTATCAAAATCCTCTCCTATTCTTTGTACTTCAGGTTGGTTAATAATATGTTTAATAGGCAAAGGAGCGTGTTCGTCAACCATATCCAAGACCTGGTTCTTAGTCTTGGCCGAAAACGTGGCTACCGTCTCCAAGATTTTCCACTTGGCAGAAGCCAAAAACTTGTTGACATCAGGCAATTTGAACGCCTCTTCGTTCTTTTTGGGCTTGTCAGCAGGACTTTTGAACGGAGCAAAGTTGATCAAGTCTGACGATTCGGGATTGACCAAATACACTGAGGGTTCGATGGTCGATCTTTCAATGTTGATTGAACCTTTCAATGCGTTCAAAAAGTCATGTCCTCCCCAGTAAACCTCGCCATCTTCTCCAAAAGGATCCATTTTCTGGTTCATGATCTTTTGATTCTTGATGGTCGAAGGCGATTCATTATCATGGAAAAACACAATGGGCAATTTGTTGCCGTCTTTGGTGTTGATGATCACTGAGCCAAACCAGAAACCACTCGAAGGCTTTCTCACTTGAATGGAGTAGATAAACAGCAATGGGTTGACAAACGAGTAGCCTGAAAGAGTCGACCCAACGGGCTTTTTAACTATAACTGACTTTTTATTGCTAGATTCTACTGCCTCATCTACTTCTTGGTACTTTTTGACTTCTGTGCTTGATAATTGAGTCTCTGGTGTGAATGCTAGCAAGATATCCTTGTTGGTCGAATTGGGGCCCCGGGACAACGAAAGAAAGCCTGCGATGTTGTCTTTTTTGGAGCTTGTTGGATGCAAGTATACTTTAGACTTGACGAAGAGGAGTTCTACTTCGTCCAGCAAAAGTGCTCGTGTAGCACGGCGGGTATCAGAAGACATGGGGAGCTAGCAACTGTGTTGCCACAAGGGCAAAAGATCATGATAAGATCAGGCGTGCGCGCCCAATGCATGGAAGAAAAGAGATTTGCAACCAAAAATAGAAAAAACTTTATAGCAGTAGATCTAACAATGTTCTTCGAGAGGAGGAATAGAAAGAGGAATAAAAATAGGAATTAACAAAGCCATGTGGATAGTAAAATGGAAAAAATAGACTTTCGGTAAAATTATCTTAAATCTATTATTTGAATGTTTTTATTGTACTTATTTCTGGAAGTTCAAGATTTGAGAAAAATAGATACTTGATAGTAGAAATATCCTCAGCAATTCTACTCAAAGGTGTAGGGAAAGCAAATTATCGAACAAAACGGTGATAAAATAAAAGAAGGAGAAAATTTTTTTCTCAAAAGGTAAAGAAATTTTCTAGCTCTCTTTAAGAGGAACACTCTGAAGGAACACCATAATTTACATTTTTGCTGCGTTCATCAAAAATTTGAAATATTTGTACAAATTTATATTCTACTTACTCATTAATAATTGTTAGCTAGCTTAACTTTTTTTCTAATCTTACCATTCCTTGGTCTTTGATCTTATTAGTTGAGGTAATCTGGTATTACCGTTTTTTCTATTTTTAAAGTACTTTTGTATTATTTCTAAATATACAGTTTTTAGGTGGTCTATTTAATACAGAGCATTGGTCTATAATAATGCTATTGACGAAAGAGAAGTAAGTGTTTTTTCTAAAGGTACAATGAACCTGCGGAAACAATGTCTCTGTGAACCAACTCCATGGCCTTCTCCATCTTTTCTTCCAAAGCAGTGTTACCGATAGTCTTTGCAGCCGTCACCAACTGTCTGATCAACTCTTCCAATCTCTTGAACATTCTAATAAGCGAGCCTTCATACACATCGGTCATCTTACAGATCTGGGTAAAGGTGGCTCCCTTACACCATGCAAAGGTGACTTCCATCAACTCTGGTCTGAACGATTCCACGTACTCTTTTTCGACAATCTCGATCTTGGATTCCTTATACACCTTGGCGATTTTACTGGCCATCTCTTGCATGGACTTCAATGGTTCAGACAACTCGGGCTTGAGTCTAGGCACTTCCTTGGCACGTTCCTGGAACACAAAGCACGACAACAACGCCGCACACTGCTCGCTGGTCAAGTCGTTGAAGTTACCGTTGAAAATCAACTCTGTTAGCAAAAGTTCGTCTCCGGTACTGATTTCACACGCCACTCTTCCCTTCAACTCTATGATATCGTTAGGGGTGGTGAACTCCAATCTCCTCAACACACGCTTGCGGTGTCTCAAATCGTCCAACTGGATCACGGCCTGGGCTTGCAAAATGCTTTCTCTGAGCTTCTTCATCTTGTCTTCAATGGCAACTTTGCTGCAGTAGGTAGAGTAAATATCGTCGAGTTTGGCGGTGTTGTAGAGAGCATTGGCTTCAAGCTTGGCTTGCAACACATCGACTTTACGCAACAACAACTTGAAGTCGTCGTCTTCGATCTTCATGGCTGTGACCGGGTCCATCAATGGAATACCGTCTGGCAACTTTTTGGGCAAATCTTTCATGGTCTTCAACAACACTTTCTTTGCACCAGAGCTCTTCAAGTCCTTGGGGACCTTCAAACGTACACTGCTGATAGCTTGGATCGAGTCCAAAGTTATAGGAATGTACTCTGCTCTGGACTTTTCACCTGGCTTCGACGGTCTGATCCCTTCAGGCATGTCTGGGTTGAACTGCTTGATGAGATTTACAGGAGAGTCCACGAACATGGTGTAGACAAAGACACTCACTACAAACGACTGGTGGTCGGTATAAACCTGACTAGGGTCTCTTTTGTTGACTCTTTTGGTAAAAGAAGTGACCATTCCCCACCCGTAATCGTCTTCACCAATCTTGATCTTTACCACTCTTCCTTCTTGCAAGTATGGCAAGATATGCCCAGGGTGGGTAATCACCTGTTTGATGTCGTTCTTATAGATATCCAACTGTTTTTTCAAGTCGTAGTACTCTTTGATGGTAGGAAGATCGTCGTTATCAATGACAATTCCTTTCTGTTCGGCTTCCAACGTCTTTAACTCCTCCTCCATTTTTGGAACAGAAGAGGCGTTTTGAAACTGGAAAAACGAGCTTTCCAACATGAACTCCGGCGAAATGCCCTCGACTCTCATCAAGTTCAAAATCATATTGTATCCAAGATGGAACGCAGAGTCGAGCCTGTCGGCCTGGCCCTTGACCATACCCTTGGCCACCTGTGGTTCCATCTTTTCGTCAATCATCATTATAACAATACCTCTATCGTCCAACCCACGACGTCCGGCTCTCCCTGACATCTGGATATACTCACCGCCAGAAACCCATCTGAATCCCTTACCGTCCCATTTACGCACCGAGGTGAACACCACTGTTTTTGCAGGCATATTCAATCCAATGGAAAAGGTTTCGGTAGCAAACAACACCTTCAAGTAACCTTCTTGGAACAAGATTTCAATGATTTCTTTGAGAATAGGAAGAAGTCCCGAGTGGTGGATACCAATACCTCTTCTCAATAACGGCAAAATATTCTTGATCTGGGGCAACTCTTTGTCTTGTTCAGGCAACAATTCAATGGCGTTGTTGTAGATTTTGGTCAAGGCATCTCTCTCTTCGTCGTTGTTGAAGTCCAACTTGGACATCTTTAATGCCAACGACTCACAGTCTCTCTTGGAAAACGAGAAAACAATCACGGGATTGTACCGTTTCATGTAAATCATCTTGACGATCTTGTAGATGTCGGACTTGCCGTCTTTATTACCTCCTTTGAACGTTTGTCCCTTCTTTCCTTTGGAGTTGGCCGAAGATGGATCGTCTCCAGCACCATCACTGATGGAAGCCATGGCTTTTTGGAAGTTTTCCTCTCTGAAAGTCCCCTTTTCGTCCACCACCAAGTGGATTCCGTCTCCAGCAGACGGGAATAAGTAGTGCTGTAATGGTGTAGGACGGAAGTCGGTGTACACAACGTGGCATGGCTGCGAGTGGATCTTGACTATCCATTCAGCAAACTCCATAGCATTGGGAATGGTGGCCGAAAGGAACACATAATGCACCTTGTCAGGCAACAAGATGATGGTTTCTTCCCACACAACACCTCTAGACTTGTCTCTCATGTAGTGGACCTCGTCGAAAATGACCCAGGCCACTTCTCTCATCACCTCCGAGCCTCGGTACAACATCGACCGCAAAATCTCGGTGGTCATCACCAAACACCCGGCATCGGGATTGATGGTAACATCACCAGTCATCAACCCCACGTCGCCAAATTCGGCTAGCAATTCACGGTACTTTTGGTTACTAAGCGCCTTGATAGGCGACGTGTAGATAACTCTCTGTTTTTCTCTCAAACTCTGTGCTATGGCGTATTCGGCCACCACTGTCTTACCAGCAGATGTATGTGCTGAGACCAACACCGATTCGAGTCTGTCGATACACGAGATGGCGGTATCTTGGAACGGATCCAAAGTAAAAGGATACGTTCTGGCTTCGTGCTCACGTTTGTGTGATCCAATTGGTTCGTATGGATAATCGGGCGGAACAGCCACCTGGTGTCTGACTTGATGCTTTAATTTAAGCTGGCCCTGGCCCTCTTCTGGGGTGCTGGAAACGAGTCCATTCGACACAGCCACCTCTCTCGAAGCCTCGATCTCCACCGAGTCAAACACCACCGGTTTTATTTCCTTTTGCTTGGCTTGTTTTTTGTTCACAGTCTCTGTGGCAGGCTCTGGCAGCGCCGGACGCTTCCTAGTAGTCTCCTCCACATTCGCCGGTTTTGAGTCAGACTGCGTGTGTGTCTCCTTCTGGTCACCCTTCACGACTGGTGGCGCCGTGATAGGTGCCTCGTTGAACACATCAAATAGATCGTCTGAGTCCATCGTGTCTTGTAGGTCTTGTTGAAAAGATTTAGTTTTTGAGATGAGAAATGAGATGAGGAAAAAAGATAGAGACTAAGAAAAATATGCTACACTAGATCTTATCACAATGTCATACCAGACAAGCATTACTATAAGTACTGCATTAGTACTATTACTATATTACTATTACCACTATTTTTCTATTACTATGACTACTCTTACTACTACTATTACTACTACTATTACTACTAATACTACTACTAGTACTACTACTATTACTATCACAAGAACTATTTGCAAATGGATACTATTAGTATTGGTATCATCACATAACTAATTACTATCCTTACTATTCTCACATTTATCGATCTCACCATTACTTCTCTCACTATTACTACAATTACTACCAATACTTTTACTACTAGAACTACCAATACTTCGGTTCATTACTCGTAATTCTCCTACCTCTTGATTGCCATCAATAGTGTACTACCGCTATCAGCCTAAACTACTAAACTACTATTACTGTCACTTTATCAATGTTACGACTATTACTATTTTTTTACTGCTAGTACTCTATGCCACGCTTGATGCATGCTGCATTATACGTCTCCTTTCTTACTTAAACTTGCTTATCATCACTATCACCACTACTATTGGTAATCTTTTCGCTGATACCTCTTTTGCTACATTACTCTTACTTAACTTTCCATTGTTATGCTGTCTAATTATGCTATTCATTCTCCAACAACTTCAAAGTCCGCCACTTCTCCCTGTCGTACTCTCCAATCACTACACTAGGAACTGAACTGATCCGAGACCTGTCTGAACTTTGATTGGTATCCAAATCCCACATATCTACTGCTTCTTCCAAACAGATCGAGCTCTTGGCGTGGTGGAATCCCACAGGACTCGACTGCAACGACTGTGCTTTGAGATCCGGCTTGATCACCATGGCTTTGGTGCTGGGTATAGACATCGAGTGCTTGTGAGTTCGTGGAGCCAAGTACGACTTCAATGATTTCTTGGGCGATCCCGATCGAGAAGAAACCACTGACGAGATCGAAAGCTGGTTGGAGACCATCGACGACGTGTGTTTATGGTGCCTGCTGTCCATATCTACACTGAGACGGTGGCTGGTGGATCTGCGGCGGAAAACACTGCCAATTCTCTTGGGACTTTCTTGGAAGAACTTCTTGATGGGCGACGAGTTGCCGGTGGTATGGAGCGGTGTATCTGGTGGAGTTTGATACAAGGTGAGCTGAAGACCTTCTGCTTCAAGCTGCTGCAACTCGGTGCTGTCTACTACAGATTCTTTTGTATCCTTGGCTGGTTCTCCGCTGACGTTTCTAAATGTATGCAACGAAGGAGCGCTGAAAGAGCCGTTGGAGCAGGCGTACTTGACGCTGGGAGAGCTGTGGATATCGCTGATGTTGTCTATATTGTCCAGTCTGTTCTCAAGCGGAGGAAGTAGGTAGTTTTCGCCAAATGCCTGGTCTGCATCTGAAGCCATGGCTTTGAGCCGGTGGTCGCTTACGAGTCTGGTAATGCCTGGAATGCTGTAGTTGGCACCCGATCTGGTGCGGTGCTGATGATAGAGGTGCTCGTTATCGTCCCATTCTTGCAAACTGATCTGGTTCAATCCACCAATACTGTTTTCGTCGCCGTTTCCTTCGAACAAACTGACGTTTCGATTCATAGGTGTCAGCATCGGGATCTTCTCTAGCCCGTTGAGTGCTCCTTCGGGATCATCTCCATATGTTTCTGAAGGCATATGTATGGTAGAATAGTCGACTCCGCTAAACTGGTACTTGCCTTTCTTCTTGGTCACAATGGTACATTCCTGATCAAAACCTTCGAATGTTACCGACTCTACAGACTCGCCAAACTCCGCTATATGCGGCAAGAAATCGTCCTCCAAATCCTCAACATCTCTGGAATTATCCAGATTGTTGCCTTGAGATGATACTATTTCTCCTACAGGACTTAAATTGGCGTACCTTATTTCAGGAACATTGACTGGAATAATGGGCTCTTCGATTGGCTTTTCAATCCTTTCCATGGGCTCTTCGGCTTGCATAAGCTCCTGGTTCCTCTTGCTCTTCATTATGGGACTCTCGCTCTTCTTCAACACTGGTGGAAGCAACGACTCGTTCACTCCAGATAAAAACACCTTTTCGTCGTTGATCGACTTCCACCGCTGTTCTCTTTTCTGGCTCTTTCTTCCTATAGCGCTGGTGGACTTGGATCTTTTGACCGGAGACTGCAACTCGTCCAATTTTCTCTTGTTAGGTTCAACAGACGCAACTATCGATGCCTGCTCGACAATCACATCGCTGTACTTTGAAGCACTAGTCTGTTGGTAGTTCTCGCTGTACTTGAAAAGGTTGTTATTATTTTCCCTTTGGGGCCTCACAAAGTTGGGCACGCTTCGGAATGTCTTGAGTTCGGGCTCTCTGTTGGTGAAGCATCTGCGAGAGTTGGTTTTCAAAAGACTATTGGTGGAGTGAGAGTTGAGTACTTCTGATTCCATTCTTTGAAGGCTGGACTTGGATCCAAGTAGCCTGAAACTCTTTCTTGACTTTGGCAAGTCGCCCGAGCTCAAATTGAGGTCGGTGTTGAGGTCAGAAAGTTGGGGCGTCGACTCCATCCAGTTTTCGTTGGCATAATTGAGGTAATGGTGGTTGTCTGGGTTTTCTATGGACGATTTGATGTAGAAGGCAAGCTCCGAGGGTTCCTGGTCAAGATTGAAATTAAGATTATTACTCAGGTTCTTTGGGGAGGGATTTTGGTGCTTCAGCTCATTAAGGGTCAAGTCTGAGACCTTTTTGTTGATCAGAAACGACGACATGTTCTTGAGCAGAAGCAATGAATGGTTGTTCTTCAAGAATTGGGGTTTGGGTATAGGAGATTGTCTTGAGATCTGGTCCATTTCGGTTATAGATGCCGATTCGGGATCCGACATTTCGATGGTATATATGTAGTGCAAGCAGGTAATTACGCTTGACAATGCTAAGAAGATGATGTTGATAACAAACATCGAAAGAATGACGGTCTGCCAGTTCGATGGGGCAGAGTGGGATGCAACGAGGAGATGTGGGTGGTTATCCACATGTATAAGATCATTGAGGATCAACGTGCCGGTGGATATATGGAACAATGCTATTATGGTGTGGATTATTATAGGTATCAATAAGTAATTGCCATAAGCTATGAAGATTAGTTTTAGTATGGTTGCAACCACGAGAGCCAATGAGCCCACAGCAAAGATGACTAAATTTGTATGTTGGTTATTGACATATACCACTAGTCCTAATGCACCCATAATAGCACTTAGTGACACCACCACGACATCCAACGAAGCAATCGCTATTCGTCCTGACATTTGGGGAACTGATTGGTTGATTATGAAGTACTAAGAACTACTGAAGGTTTCGATGTGATATTTCTCTGATATTCGTAATATTTGTGATACTAACGATACTTGATATTTGACGGAGTCGGCAAATATTGTGATAAGCCGATTGACGATGTGGTAGATGATGCTGGGCAAACTAGACGAACATCCTAGCAAAACTACACGAAATAGTTGGCTGTGGTAGTAGATAACGTTCAATTGGTTCAAGCCTCCAGATGGCAAGCGTATATAAGGTATGTGGGCGAGGTACTGCCGCCTGATCTGCCAACGTTTCTTCGCTTCTATCATTTGGCTGCTCAATTATTATGTAAACATACCGCAAAAGGCGGTGTTGATGTATTGCCGCATTGGGACGGTTGCGATCTTCCGCATTCGTAAACTGAGATGCCCGCCAGTTGCTGAGGTGGGCAGTTGCTAGCTACTGCTATGGGTAGCAGCAGGTTGCTTGGCGGCGTAGTAAGGTAGCGATGTGGTGTTGATGTATTATTGGCGGGCGGGAGCTTGGAAGTTGGTTGCAGCAGCAATTTTTCAGAAAAACAGTGAAATTTCGCCAATTTCCGCACCTGAGTCCTAAATCTGCTACCACTGTTTCACCCATGATTCATTTAGTCAATGTAATGTTTCATTTGCTTAACCTTGGGTTTTCATTTATTGTAAGGCTTCGATAAGATTCATGTAAGGACCCGTCCAAACTCAATTTGGCTCGGCGAGACACGTATAATTCCGATGCTTGAGATGAGTTACAAATAGAGATGCCGATCGGCGTACGGTAAAAAATAGTTCATCTAACCATCGTACGAGTTTTTCAGTTCGGAATAATATCTAAGTCTTCGGTATAATCTTCATATGTGCTAGTAATTTATTTGCCCCAGTTACGTTTATGTGTTCTAGTACTCTTTGTATGATTCTTTATTCTAGTACATTTTTGTTCTGGGCGTAGTATTGATGTCTCTAGGTATGATCTTATGCGCATTTTTATGCGTAGTTTTTTTAGATATTCATTCTAGGTATTATTTTCACTATATATGTGGTATACTAATTTTGTTTACTGGAACTTGAAATCTCCACTGACCCATCTGTTGACCATGTCAAGAGAGCTCTTGCCTTGGTCGTATGGAACCATGTGGCCGGCATCAAATACTTGCAAAAAGGTAAAGTGCTTGTAGTTTTGAACCTTACCTGCATGGTACTTGCCTACGTTCCAGTCCTTGACTGGTGCGCTTTCGAATTCGTCGTGGCCAGACCACTCCAACTTGTTGGCCCAGGCTCTGTTACCTAACCAGTTGCAAATGTAGTCCTTGTCACCGGCGTAGATCAAAACTGGGAGCTCTTGTTCCAACAAGGCAGTAACGGCCTTGTGGTATGGCTTCATCCAGTCTCCGGCCAACAAGAAGTTTTTGTTGATATCAAAGTTACAAGATTCGTAGTCGTCGACCTCGACTCCCAAAGCTTCCTTGACAAAGTCTTGGTTCAAGTACTTGTCAATCCATTCCAATCCTTCGTAACACAAACTGCTACCTTCACAGTTGGTACGGATATCGTAGACATTCTTTCCGGTTTTTTGGTAAGGACCAAATTGGGAGTTTTGACAGTAGATGGTGGCTGGGACACAAGACCAGACGGATCCGCTTTCGTAACACGAGTTGATCAAGCCGGTACATCTTGGAATGGCGTCAGCCATGGATTGACACTGGTCTTCGGTAAGAACAGATGGGTATCCACCTTCACCACAAGCCATTGGCTCGTAGTATTCGAATTGGGTCAAAGGATCAGTCAAACCGTTACCGATCAAGACCGAAGACAAATTGAAAGAACGGTCTTCGTGGCTCAAAATCTCAGTAGCAAAGACTGGGATGTAGTGGCCGGCGTAGGATTCACCTGCGATGTGGAAAGGCAACTTGCCGTATTCAGGGAATTGCTTGAAGAACAATTCCAAGAAAGCGTACACGTCCTTACCG
Organism: Suhomyces xylopsoci; assembly: GCA_030568675.1. Classification (NCBI taxonomy): domain Eukaryota; kingdom Fungi; phylum Ascomycota; class Pichiomycetes; order Serinales; family Debaryomycetaceae; genus Suhomyces; species Suhomyces xylopsoci. The sequence goes on from JAJMGM010000006.1 coordinate 761,271, forward strand.
GCATTGACGGTGTTAGAGACTGGCTTGGAGGAGTACGAGAATCCAACATTGACTGGCTGGTCCAAGAAGATAACAGTAGCATTGTTATTCCAGCTGTGAGGGTTGGAAACTGGCTTCAAGTCTGGGCCGATGGAAGAGGAGCCCAATTCGAAAAAGAGACCGGTCAACGAGGAACAGCCTGGACCACCGTTCAACCACAAGATAACAGGGTCGTTTTTGGGGTCGTTTCTGGATTCAAAGGCCCAGAAAAAGAAGTGCTTGTCTTCTTCTTCGACATCCAAGTAACCAGTATATTGCTTGACCTTGTCAATTCCCAAAGTCTCTGGAGTGGACTTGACTCTCAACTTGTGGTTTGGAACCTTGGCGTCTTCCACATGGAAATCGAAAGTGGCTTTGGCTTTTGACTTGAACTTTTTAGGCAACGACTTGAAGTTCAAGGACATGACGGATTCTGGGAACTGCAAAATCATGTCAGACCAAAGTTGCTTGGTTTCTGGAGAAATCAGCTCCAATGGGTCATTGAGGTGCTTGGCAATGGCCTCAATGACTTGAGACTTACCGCCATTGAACGACTGAGCAAATTTGTGGTAGCCGTTGGCGAAACCTTCGAGGTTAAAGCTCTGTTGAAGAGAGCCGAATGAGTGAGGGACGGTGAGTGCATTGGAGGCACCCATACACGAGGCAACTGCCACGAGAGATGCGGCAGATAACTTCATTATGTTGATAACGCTTGAGTTTCTTGATGGCAAATTGCTGCCTTTTATATTTTTTGCCGCTTTATGGGGGAAAGTTGAGGACCACAAACTGTAAAGCAAGCTGGCACGAATGACTGTTTCAGGGGGGCGGCACGTGACCGACTGGCCCCAAACTGGCCCCAAACTCTCGCAATCGTGCCGTTTCGGGAGAGGGCGTGCGACTAGTGGTTATGGTGCCGTAGAGATAAGAGTATGGGAGAAGAGTATACAGGAGAATAGCCGGTGTATACAGGAGAATAACCGGATGTATACAGGAGAGCGATGGCATGTGAGCGAAGAATGGCAGTCGGAAGTAAATAAATGTAGAACAAATGCTCCACAGAGAGTCAATAGGTGGAAATGAACCATAAATGTACGAATGTACCAGTGCTCACGGGACGTATCTTATCATTGAGTAATCCCAAAGTGTTTCCTTTGCAGCCGGTACAAATATTCTCATCGGTTTAAACTTTTGCTGGTTACAGAACTAAATAACATAGCGAAAGTCAACTAAAGTCGGCAGTAGTGAATACCAGTGCTCAATAGTATTTATTCTGCCTGCGCAATGGGTCTCGCTTGATAGCTAATATGAGCCGTTTCGCGCATCTTGTGCTATCTCGAAGTGGTCCGATTACATAAGCTGCTGTGCGAAGAGCTAGCGAGAAGAGCTCGCGCTAGTAAGATAAGTCGCAGTGAAAAGCTCCCGCTAGTAAGATAGTCGCAGTGAAAAGCTCGGCTGGTGAGAGCGCAAGATGAGGCTATTTCGAGGGAAGACCGATGAACTTAAGATCTCCAGAACCGACAAACGAGTCAAAAAGGTAGGAGAAGGGTGTTCGGCCGAGGCAGAGCTCTACTCCACCCACAGCGGACAGTTGTATGTGATCAAAGTGTATCACAATCGAGAACTGTACGAGACCAAGCTGGAGTACCGTACCCGAGTTCTACACGAATATGACATAATATGCACGTTTGACCATCTCAACATTATCAAAGCATTTAAAAGTCTGGTCTCGTCCATGCTGTCGCGCATCAAAATTTACTTGGAAGCCGGCAGCCGAGATCTCGCGGCACTCATCAAACAAGTTCCGGCCTCCAAAGTCAGCACCCACGAAATACTATGCCTATGGAAACAAATATGTAACGGCATAGCATATATACACGAATTGGGCTACTGCCATCGAGACCTCAAGCCGCCGAACGTGGTGTTAGATCCCCGCACCGGCTACGTCAAAATCATCGACTGGGCTACCGCAGTCAAGGTCGATGCCTCCAACATCGCGGTAGGGCTAGTGGGCACCAACGGGTACGCTGCACCCGAGACGTTTTCCAACATCCGGTACGACGGCAAAAAGGCCGATATCTGGTCCATAGGACTTATATTGTACTATCTACACCGCCGAACACTCCCATGGAAGTCTGCCCAGCTCAGTGACTCCGATTACTCTCGCTACCGCGAGTCCCCACAAAGCTTGTTGGAGGATTTAGCTGCGGAGGGCGCGGGCCCGAGTCAGACTCTAGCCTCTGACCCGGCGGCGCGAGTCACCATAGGCAACCTCGTAGCCACCCCCTGGTTTGAGGCCATTGCATCTTGCACCCAAACCTCCCAGTGTGGAGTAGACCACCGTGCTACATTCTCTTTAGGGTACTAGGAAGATCAGGCCAGAGTCACCGTGGAGACACTTGTTGGCTCTTGGCTCGCGGTGTTTGTCTGTGAGTAATGTTGGCTTCACGTGCGCGGTGTTTGAAAAAAAAAAAACGATGAGTCTTAAATAGACTCCAAATCCTTCAGCACTGCCAAACCACCACCACCACACCATGCTTAGCCGTACGTTACGTTCTGTGAGAACCCCTATGCGGGCACTCGCTACCACCAGAAACTATGCTTTGAGCGCCAGAGCCCAATCCCTCATCTCCAAGCCTGTTCTGGAAGTCGACCCCGAAATGGCCGAGATCTTGCAACAGGAAAAGAACAGACAAAAGGAGTCCATCACGTTGATTCCTTCGGAAAACTTCACCTCCAAGGCCGTCATGGACTTGTTGGGATCCGAAATGCAAAACAAGTACTCGGAAGGATACCCCGGCGAGAGATACTACGGTGGTAACGAGATCATCGACAAGGCCGAAGCGTTGTGCCAAAAAAGAGCTCTTGAAGCTTTTCAATTGGATCCTGAGCAATGGGGTGTCAACGTGCAGCCATTGTCAGGAGCCCCAGCCAACTTGTACGCATACTCTGCCGTATTGGAATTAGGAGACCGTATCATGGGTCTTGACTTGCCCCACGGAGGCCACTTATCGCATGGTTACCAGACCCCCACCACCAAGATCTCGTACATTTCCAAGTACTTCCAGACCATGCCTTACAGATTGAACGAAGAAACCGGGATTATTGACTACGACACCTTGGAAGCCAACGCCTTGTTGTTCAGACCCAAGATCATTGTTGCCGGAGCCTCGGCCTATTCTCGTGTGATTGACTACAAGAGAATCAGGGAAATCGCCGACAAGGTGGGTGCTTATGTTTTGAGTGACATGGCACATATCTCCGGTTTGGTTTCTGCAGGTGTCACCGAAAGTCCATTCCCATTCTCGGATATCGTCACCACCACCACCCACAAGTCGTTGAGAGGCCCAAGAGGTGCTATGATTTTCTTTAGAAAGGGTATTAGAAAAGTCACCAAAAAGGGAAAGGAAATTCCTTACGACTTGGAAAGAAAAATCAACTTCTCGGTGTTCCCTGCTCACCAAGGTGGTCCCCACAACCACACCATTTCTGCATTGGCCGTTGCATTGAAGCAAACCTCGTACCCTGAATACAAGCAGTACCAGCAAGAAGTGGTCGACAACGCCGCTTCTTTCGCCAAGGCCTTGGAATCCAGAGACTTCAAGTTGGTTTCGGGCGGTACCGACACCCATTTGATCTTGGTGGACTTGAGATCCAAGGGCATTGACGGTGCCAGAGTGGAGGCCGTGTTGGAAAGAGCCAACATTGCTGCCAACAAAAACACCGTTCCAGGTGACAAGTCTGCTTTGTTCCCATCTGGATTGAGAGTCGGAACCCCAGCCATGACCACCAGAGGATTTGGACCAAAGGAATTCGACCAAGTGGCCGAGTACTTCCAGAGAGCCGTTGACATTTCCCTCAAGTTGAGAGACCAGGAACAAGGTAAGGTTGCTAAGGAGCTTTTGGCTTCGTTCAAGCAATTGGCTGATGAGTGTGACGACGTCAAGGCTTTGGGTGACGAGGTTGCTGCCTGGGCCAAGACCTTCCCCGTTCCAGGCGATTTACAGTAAATAAGATAGTAAATAATAACCTGTAAAAATAAAATAAACTAACAGTTATAATGAAGAATAAAATAACCTAAATGGTTTTCTCGTTTAATAATTCTCAGTCTTCCACAAGTTAAAGGTTGAAATAATTAGAAATGATCTATGAGGATTGTTGTAGTTATGTGAAAAATATAATTTGAAAACTGACTGAAACTCATCTCATACATAACTATCATTTACAAAATTTATTAAAGAATAGAAGCTATATAATTAGTATATCTTTAATTGGTATATTATTTACATTTCTATTTCGCTCTATATTTTTCCTCGCTATTTTCGCTCTATGTTCTTTGTCGCTATTTTTTCTCGCTGTACCTCCCTGGCTTTTCTCGCTACGTTCGCTACGCTCCCTCGCTCGATCGCTAAATCGAAAGTCAATCACTTTCTTGATTGATTAACAAGATGTCAAAAGAATGGGGCAATGAACACAAGGACAACAAGCACTTCCCGCGCACCCTAACGCCCAATTCCAACCACTCACAGCTCATTTCGTGGTCCAAAAACGGGTTCATCGCCTATGCCAACAAGCGCTCCCACCTTCTTTTAACATACTTGGAGAACATCGACGGCAGGAACTGGCAATTCTCTCCGCCCCAGAACTTGAACTCAAAGCTTGATTCCAGTGCCAGGGAAATAGCATTGATCAGATGGAGCAATCTTAGTACTGATTTGGCCGTCGCCGATATTCACGGAAACATCTACATTCTTCTAGCTGGCGTAGGATTATTGCAAGCAAAGACCGACAGTTCCACCAGCAATGGTGCAAACACCAGTAACGGCACCAATGCCAATAGCAATGGCACAAATAGCAACGGTGGGTCGGAGAGCGGCAGCCCGCCGGCCGGCTCGCCCAGCTACGAGCTCACCTCGTACAACCACATGGAGATGATCTACCGAGACATTATGCCCAGTTCATCGTGCTCAAGAGCAGTGGTGGCGTTCAAGTGGCTCAATATAGAAAAACCCCAGATAGTAAACAAACTGGCCGTCTTGGACCCATCCTCCAGCGATACCTTGAAATATACCTACTCCGTTGGGCAGTACCAGCCGCATGGACTCACACATCCTATTTCGACCAAACAAGCATGTGTAGTATTGAGAAGAAACGGTGAATTTGTGATGTACTATCAGGGAGAACACAAGGTGGAGTACCATAAAACCAGCGTGCAGCTCAGCGACGAGTTGGTGTATCTTACGCTAGGAAGTATTGGGTTTACCAATGATAGCAAGATGGTGGTTGCAGCCTACGATACGCTAACAAACCGTATAGTTGTGTTTAGTGTTAGTGTCGACTGGGGATTTATGGTGGAATCGGCCAAGCGCCAGAAACAGGATCCACATTTTCATACGCCCAAAGAAGCTCAAAAAGCCCCCAAATTGACTTTGGAAAAGGTCCAGACAATAGTGCCGTTGCCAATAATTGGAGATCAACCAAAAGAAGACAAAAAGAATGAAACTGTGTTTTTTGGCGCTCTTGCTTCTATTGATATTGTATCTGTCGATGTCGAAAAAGAGAGCAAGCCTGAGATTCTCATCACATACACAAGCAAAAGCAGCTTAAGCAACAAAAGCAGTACCACCATTTACAGGTACCATTTGATAGAAGAGCAAGAGCTTATTAGCGAGACGTTTGCTGATTTGGGCCTAAGGAAAGGGTGCTCTTCTGAGGGCACCAAAAGCAGTAGTCTTGCTCTACAAGACGTGCTAACTCGTCCAGGGCACATCAAAAGCATCACTACTAGTTTGAACGAAGCAGTGGTATTGCTACACTATGCTGGTGGCCGTATGGATATGATAGATAGGACTTCGATGACGGTGGTTGGGTCCAATTCTGAAGATACTCCGTCATCTATCAGCTCTATATTCGATGCTGGCTACGAGCTACCTCCTATAAACCACCCTACCATGGCTGTATCGCCCAATCTCACGTCAGCAGTATACTTGGAAGACGATAAACTTGTGTTGGCATTGGCAGAAAAGAAACGGTATGCTTCATCAAAGCCCACAGACTTGCAAATATCTGCCGTGGGCTTTGCGTATCGCCACGCCTACTCGTGCTACACCAATACATGCTCTGATGACTTGGTGATACTAATACAAAAAGAAGTGGAAAGACTACAAGAACTTGGGCTGACAAACAGCGAGGCGTTTATCAATACTATAGTAACAGAATCACACCGGGCCATCAACTTTGAGCTTGATAAGTTCGGAAAAGAGTCGGTAGACAAGCTTTTATCGAACCCTCCGCTCCAAAAACTCATGTCGCTACAGCTTGTGCTAGGCGAAATGACGCCGCTGACTGTGGCCAGCGATATTGCCTGGATCGTGCTAAACCTCCGCAGTTGTTCTTTTGGCATCATGTTTCTGTTGTCGAGCATATACAGACAAATCTCCAAGAAGAAACCCACCGAAGACAGCTTGCACGATTCCGTTGCACGCGGCGAGTGTATTATGAGCTTGATAGGCAATATTAAGTGGCTTGTTGACTTGATGGTGTACCTCAACCAAGAACTCTTGCAGTTGTCCAACAACATGAAGGGCAATCCGTTTGGCGGCCACAGCAAAGTGACGCTCAAAAGCTCGTGTGTTTTGCCTGTAATTCTTAGTAAAGTGCCGCGTCTTTTCCTCATGTATGCACTTCTGTCTATTGGAAAAACCCACGAAATATTGAAGAAACTCCACAAGGACTTGGACGAGTCCAACAAGTTGTTCACGCCCATGAAAGAGTCGCTCAACCGGTGCTTTTCTCTAGTTAATAACTCGCCCATCACTCTCAGTTTGTTTGAGAACTTCTTGAGAGAATGCGACACCATGGTGTCCAAAGAACTTGCAGCTAAGTCGGCAGGCAAAGAACGCAACTACAATCTAAAAATCGAACAGGCTTTGGTGTGCCATGGAGAAGTCTCCGAAGACTTGCTCCAAATCTCTCGGACCATCATAGAAAAACACAACTCCAATATCAATCGAGACATGAAGGTATCGGAGCTCTACTTTTACGAAGTGGACTGGTTAAACATAGGCATTAATCGACCAGCGCATGTAGAGAGTAACGGTTTTGTTCCACGGCTCCATTTTTCATCCAACGAGTGTATAGATGCCTTGAGAAAATTCGTCATTGGTTCGCCTAAAAAGGCCAAGACGAGGAAGTGTACGAGATGTCGGTCTGTATCGCTCGTGTCAGATCCGCGTGTGTTTGACGAGTCCACCAACATCGGGCTCTGGACAATGGTGTTCCAACGAACATGTATATGCGGCAACTCATGGGTAAATATAGATTAGTCTACCAGAAACAATGCTAAACAGGACATACTAACGGACAGTATATAAGTAGTAGACTATAAGTAGTAACCCTAGATATGCATATCAACTTTAAAGTTTATAGCTTAAATGTAGCGGAGAGTAAAAGTCCGTATTGGGAAGTCAGTATACGTGGTCACTCCGATGAGATACCAACCGTACAAGAAACGACACTGACTGGCTCGATACAGTTTCTCTAATGAGCCGGTTTTAACGCAGATATACATAGATAGTTAATGGAGAGTCATACAGATAATCAATGGAGGCTGGTAAATAAATTAGCTAATTATTACGAGATCGTACCGTCTGGTAGGACAGTAATGATGGTATAAGAGGTTAAATTCATGGATATGCTGGGACAGATTCATTCAATTACTGATATTTACTGATGGAGGAGTATGAGAAAGTGCTTGGATGCATAAAGAATGTTGTAATCATTGCCTGATATTGGCTGACTAGTTCTTTTCCGAAGAGTCTCTGTCCTTTTCGTTATGTTCATTACCGTTTTCTGGCTTTTCAGCTCCTTCTTCGGAAGGCTCAGCAGAAGCCTCGGCAGCAGCGGCCGCTGCTGCTTTCTCCTTCTTGGCAATTCTCATCATCACAAACGGCATCATACCATTACTGACCACAATCCAAGCCACCAAGATGCCGATATTCAACCCCATTCTTCCCTTCCACGAGTCAAAGTACGCCACAAGAAACAACTCATAAGCATTTCTAACAGGCATAGCATAACCATAGCGGTAAAACTTTGGACATAATACTGGGGGTGCGATGGTAGGTGCAAGGTTGAGGATAATGACAAAGACCAAGACAAAGCCCATTAATTGAGCTTTGATGGGCATGACCAAAATGACCAAGATTTCAATCAAACTGCCCAACGACGACATAAGCAAGTAGCCAACACTCCAGATAACCAAAAAGCCCAGGCGGCCGAAAGTTTCGCCTGTTTTCATGCCAAACGCACGGTTCAAAAGCACAAACGAGAGAGACATCACGATATAGGCAAACTGACTGGCGAGCATTTTGAGAGCCAAGAAGCGCCAGCCCTTGACTTTGGATGCAATGTACTTTTGGATTTCAATGGTGAAGATGAACTGGAAGAACGTGAACACCACCATGTACACAATTCCTAGTTGGAACGGAGCCTGGACAATCTGCTGGGGAATCGGAATCAAGTCGTGGATGGAAAAGGTGGCTGGGGTGGTCACCAACTGCGGAGCGTACTTGACGATATTGGCTCTTTCTTGCGAAGAAAACGACTGTAAGAGCAGGTATACCATTGGAGTATGCGGAGCGTAAGATACAAAAGCTGCCACGAGTCGATTTGTGACAGAAGAGACGTAGTTGTTGACGGCATTGTAGTCACGAGCAGTCTCCAATACGGCCAGTAGCATAGAGGTAGCCGGAGAAAAGTCGGTCGAAACGGCAGAAGTAGCATTGGCGGCTGCTGCCAACGCAGTGTACCAGTTTAGTGTGGAGTTGGGCATCACATAGTAGGCTGTCCAGTACTTGTGGTGGTGCACGAGTCTGTTGACTTCTGCTGTGATAGACGAGTTATGTTTGGCAGCACTGGCAGAAATACGCTCGTAGTCCCACAAATCAAAGTCGCCCAATGCCTGGATCTGGGTCACATTGGTAAAGAACAGTTGCACCACCGAGCCTACTATAGCCGGCAAGTCTCCATGGGGCGTATCCGCTATGATCACTGCAGTTTTCAAGTCTTTGTACCTGTCCAGACGATGGTAATACGAGCCCCAATAGAGCGATAACGCAATGGTGAGACCCACCACGAGATAGGCGTAGTTCTCAGCAAAAGTCAAGTAGATCTTTATCCGTTCAGCATGTGCTCTTTCGTCCCAGAAACCTAGTTTTTTGGTGACGTTCTGTATACCAGAGACCACGGTATCACGCCGGGTGGGTGCCGTGTTATTGAAACTGCTTGTTGTGGTTCGGCGTCCTAAACTGTCTCTACGGCTGGCCACAGTGTTTCTGCGACTCACTACGGGAAACTGCTCTATATCATCTTCTTCTGTTCTCTTTAAGGAATCCTTGATCATCTGGTGCCCAAACAACTCTTCATGGTGCCTTTGGTCTGCCAACTCCAAACATTCGTTCTCCAATAGCCCGTTCTCCTCACCATTCACAAACCGCTGCCCATCTCTTTCCAGCCCAAACGCAGAATCTCTTCTGGGGTCATATTGAACTGGACCTTCATAGGGTTCCACATTGGAGTCCAATGTGTTCAACGAACTCAAAGATTCAGAGTCGGGCATGATAATACGGTCGCTTGTTTCGGTTGTTTTTTTGCTTCTGTATTCATTAAGTGCCCTGCTGAAAAATTTACGATAATGAAAAATGATAACAAAATGAGAAACAGGATGCCAGACATGACTGATAGCGTGGATCCACTAAGGGTGGACAACGACACGTTCTATGATGCAAAGGAAGGTACAGGAGTAGCTGCGTCCAACAAGGCCGATGGTTCACAAGAGAGTAAGTCTGAGCCTAGCAATGAGAGTGATAAGAGTATGGCCGAAACCCCGCAAGACGACGACAAAAACAGTGACAAGTCCATAAATGATAAGTCAAGTGAGAAGTCCAAGTCCAAATTCGTGGCTTCTTATCTTCCTGTTATATCTAAGCTCTTACAGTCGTATGTCAAGCTCTTTGCTTTATACTTGGGAGTATTATCCATCTACTGGGGTACACTCTACCATAGAGAAGACCGATTTAGGAACCTTAAGATGTTGCTAGTGAGTGAAGACTCGTCATTTCAAGCCAGCTCGGACAATGTTCCGCCATTGCTAGGCGACTCATTATCGCTAATGCTTACCCATAACTTGTCCACTCTTGGAGACTGGCACGTTATTTCGCCCAGCGAGTTCGAAATCTCCGCCAGAAAACACAACAATAACATCACCCAAGAAATACAACGACAAGTCCATCATCAGCAGTACTGGGTCGGCATCCATGTGGCCCCCAACTCAACCCAGACTATCTATAATAGCATGGCCCTGGCAAACTACTCAGACACCCAAGCGTTTTCGAGCCTTATTGATGTCTACTACGAATCGGGACGTCACTACTCTGCTCTTAACCAGTACATCTCAAAAAACATATACCGCACCTACTTTGAGTGGGTCTCCAACTTCACATCGCCGTACATTTACGACAAGCTAGTCAACTACTTGAACGACACACAAAGAGCTAACTTGGTCTCTTCCGATAACTCTATGACAATTCTCACGACCCCACCCGAATTCAATCTTATTGATATGAGAACTTCTACCAGTGCTGCTGTGATGGGTCCCTCCGAACTAGGCCTAATCTACCTCATGTTGTTCTCTTTCCATCAGTTCAATTTCTCGCTAGAAATCTACACTTACATGAGAACTACACTCAAGTTCAGACACTTTTTGTTTGGACGTCTTCTTGCTGGCCAACTCAATGCCGCCTGCTTGGCGTTGGTCTACTCTCTCATCACCATAGCGTTCCAAGTACCTATTGATGTGGCCTTTGGCAAGTCGGGCTTCTTGGTGTTGTGGGCTTTCATGTACTTGTACACTTCTGCTTGTGGAGGACTGAGTGAGTTGGTAGCAGGCATGATCTTCGCGTCTGGAAAAAGAGTTCTTATAGCTCCATGGATGGTGTTTAACTTGGTTATCAATATAGCCACCACCTTTGCTCCGTTAGAGTTAAGTCCGGGCTTTTATCGCTACGGCTATGCCATGCCCATGTATAATATCTATAATGCATTAAAGCCGGTGTTTTTCGATACCTGGAAAGGCACTCTTGGCTTGAATATCGGCATCTTGGTGGCTTGGATTATTGTCTGCAACATCTTGAACCTCTTGTTTTCTAACTGGAACACCAATAGGATAAAAAAGAAGGCAAAGCAACAGGAAGAACAAAAGAAAAAGGAAGAAACTGAGAAGTAACCAGAAGATTCCATCACTAACGAGTAAATTATTAAAAACTTAACACAAGTAGTAGAGCCATATAGATCTCTACATCATTAGGAGTAGAATAAACTAGATTCCTAAATCAAGGAAGTAGGATTATGAGTTGATTTTACTAGGAAGTAGACTTGCTAGGAGTAAACCTACAGTCATGAAGCAGATTCTGTAGTAGTAGACTTTTTCAATTATAATAGAGTAAATCACTCGGAAGTAGTCCATAAAGTAGAATCATAATGAGTTCTCACATAACCAAGTAGATAGATTAGTTTACTTCACATCACTAAGAAATGAAATTGTTAGTAGATTTTTCAATAAAAGTATATTGTCCGAAGAAGTAGATTTAATTTTCTAGGGATGGAATATAGTAGGAGTAGATTCTACATTTGTGACGATTAAAACTTTACAAAGCAAACCTCACTTAAGGTGGATTTGATTTCACCAGATATAAGGTTTTTCGAACAGTATCTTACATGGTTGTGTCCATAACCTCGACACCCGGATCCACATCCCTCATCTTTCTGCCGTACTTCATCGCCTCGAGCGTCTTTGAAAGCTGCGGCTTCCAGTACTCAATCGCCTCAACCAGCAAATCCTCCTCCAACAAGTTTTCCAACGTCTCGACCTTTAAATTCCACACTTCTCCCGTTATCAACTTCCTGCCACTTTCATCAATAATATCATTAGTAACTACATTAGGAAGCTGTGTTAACAAATACTGCTTAGAATGGCTGTAGCGCGAAAACTCCGCCAACACCCTGAAAAGCTTATCCAGAGTCAACTCCGACAACTTCTGGGTACTAAAATAGGCCTGTAATGCTTCAAAGGCAGTTTTGGACCTTATCATATTAACAAGTATTTTGAAGTACTGGTTGTTGTAGAGAGGAAGTTTGCACAAAATCTCCTCAAAGATGTTGGGATTGGCCTGTAAGATTACGTCTGGGTTCAAGCAGCTGAGCAAGGCTATATCAGCTTCTTCGTAACCAAATATTCCTTCCAAGTTGTTCTTGTCTAAAATGTGATTGTCTTTAACAAGAGCCAAGGCATAGTCGGTGGGTTTTGAGTACGACAATCGAGCCAATAAATACACCACGTGGTTCTTAAAGTACTGGTCGGCGTCTTGATGGTTATAAAGCACAGCCAAGTTGGTCAATGTAGGTTTAAAGGAGTCTACGATTTTGTGGTCGAATTCTCCAGAGTTGACATTGGCTACCACCGTTTCGTACCATTGAATAAACAAAACCAGGCTCAAAGGATCTGTTCTGGCAAGATTGAGTAGTTCTTCGTATGAAAAGTTATAGTATTTTGGGTCAATAGATATTTTGGGAAGTAGTATCATGAGATAATCCAATAACCTCACCACCTTTGCGATTTCCGTCAAGTTGATATCGTCATGGCACTTTGCTCTAGCGTAGTCGTAAAGAAGTAGAAAATCGTTCTGTACAAGTAAACTAGTAGTAGAAAACAGCAGATCGTTCACCACCAAGTGAATAATGGACTCCACCAAACTATAGTAGGCAGTATTGGAATCGGTCTTGAAGTAGATTTCCACCATCAGGTAGATAGCATTGGTATCGATGAGAAACTGGGTGGTTGCCGGCTGACCGTACTTATCCCGAATGACTCCGAGACACAAGAGTGATACAGGCAGTTCATGGGCTGCGATAAAGCTAATGATGGTTTCAGCAGTGAATAGCGAGACGATTTGGCTGAAATCAACGAACGATAAGATCCGGGCAAGAAGTTCAAGTGTAAGGTGCAACGGATCAATGGTTTCGTATTCTGGGTGCTGTAAAATTGCAGTAATCAGCGGGATGAATGCGTCTAAGTAGGAAGGCGACTGGACTACGGATTCCAGAATTGCCGGGATGTAGTTCTCAATGACTTTGGGGGCAATGATTTCTGACGACTGATATGCTTCTGTGAGCTGCTCGAGCACTTCAACGGCTTGTTTGTCCATTTTGGTGGCGTAAGGTGGGACGATTAGCTGATCCAATTTGGCAGAGTGCAGCAGTTTGGTAGCGCGAAAATAAAAATGTATGATGAATTTAAGTAAGAGAAGAGCGAAGAACAGAGGTAATGGTGAAAGTGGACTTGAAATTTACCTTGAAGTAGAACTCAAAAGTAGAATTGAGGACGAATAGTGAAAATTAGAACTGAATTGTAGATCAGAAAGGGTAAGAGGTTATAAGGGTGAAGTGACGAAGTATACACGTTGCAACCGTGGTAGCCGATAAAGTGTTACGGAGTCCATCTGAGGCGAAATTAGTAGTGAGAGTAGTAGTGAGAGTACCACCAAAAGTAGTAGTGAGGGTAGTAGTGAGGGTAGTAGTGAGGGTAGTGAGAGAACCCAGAAAGGAGGGTAAAAGACCGTAACGAGAACGGAAATGTGCGATGCAAGATAACCAGGTCCCTGATTAACCCGATTGACTCAATTGATCGAGCTGGTTTCAATTGTGCTGGTTGATGTTTTGCAAGAACTCACCTTACGTAGCTGTTTCTATACATTCTAAATAATTCCATTTAAAACCAGTGTATGGTTCAATTCTCTCTTCAAGTTGGCACTAGCCAAGCCGCTATTATAAGTCCAGCCACCACAAGTTGCTGCTCCAGCATTAAATGTCAGAACTGCTCATGATCTTGTAATACCTGCACCAGTTGCTAACTCGGTCTTGCCTGCAACAGGTATGAATCCTACAGCATTTAAGAGTGTTGCTGAGCAGTACCGATTGATCACCTTATTATACTGTCAATAGAGCAGATGCAGCACCTACAATTAAAAGAGCAGCTTGGCTCTTTCAACAGTTGATGGCTTGTATAAGAGGTATAAAACAAGTGAGATTGAGTATGTTATCAAGTAAAATAGAGAAGCTCTGGTTTTCCATAATATTCGTTCTTTCCACCGAATAGTGATGGTTATGTAGTATGACGACAGTGATAAGAGAGTTACTTGAGGGATGTGTTTAGGAGATAAAATTGTGTACACACTAGAGGCTTGAACTATGTATAAATTTAGATTAAGTCATCACAAGTATTAATAAAGGGACATAATACCGCCCAAGGGTAACTACAGCGCGACTTTCCAAAGGTATCGCAACTAGGCAGATCTGGACTCCAGCACCCCTAGTACCTCTGGCACATACATAATATAGATTATTATCAAAGTTGAGTTGCTGACTACAATTTGAGCTATTAGAACTGATAAGGTAAGTACTATCATTATGTCATCGGTACTACTGTTTAAACTTGGGTGGATATTTCATGTTGTCACTGATCAGCTGATCAGCACCACCACTAATTTCACTACTTGTGGCTATTTGCTGCATACGCTAGCACTCGCTTCTATACAACGGGTTTAGCCTAATAGCACAATAACTCACACTATAAAAGCTTAGCCAACTTCTCTACACGACGAAAAATATTTTGATTGTTCGCAAAATATAATCAGCCTGTGATCTGCAAGATTAGACGACAAGACACATAGTCAAGTGAAACTCAGCGACAAAACATCAAAGCTAGTCAAAGCATAATCCAGTAGTTTAGTTCGTTGTTCAGCTGTTTCGTAGTTTTTTCGTTGTAGGGTCGTTTAGGTCTTGTTTCTCCGTTCTCATCCCATGCCATTCGCTGCCTGACTCCGAAACCTGCCCCAATTACGAGCCCCCACAAACACTATTCCACCATCACATGTGTTGCTCACCACGCAAGCCTCGTGCTGTAATTAGACGAAACATTTCTCTGGCGATGACGCGCACTGGCCGCCGTTAGTATCTCGCATCTGCCGACCTGTGGGTCATTTGTAGCGCCGTGATCGGCGACGTTGGGCAGTATGATTTACAAGCGCCATTATGGCGATATTATGGTGTCATTACCGTGCCATTATGTGTGTTTGTCAGTTTCATTATGCTCTGTTCTGAAAATATCATTGAATAATCCACGCGTATTGTCGCCTCTTTCGATCCGTTTGCCGCCCTATTCGGCGCCCTCGCGCCTTCCTATTGAGGACAAAATCAACTTTATATTGATGCACACAATAATCCTGACAATGCCGTGGTTTTACCCTGTGAAACCTCTCGTTGACGGCAATTCTACCTTGTGACGCCAATGTTGTCTTACATAGTTTAATTTTTTTGCACCTCATATTTGTATCCCTATCGATTAACTGAAAATTAAGCCGTACCTTTTTTTATAACTTTCACTCTCCTGCAATGTCTTCAGTAGGGACTATGGATACTATGGTCACCGCCACTTCCAACATAGACGGCAACGACGTCAATGGAAGTCCCACCGCCGACCACCCTATTGCAAACGGAGCCGCCAACGGAGCCGCTCCCGTATCTCATCAGCCCCTACTGCCCAAAACAACCACTGCCACCAAAACATCATCTGCTGCTGATGAAACGTTCACTTCGGAGTCTGAGTACATCGAGATCGCCAACAAGCTCTTCAACGAAGACTTTGTGTCGATCCAGCCCGAGGAATATACCCAGTTTCTTGCAGCCGGCGACGAAGAGAGCTCCAAGATCAGAAGCCACTACATGAATCTCTTTGAATGGGACGCCAATCTCTTGAAAGCCACCCGTATGTTGTGTGCCAAGCTCTATCTCAAGGGTGAATCGCAGGAAATCGACCGTATTTTGTCTGCTTTTACAAAGGCCTACATCAAACAACACCCCGTCAACGTCTTCTGCACCCGTAACTTTGAAAAGATCTACATTATCATCTACAGCTTGATTCTTTTGAATACCGCTTTGCACAACTCGGAGCTCAACAAGAAGAGTAAGATATCGCAGCCCGACTACATCAAAAACACATTCACCACGTTTATCCACCAGAACCCAAAGACCTCCAAGAAGTTGTCCATCAAGCAGCGGATCATTATCGAGCGTGAGTTGAGCAATTTCTACGAGGATTTGGCAAAGAATGAACTCTACTTGAAGCAGTCCGACGATACTGACGAGGCCCAGGCCGCTGCACATGCTGCTGCGCACGCTGCGGCTTCTTCTCGCCGTCTTTCTCGCCATTCTTCGCTGGCACAGAAGCAGAAGAACAGAAACTCGGCTGTGAGCGAAAAGTTGCCCGAATACGAAAAAGAACCCAAGGACGATGCCTTGGGTGCTGCCACCACCGTCACCACCAGTCTTGGCTCTTCTTCTCCTGACCACTCCTCCTCTGAGCTTGCTAGCCCCCACAATCTTGCCAATGCTGCTGCCAATACTGCTGTGTCGCAATTCAATTCTCCTTTGGCTCCTGCTGCTCCGGGCCCTGCCACCTCGGCAGTTTCTGCTGCCACGGCTTCGTCCACCTCCAACACCTCCGATCTTCCTGAACTCTCAAGACACCCTTCCAACACATCCATTTGGTCCACAGACAGCAACACCCGCCGTTCTTCGCTTGTAATGAAACGTATGGTTTCTGCCACTTCAGGTGCTAGCCAGTACACGGTCACTGGCACCAACGCAAACTCCAATACCCGTAGTAGAGTCGGATTCACTCGGGCGTTGTTGTCAGATCAGAACCAGAAATTCTATAAAAACGGTAACAGCAGTCGTACATCCACGGCCACGTCGGTCTCGCAAGCTCAGCCTGCGATCAAAAACCGCCAGTCGTTGGACTACTTGAGAGGAGCACCTTCGCAGTCCAACGGCTCTTCTGGTAATGAATATGTTCATGGCAATCTTAACAAAAGAGCCTCGAGATCGTCCATAGTGTCTCGCGAATCGACCAGCTCCATGGCTGGCGACGATACCATGTCTGTGTTGTCTTTTGATACCGTCAATCTCAAGAATTTCGACTTGGATGGTGAACACGACGGAAGATTAGAAGACTTCAATGTAGACGATTACCAGGATCAGTACGACTTGACGCTCGAACTTCAAGGGTCTCCTTACTTGAAAGAAGGGTTGTTGAAGCTCAAGATTCTTAATAATGACCAGCAGGACACCATATCCAATGACCCCGCCACGTCCTCTGCCAACTCCACCACCTCTGCTTCCTCCAGTGCTTCGGGCGGCAGCCGTTTCTTGTCGTTTTTCACCAGAAACTCTGGCAACGGTTCTTCTGCCATGAGATCTCCTGGTTCTACCGTGGGAACCCACACCAATCTCCTTTCCAACAAGTTTGTAGAGAACTTTGTGGTGGTCAGCAAAGGTGAGTTGAGCTTGTACTCTTTTGACCAGAAAATCATCAAGAAACACCAGCAAAAGATCCGCAAGTTCAAGCAGAAACAGCTCGTGGTGATCACCGAATTGGACGAAGCAGACTCGGAATTTAACGATGAATACGAAGATGACGAAGACAACGTCGGAGACGGCAACTGGCTCAAAAACGCCGCCAAGATCGGCAACTACAACTTGTGCTCTACATTTGCCCAGTTGGAAAAGCCCGGCACTTCTGGCTCCAACGGGTCCAAGAACGTGGTTTTGTGGTCGTTGACGTTCCCAAAGGTCTCCAAAAAACCATCCAAGAAGTTCCTCTTTGAAGCCGGCACCAAAGAAATCGCCCTTGAGTACATCAACACCTGTAACTTCTGGGCCTCCAAGATCACCGCCATTCCTACCTTGGAAGAAAGTGTGTCTTCGATAGAATACGGATGGACCAATTTGGACGGAATCATCCAGAGAAAAGACCAGTTCAAGAAGAACAAGCAGATCATGAAATGGGAGCCTGTTCCTAAAGGCATTTATCTCAGTAACTACATAGTGGTCAGCGGGGAGCACGATAACCAGGCCAATCATGAAGGAATGATGAAACAGTTCATAAAGACTTTGAGCTACTATAACCATCTCAAGAACCTCTACCACGATTTCACCAAATCCAAGTTGAAGTTCTTGAAACACTTGCCTTCTAAACAGTACAATTGCTCAAACTACACCAAGGTGGTCAACAACTACAATGCCAAGATACTGGAGTACAAATTCGACTTGACAAAGTACAAGCAATACTTGATTATTCTTGGTTTCGGTTTACAATTGAGATTCGACTTGGAAGACCAGGATAAGTTGGACGCCTTGGCTGCCAGAAAGGAGGAACAGGAACTCGAAAAAGCCCGCAATAAAGGCTCGGACGAGGAATCAGAACCACCTAGAACACCGCTGAAGAGCCCCCAAAACACCCAGGACTCCGATGCCACCTCTTTGGTGCTTGAAGAAGACGACGAGCTCACCAAGCTTGTCAAGGTCGAAATCAAAAAGCTCTTTTTCAACATGAGAGACATTGGCAAAATCATCCCCACCTTCCAAGCTTCCAAATCGATCTACAACCTCACCAATCTCGTCAGAGAACAATACGTCACTACGCCTATCCAAAACAACGAAGAGGTGCCTCCAAGCCCCTTGGTGAAATCTCCAAAGACATTCAAGTTGTCCAATTATAACGGCAACGAAAGCCCCGTAAACCAATTGTTGAAATCGTCCAACTCAATAGTCGAAGACCCCCAAGACGTGACCTACAGTTATAGTACCAACACCATTAAGGAAGAGGAAGAACCTGAAGAAATAGAACTTGAGAAAGAAGATTTCCCTCCCGTGCCCCTGAAGTCACCATGAGCTTCTCACTCAGTTAAACATCTACTCAGTTCTTCCTGTTACTAGTATAATCTTTATAGCTTTTTATTCGTTCGAAGCAGTGCTTCTTTAATACATGTTAATCGTGAATAGAAGTAGAGATGTTATAGACTACTAGTAAAGAGTAGAGGCTATTCTCTACCATGCTATAGACTACTAGTAAAGAGTAGAGGTGATTCTCTACCATGCTATAGACTACTAGTAAAGAGTAGAGGTGATTCTCTACCATGCTACAGACTACTAGTAAAGAGTAGAGGTGATTCTATACCATGTTACAGACTACTAGAATAAAGAGTAGAGGTTATTCTCTACCATTCTAAAGTGGGAGAACTTGTATGCTCAACTCCGTAATTCTTGGTTGTTACCGCGAAAACATTTTTTGCAGCAAAAAAATTATTTCATATACGCTTTGGAGACTCGCACTTTGTTAATCGTAATGGTACATCTTGTTGATACAGAATGCAACATCAGCATTAGTCTACACTCGTCATCAACTAAATTCTGATACTAATTGAATACATACAGATAGATTAGCAATGGTAGACTGGAAGTACTCGATAACCCAGAAAAGTAAAATCCAAATAAGTGTGAAAGAGTTCGGCCGTTTCCTCGTAGATACTAGCGGTGTGAGGTGATGAGAGCTTGTAGGTTTAAACTGGTATAGGCTTGATAGCGCCTGTAGGTGTGGTTTGGTGCGGTTTAGTAGTGCGGTCTGGTGCGGTCTAGTGGTTTGGTAGCGCCTTTTCCCTCCAATTTTTCCTTACACGACCCGCCACCGAAGTACGAAGGCGACTCTCACCACCAGACGGGTTGCACCATAAGCCGAACAATTGCTTATATTCTAGTGGATTCACATCAAAACCAGTAGTTACACATCAACTGCATAACCCACTTTCCATAAATAATTATGTCAGATCCAAGTTCCATTAATGGAGGCTCGGCCGTCGCCATGGTCGGTAAAGGATGTATAGCCATTGCGTGTGATTTGCGTTTAGGTAACCAATCGTTAGGATTGGCCAACAACTTTGAAAAGATCTTCCAGTTTGGCGACAAAACATTCTTGGGATTAACCGGATTAGCCACCGACGTCACCACCTTACACGAAACATTCAGATTCAAACACAACTTATACAAATTAAGAGAAGAAAGGCAGATTGAGCCCAAGACGCTAGCCAACTTGGTGAGCTCGACGTTGTACGAAAAGAGATTTGGGCCATATTTCGTCGGTCCCATTGTGGCTGGGCTTGACTCCAAAAGCAACGAGCCATTTATCTGTGGGTTTGATTTGATTGGGTGTATTGATTTTGCCAAAGATTTTATTGTAAGTGGTACCGCCTCAGACCAATTATATGGTATGTGCGAATCGTTATATGAACCCAACTTGGAGCCAGAAGACTTGTTCGAGACCATTTCCCAGGCTTTGTTGAATGGTGTGGATAGAGATGCATTATCGGGATGGGGAGCCGTTGTCTATATAGTCACAAAGGATAAAGTTGTCAAGAGAACCTTGAGAACGAGACAAGATTAAATCAATACAAAACAGAATACAAAGTACGAATACAGAGATTGTAGAAATTGAAATGGTTGTAAGACATAGAGTGGTAATAAAGCAACTTACAGTTGTAGACATGATCGTTATATTACTATTTACACGGGAAAGATTGCAGTAGTTTAGCTACGGCTGAACTTGCTGATATGAGTCGAATCACCTTAGAGATTAAATGGTTTATGTTATGGTCTTTTTTGTAGTGTGAGGGACTATTTTGACGTTTGGTGAGTTGCTAATGTTCTTTGGTAAAGACCTTTTT
This sequence comes from Suhomyces xylopsoci, assembly GCA_030568675.1. Taxonomy (NCBI): domain Eukaryota; kingdom Fungi; phylum Ascomycota; class Pichiomycetes; order Serinales; family Debaryomycetaceae; genus Suhomyces; species Suhomyces xylopsoci. The sequence goes on from JAJMGM010000006.1 coordinate 781,958, forward strand.
CAAGTACCCGTTCTTACCATACAACTCCTCCTCGTTCTTCTTTCTCTTTTCTTCCAAACGCTTCTGCTTCTCTCTGCTGATCCTGATTCTCTCGTTTGCATCCTGGACTCGGGTGTAGTGCAAGCACTTGGTGAGTTCGTCCTTCTCGAAGTTGCACAATCCAAGGGCTTTTTTCAAAAACTCTTGTCTGTGGCACTGCTCAAGCGCATCCATGAGCTTTTCGCAAGTATCGAACCTGTTTTTGTCTAACTGTGGGTGCATTTCGGTAGGCGGTGGTGTTTGATGACTTGAAATTTTGAGATTTTTTCTCGAACCCCGAAAATACTTTAAATTACTTGATAAGAAGCCACCGGTGCACCAACAACGACAAGCTACCAAGTTAGTGTAATTGTTGTATAACGAAGCTAGCACAATGTCTAAGAATAACGACGACGTATTGGATTTCATCAATTCATTGCCCGATTCGCGTAGCGGCACTCCCAAGCCCAAGGGTGGTCTGAAAGACAAGAAGGACGGCCAGGACGAAGACTTCTTGGAGTTTTTGGATGAATTGGCGCAACATGAAAAGAAGAAGCCATCGACACCAAAACCAGAGCGCCTGAAGTTCGAGCCTAAAAAGAAGAAAGACGAAGAGAAGGACGAGGAATCAAAGCCTAGCGGGGAATCCGGGAACGAAAAGGGTAGCGCAACTACAAAGGAAAGTACAGATGCAACCAGTGGCGAGTCCAAAGACGCAGCCAAGGAGCTTGAGATTGATCCGATCGGCTCAATTAGTAATTGGTGGAGTTCTGAAGGGTCCAACAAAGTGTCGTCTTTGTGGGGCACCATCACGTCCAACGCGGAGAAATTGGGCGAACAAACTTACCAGCTCGCATCAACAACCACCAACCAGCTCAATCAGCAGAGACAAAAGATTTTGGAGGAGGGCGCGGACGCGGTTGGCGTGAGCGCGGATCAACATGTGGGCAATCTCACGAGCAGACTCAATTCGATCCTCGTGACCATGTCGAACCAGATCAAGCAGGGCTTGATCAGCCAGGACGACGAGCTACTCAATGTGTTGGTGATCTACGACATGTACAACATGCACTACTTGGATCAGTTGGCGTACGAAAACTTCAGCCACGTCATGACCCAGGTGGAAGGCGGCATTCGCGTCAGTGTCAACAAAATCAACCACAATGACTCGGCCCCCAGCGCAGATGACTACAATGTCAACTTGAACATGTTCCACGGCAAGGTGATTGACGGCGAGAAGTTGTGTTTTGCCAACCTCGAGTCCAGCATCAAGGACTACCAGAAGTTGGAAGAACAAAACGGAAAGGATATCGAGAAAAAAGAGTCGCAAGAAAAGGAAGCCACGGAAAAAGAATCCCTAGAGGGGGAAATTACAAAGTCCGATATGGACCAGATCAACAAGTCCAATGTGTTTATCCTGGTGCAGCCGATCACTACACGGCTTGAGCACGACACGCCCGAGCCTGAGTCCGATACCGACAAGCCCACTTTGATCGACAGCAACAACCAAGACTCGTTTGCGTTCACCATCATTCTCAAGGACATCACCAATGATATCACCATTATCACCAAGACCCAAGCTTTTCCACTCAAGTGGGCCCGTTGGTTGGCTGGCGAATACAAGGTCGATGATCCCGAACAGAGCGACGTGGACCCGAGCGAATGGGTTCGTGACTGGATCAGAAACGGGTTGGACTTGAGTTTTGGCGTCATTGCTCAAGAGTATGTAATTAAGCGGATGGGTATTTAGTGGTTCGTACTACAATAAAAATCTAGTAGGATAAGCCCTTTTGTCAACAGCGTATCTGCACAATTCAGTGCAAGCCTCACATTTAATTGTAATGAAGGCAGACCCGTTCATTCTATACTTTCGGTTAAGTAAGGCTAGGTTCTTCCTTATCTCGCGATAACTTTTGTCTTTAATTTCCACGCAATTTCGCAACAAATTGGAAATCGCGCGTCCCAAAATGGCTGCAATTATTCTGCCTATCGACTATTGCGCCTTCTTGACAGGCGGCACCAGCGGTAGCTCCTGAGGTATTATACGGACTACAGTTCTAGATTGTAATTAATGGTGTATATTATTGTTTGATATTTCACAACTCATCGAGGCGGGCGCATATTAATCTATAATGATGAGTTTCTACGAAAAAGGCTCAAAACAAGTCGGCAAATTCGGCTACGTGCGGATGTACCAAAGTGTGTTCCACGCGTACCGAGTTGGATTTGATTTCCGGGTGCGACCAACGCACGTTGGTCAGGTCCTGAATGCCACACAGCAAGTAGTGTTGCAAGATTCTATCAAACGACTGTTCATCGTTGGCTACCAACTTGTGGGTGTAGTCAATAATGATTGGGAACTCGGGCTCTCCAAGCTTGTGGTAGTCCGACACACAGAAAGGTGCGTGTTTGGGAGCGTTAAGAAGACGACGCACAATTTGTGTGTTGTGCGGATGAATATCTGCGCACTCGTTTACAATAAACTCGTAGTCTGCAAACGTAAGACGCTGGTTGGTTCTAAGATCAATAGCGTACTTGGATGCATCCACCTCACCAGTAGGCAGACTAGTCACCGATGTACTCAAGTCCTGCTTGTGTTTGTTGGTGGTGCAAGGCAACGAAGAGTAGTTGCGAAGCTTGGCTAATAATTGCATAGATAAGGGTGAGGATGGGTTGTGATAAACTGCAATGGAAGCCATCGGCTTGTGCGAGCCAGCACCAGTACCAGCGCCAGCGCCGGTGGTTGCTTGTACAGAGCGGGTACTGGCTCTGGCGGCTGCCATGAAAGACTTGCTGTAACCTCTGATTAATTGTCTAAACATGTTAGTGTTAGAGAAGAGGAAAAAAATTGCGGCCACGTCTATGTGTTATATACTATTTGCATCCAAGGGAGGGGATGGGTCGCAACCGATAAGCCGCCCCTAAAAAAAGATTACTCTCCTCTCTGGTTTTTCCGATCCAACAAAAACGGTACGACACAGGAACGAATTAGGGAGGGGAAAGTCAATCGTGTTGTTATTTCTTTTCTGCAGATGAGGGGTGTCTCGTACCGAATGTTTGGCGTGTAGGAAAAAAAGCTGTTTTGGGACGATTTATTTGTGGTCTACAGCCTCTTTTGCAATAGTTGTTCCGCTCCCCTCTTCCGCACTATTCTTCCATAAACTTTGTTTCGTACCGCGTAGGTTCCACTCGAGATCCCCTCTTTCGCCACACCGCCTCATCCCAACAACTGTTGACTCATGCCAATTCCAAACCTTGGCTGTTTCTATCGTTCGCACCGAGCTACTACAACTCCTCTTCTCTCTACATACACACCGACCAGCGCTTGTATTTACTCCTCAGCTACTCCTCAATTGCTTTGATTGTGCACAACAAAAAAACGTTTTCTTACTGCGTCGGCTTCTCCTCCCCTAATCTTTCTAATCTTTCTAACTAATAAATATTTTCGCCCTCGTGCCATGAAAATGCTGGCAGTAGAGACAAATAATAAATTTTATCCCTTGTTGTTGTTTGCTGCTTATCAAACGTGGTGGCAAGTTTTCTAGACCATTGATCGACGGATCTTTTCTCACAACGTGAAATGAAACTGCCCATTGATTTTCTTTTTACACTGGCCTGAACCATCCTATCAGCATACATTCTTACGAGTTGCAACTAGAGCAATCATTCCATGATAAGCCTACTTGCATCAAATTTCATAACCAAAAACATCTGGTCTGCGATGTTCTAATAATGGCATATTTCTGCGGATCGTTTCCATTTCATCTTTGGAAAGATCCGCAACCCCCAATTCATAGTAGTCGCCATCCTCATCAACTGGACCCCGATTGGAATACTTGGTTAGTCTAACTAATACTTTTCCCCATGGTGACACAATTATCGATTCGCCGTAACTTTCTCTACGCGTGGCCTTGGCTGCCAACTCCTCTTTTTTCTCGTTATCGACGTCCGCGTAGATATCGTGCGGACCACACTGTGCCGCCATAACAACAAAACTCTGTGTGTCTATCGCTCTAGCTCGCGCCAAAAGTTCCCAGTGCGCTTCCCCCGTCTTGGTCGTGAACGCTGACGGAAAAGTAATTATGTCAGCCCCTAACTTACGTAATCTGAGTGCTAGCTCAGGGAATCTGATATCGTAACAGATCGCGAGACCCACATTAAAGCCAGTGTTGCCCACGCCCACTGGGGGGACAATTTTGTTGCCGGGTTCAACTGAATTCGACTCTTTCAAAATTGGCCCATCTTTCACCTCTACATCAAATAAATGGACTTTTTGATATGTCTCCACTATGTTACCTTGGGGGTCAATCCAGAGCTGATTGTTACGAACTCGTTCCCCGTTATCTTCGGCTGGTTCGTGAACTCCGATGCCAACATATAGTTGGCCACTTTTTTTAATTTCTTGCTGGATCACTTGTACAAATTCTGATCTGGTTTTCCGAGCCAATTCCACCGAATGCTTCGCATCTCTCGATATGTAATCACTGGCTTCTGGCAAGAAGAGAACCTGTACTTTTTCAGCCACGGCTTTGCCAATAAGCTTGCTGATAACTCTAGCATTGGCTGCGACATTCAGCGACGAACATAATTGTCCCACACCAACTCTCAATGACATCGTGTGCTAAGGATTAGTAAGATACCGAAGTTTTTCACATCAATTGGAATCGTGCGCAACTCCCTCCACTACTACAATGCCACAGTGGTTATATCTGATCCCTCGTTTTGGCCGCGCACTACCTCATGCGTGTAGATTAAAAAGCTTATCATAATCAGTGTCTCTTGTTCTTGACACTTTCAACTTGGCAGCTGATTGTTAGATTTTTTTGACACGTTTTGTGCTTACCATAACATTCACTCTCCACTTTTGCTACGATCCCTTGTTGATGTCTTTTGCACAATGTCCCAGAAATATTTTTTACACATGCTCCTACGCATAGATAGTCTGGTATAGTTGTCATTGCAGAAACCGCTTATCTCTCCCTGTTTTTTGATTGAATTTATAATCAAGTTAGCAACTTTAATTGTACATACTCTCCTTGCATAAATTAGACTATACACTTGGCTTTTTAGTGGAATGTGATGGACGTCTCACATCTGCTCTATTTTTCACATATTTCAGTGATTCCCACTAGTTTCGGATGTGCGGAAATACTACTACAGGATATTTTCGGGTCACGGGAAGTCGTTATTCATTAAGTGTATGTAAAGAAAAGATAAGAAGAATTGAAGCATGATATGTGGGGTGAGACTGTTTATTCGTGTCTCTTGATAGGGCCAGCAGTGTGGATCTCTTCAGAAGAAAAGATGGTTGGTTCGAAGGTCTCAAAGTTGTACTCTTCGTTTGTGGCGTTAGCAGCAGTGTTGGCACCGTTAGATAAAGTGCTGGAGCTCAACACATCATCATTGGCAACCAAGTTATGACTAGTGATGTTGTTAAAGTTAACAAATCTTTGCTTGGAAGAAAAGCTTCTAGCGATGTTACCCTTAACAGTTAGGTTGATAGGTATCCAACATCTAGAAGCAGTCTTGTAGGAGGAAATAAGTTTAGCGACCATTGTAAAGTATAGTTAGTTATATAAGTAAAGTAGTTTTGAATGTAGAAGAGAAGTGAAAAGTGAAAAAGATTTGGTGCTGTATTTATATTGTCTGAAAAACTACCCCATAGTCCCCATAGTCCGGAGTCGCGGAAGCAGCTTGAGTCATCTCGGAGTAGCGGGCGGCCCCCTGGGCGATTTTGTGTCACAATTTTAAACCTCGGCTGCGCGGGAATGGCGGTCAAGCCACAGATTAGCGGGAAATTATCACCGATCCGTGGGAATTAGGGAGGCCAAGAAAATGCAACCCCCGTGGTAGTTGCTAAAAAGTTTAGTGGTTTGTGCATGGATTTGACGGAGAGTTGGTAGTTTTCGGTAGTAATTGACATATTTGCTACAGAACTACACGAGTGTTTTTCGGGGCTGTGGAACAATAGTTTTCGCCACCTCAACCGCTGAGCCAAAGGCACCAAATATGTGCCCAGCATCTTCAATTGCACCCGTGGTCGCAATATCTATAGGCTGTGTC